>CM054113.1:242363371-242963371 GCA_028673005.1 Tanypteryx hageni | reverse complement strand
TAGATGTATCGGCTTATGTTGCGATAAAGCTTTCAATGTTAATGGTAAAAGATAACAATGTTCTAATATTCCTTAAAAATCATTTGACTCGATTTAAAATATCCATAGACTATATTTAGACATTATGACATTTATACTCTTTATCCTGGCGCGAGCTATTCTCCCTTTACGCCCCGCCGCGGCGTGCCTTTTCCTTGCATTAATCTTTACGTGGCTATCTCCCTTTGAAGAGGACAATAATTAATAAATTTAGCTTTTTTGCCGCCTGAAAAATATAAATATAAACCGATAAATTTTGCGCTTAAAAAATAATTTCGAGCAATTTAACATATAAAACTCAAAATATGAACAGAATTAAAATATTCATACTTTTGAACGTAAAATAAGCCATTTCCCGTGATCGTAAGTTAATATTTAGTATATATTTATCAGTGAACGGCTGCATGGTATTTTGAGGTTTCTCCACACCAATTGCCATGCATTCTTATGGAAATAGTATATTGTTGACCCCATGGGGTATAAGAGACCACACGATCTGCAAACCTAGACCAAATTCATCCTTTGGTCCATAGGATGGCCCATGAAACTTTTTAATTCGATAGCTTCAACGGTGTAAAAACGTATAAAGAACAAACATACATACCTACACACATGCATATACTAAAATATTTATAAGATTGATGAAAAATCTAAGTTACGTGCAATGTCGTATCCAGGACAAAATGCCCTCGGACATAGTGTCCCGGACAAAATTTCCCCATACGCTAAGTAGGACAAAATGTCCCCACGCACCGGAATAAATATTAATTATTTTCTCTCAGATGTTTATATACTGTTCAAATTCAGTCAGATTATTAATTATAACGCCTTTAACAGTTTTCGGTATTTACGTTGTTCTGAAATCGTAAATCAGTGACATTATCCTCACGTAAAAATCGACTGTTCGACGTGCAGAGTTTCATTCTTGTTCAAATTAAAATTAGAAGAAACTGACCATCGATCTTCGGACGAGGACTGCTTTAAAGTAGAATGGTTAAAGATTCTTATTCTTGTCATCGAATTCTGTCAACAATTCCAAATTGCTCAAATTTATCGTTTAAATCACATATTTGGAAAAATTGCCTTTTAAGAGTTTTTTTGCCATGGAAACCATTCTGTTGAGAATATGCTTGAAACGAGAAAGAATTCTGCTATGACCAAGAATAGAACCCGGGTCTTCCACTTGCCTGGCGGATATGATGTCACTGAAATTAATCATCTATGATAGTTCAGTGGTAGAATATCCGCCCAACAAGTGTAAGACCCGTGTTTGATTCCCAGTCATGGCAGAATTTTTTCTCGTTTAAAAAGTATTCGCAACTTTACAGCTTATGCCTGTCTGCATAGGGTCTTAAGATTACTTCATTCTATCAACCATGTCGTTGTCTAAGCCTACTATACGAACGAAAGAGTACATTATGATTTAACATTTAAATTTATGTCTCGTCTTTTTGACGTGTTATGAATGGCGCTTTACTACTACTTTCAGTTCAGGAAATATTTAATTTAGTCATAATTATGAAAAAAATTTTGGAAACAAAATTAAAAAGAAACAAATAATTTTACATCAAGGGGAAACGTAAAAAATTACTCAGACAATCATTTTGGTTAACCGTTTAAACATACAAACATTAATTTTTAGGATAATTCTTTTTAAATTTTTGTGATACTTTTTTTCTATATCTCTATGCTATAATCTTAATTTACATTTGGATTTGCTCATTCTCTTTTACTTATTTTCTGACAGAGAAATCTAAATATGTGGCCATTTTTTTAGAACTGGGGCTTGAGAATTTGTATTTTATTAATTTTCAATAATTGTTTAGTTTTAATTCTTTATTTCTTGTATAATGGATGAGATATGTTTTCGAAGTACGTATTTACAGTAATTTTTACAATTTAACTTCAGTTTTTCAAATGAATGAGTCGAACTTTCCCATTTGGGAACATTGGCGGTCCAAGGGGTCGGAATGATTGGAAAGTCATAAAAGTTCACAATGGAAAGGGCTCGGTAGCGGTCGCTAAACACGTGTGAGGAAGGACCAAAACATTGTTTTGTATCTAAAATTAGGGAAAATAGCTCCAACAGAACCGTTATACAGAAATTATCCTTTCTCTACGCATAAGGAGAGTTAGTTTTCACCGAGAGTTTGTCCTGTGAAGTTCGGTTCTCTCTTATATTTTCGAGGTTATGATAAAGTTGCGAACAAGATTAGAGGAGTTTAACACTCACTGGTGACTTTTCTCTTGGTAAGTAGAGAAATTTATCCTGTCGAAATCACAATGAAATTAAATACCTTCCTGACTATTTATGCTGCTTTGGATTACCTTAACTCACTCACAATCAGTGATGATGATTTGTCTGATGTGGAATTATATCAGCTTCCTCCGGAAGAAACTGGTGATATTACAGATGAGGAACAGAAAATTAAGAAAATCTTGCAGATGTTATCTCCGAAGATGTTTGTGGAGAAGTAGATGTATTTGTCAGAGATGAGGATTCTCCAATATCACAAGAAAATACAAGTCAATACCATAGTTCCTCACCTTCAACACCCAAAGGATTGAAGAGAAAGGTAAGAGTTACTGCTTCTCAGGCCATCTTGGCAAACTCCAAGCAAAGAAAACTTGGATTCACCGAAAAGGAAAAAGACCACCAAATTCGATACGAAACTATTTCATTGAGTGATAAACAGCCAGAATTGCTGAAATTAACTTGCATTGAATTATTATGGAAAATTTTCACAAAAGATTACCTTGAGCATTTGGAGCGTATGTCTGAAATATACGCTCTCCAAAAACGGGGTGAAATTGACTAAGACAGTAACGATATTGGCCAGTTCTTTGGTTTACTTTTGCTGAGTGGTTACCATTGTGTTCCTAAAGACGATTTTTATTGGAGCACATCAAAAGATATACAAGTTCCCATAGTACCCACGGTCATGACACGAAATCGATTTCGAAATAAGTATAAAAATGTAGTTTCAGATAATGAACAACAACGATGTGGTGAAACAAGATAAACTTGCAAATATTTTCCCCATTTATGATGAACTTGGCAAAACCTACGTCAATTTGGAATTTTTCATGAAAAACTGAGTATAGATGAGTCTATGATGCCTTACTATGCCTTAGGGGAAAACCAATCCGATTTGGATATAAAATTTGGATGATGTGCTCATCAAATGGCTATCCATATGGTATGCAAATATATTGTGGAAAAAATAAGGAGAAAACCAGTGAAAGCCTTGAAACAAGAGTAGTGAATGAAATGCTATCATTGATTGAAGAATCATGATATTTTAATTGACAACTTCTTCACTTCCTACAAATTAATGAAAGAGCTCACTGAAAGAAAAATCAAAGCGACGGGAACAGTTCGAGATAATCGTACATGTAACTGTCTACTTCAGACATCATAGGAAATTGCTCGAAAAGAAAGAGGAAGTTACGATTACAGGTGTGATGGAAAGGTTTATGCATGTAAGTGGAATGATAACGCTGTAGTTACTGTGGCATGTAATCACTACATGCATGAGCCACTTGGACATACTTCCAAATTTTCTCGAGCAGCTAAGAAAAGAGTAGAAGTCGCAGACCCTCATCTGATAAGGCAGTATAATTATGGGATGGGAGGCGTAGATATTTTAGATAGACTGCTAAGTAGTTATAGACCAAAGTTGAGAAGCAAGAAATTGTGGTGAAACTTATTTTCCAACGCAGTGAACATGGCAGTTGTGACAAGTTGGATCATCTGACTGAATTTGAACAGTATATCAACATCTGAGAGGAAATAATTAATATTTATTATGGTGTGTGGGGACATTTTGTCTAGGGCCATTTTGTCCGGGGACATTTTGTCTGGGACATTATGTCCGGGGACATTTTGTCCAGGGACATTTTGTCCGGTTCCCGTGCAATGTCACTTCAACTTTTCGGAAAAGAAGAGGAACATAAAGTTTTAGGCTGAAATCGAATTTGGTGAGGCCCTCTTTTCGGCGAGGCCCCCAGCTCGCCTCATGCGCCTGTGCATAAATCCGTCTCTGAACAAGTGCTAAAATTTGAGGCCCTGGCCAAATGGCCCTCCTGGCCCCCCTCTCGTAGGGTCTGCTCGTAACTAAAGAAACTATGAAAGTCAATGCAGGATGTTGGGGTAAAAGAGAAGCACTAAAGATTGGCACTAATGAAAAATGGAGAAACCTCCTAATAATCATAAACATAATAAAAAGGAACTGCGCACGCGCCGGTTTAGGAGAAATTACTCTGCGCCAGGAACCTAACAACATTCATGCAATCTCACACACTCTATGGGTTCCTATTGGAGACTAATTTGTATTTCTGTTCAAAGATGTTTATGAATATTATTGGCCAAAAAGAAGAAATTTGATTATCAATGGCTGCGCAATCATGATGTTTGTAAAAATTTATATTGAATAAAGAAAAAGTTTCTTTCATGAAGAGTTTATCAAGGTTAATTTATTCAACGGATGTCGGAGGAATTTCCTGTATTAGTGAGTCTCTCTTCGAGAAAACAAGGAGTAGTATTTATTGGGACGCTAGGAAAGAGAGACGTGACATCAAAAGAAACTAACGCTATGGACAGTCCCTTAGTTGTAATTAACCATAGTGCTCTGTTATTACTTTCTCTTTGAACTAAACATTGGTTTCTGGAGGTATACTTTCAAGGCAATTTATCCTTAGATATAAGATTTTCGAGAATGATACCTCGGAATATCCGCTTTGCATTTTCAACAAAAATAATTTGTGAAGAATCAGATGGTGCTCCCTTGCTACACGAGGGTGCTGCTGTAGATCAGTTTTTGAGAAAGACGTTTGACAATGACAAGTGCCCTAACAGCGGGAATGGGTGGGACATTTTCTAAGAAAGGTATTAGGCTGATTTAGTAATAACAATTTTACCTATCGAGGCAAGGGTCTTGCGGCCCAATTTCAAAATTTCGTGGCTCATGGCCGCGGCCCATACTTTGAAAAACACTGCTTTAGAGTCCACCGTGTATACAGGCATCATGAACTCTAGAGTACAAGATACCGGTAGAGTCCAACCTATCTCCTACACCGGCATTAGCCTAATTTTTAATGAAGAGCACCAAGGGGGCCAACTGTCCCTTCCGGAGGACGGAGCGCTGACTTCACGCGGTTTCCTCAAACCACACAAGCAGGGGGGAGCGCGATATTGGAAAAGTTCCTACTATCGCAGGATTCGTGCCCGATGCCCCTTCAAGCAGCCAGCGTCCTAACCGCTACACCACCGGCACCTCCCAAAATAAAGCTTTTTCTATTGATAGTATTATCCCACATACGACATCATCTCTGAAGATGTCGTCTTCATAAAACGGCGAGCAAACTAAACAAATGGCAAGACTCCATCTTTCATAACGACTAGCTAAGAGTCTGCAGATGTAAGGGATCATGATTCTAAAGTCCTAATGGACTGCATTGCACTCGGCTGAGACCTTGAATGTGTGTAGCCAGCCTAAGGAGACTGACAACGCCGTGTGGTTGATGAAAGTGAAACCTCCATGCGATGTGTTATATGCTAAAATGAGAAGTAATGCGAATTCCTTTGACGGCGAAAGAGATTTACGGCAAAAATGGCGAAATTTTCGCGCTCAAATCAAATCCGTGGGCCTATTCAACGTGTATTCTAAAATATACGGAAGGAAAATGAATTTTCATGCTTTAAGGCGTTGTTCGGCCCAAACTCCATATTGTACGATGATTTTAGGTATTTTTAAAAATGCGATTGAAAATTATGCTCCACAGCTTCTCGTAAAGGTAGCTCCAATATAAAATACCTACGTAAGCTCCGTACGAATGCTCGTAATATAAAGCAGAAATAATTAACTCTATAAACTGAGATTGAAGTGATAATCTGATTTCGTTTGCTTGAGTTGGATGAAAATCAGACTACAGCAATACTCCCATATGCGCGATTCTGATATACGCTTATTCGGAATTACGCGACGCTCTTGATAAAATATTTAACATTTGATATCGAATAACATTAAAGTAAAATTTTTAAAACAAATGAAAAAATAAAAAGTAGCGACAACATCTCCAGCCAATCAGCAATCGAGAGAGCTCTCAGGAAATGAACGGATTTGTTTACATATAGTAAAACTGCAGTTCGCGTGCATCATTTCTCTGCCACGAGTGATATTTCATCCATCCTATATTTTTATATATTTGTAGTGGTTTAAAAGCGAAATATATACAATATTGCTTCATAAATACGCAGTTGTTTATTTCATTCGTATTATTATTTTATTCTATTAAACTGGCAATACTTATCCCGTAAGTTTAAAATAAAAATGTTATAAATTATGCGTCAGAAATACCTATCCTTATACAATACATGTATTTTAGACCCCGATATAAGCGGAATTCGATATACGCGGGATTCGATATGACCAAAATTTGATATACACGCCTTTTCCAGGAGCATATCATTTGCGTTTATCGGGCTATTGCCGTATATTAAAATGCCGTCTATTCTGCTCTCACGGGTTGCGAGTGGAGTATCATCTCTCGCAACAGGAATTCATCATGAAAGCGAGAAATTATTTGCTTGGCCAAATGATGGAAATATTTTGGAAACGAGAAAAACGTCTGCTATGACCGGGAATCGAACCCGGGTCTTCCACTTGCCTGGCAGATATTCTAGCACTCAACTATCGTAGCAGATCAATTTTCTCGTTTCTGAGCGCGGATGTTTTCTTGGTTGGGGCCGAACTACCCAAGTTAGTATCAACTAGCCCCAACGGATGTCCTTCAAGAGATACAGCGGAGAAAACTCCTCCCTCTCAAATGGTGAGAATGCCAGGCTATAAATTGATGGAATAAAGCAATGTGACATAAGTTGTAATGTTGGGAATATTTTGGAAACGAGAAAAATCTCTGCTATCACCGAGATTCTAACCCGGGTCTTCCACTTGCCTTGCTAGTATTCTACCATTGAACTATCCTAGCACGATGTCCGCTGCGTGTCTTCGAGACCTGATTCGTTTTTAAGTAGAGAAGTAAAATTTGATTCAATTGTGAAATATTGAAGAACGATTCGTACGATCAAATCGGTACCTCAAGAGGAGCTTAATTCGAGTAATAAGAGAAAGACAGAAGAAATGGATGGGACAAAGTTTGAAAGGCGAAAGTCTGCTGAAATAAGCCATATAAGAGAGGATGCTAGGAAAGAGGAAAAGAGTTACATAGAACAGAATAACTATATTTGTATGTGTAGAAATTTCTGCCCCGTGTTTTAGCTTTATTTTTTAAATCAGCTTATGCGTCTGTTTTTGGCGCTAACTCCTCTTAAACTAAAGCAGCTAGAAACTTGTTTTTTTGGCCATTTCATTAAAGAAACGGGACACTCGAGAAATATTAGCTAACAGCGTAGCTGCCCGTCATATATGACGGGTATGTGCACATTATGTATTGAAATTAAATCATTTCCCATTCTTCCTCCCTTTCTCTCTGTCTTCCTCCCATTCTCTACCTTCTCTCTCCCCCTATTCTACCTCTCCCCCGCCTATTTTTCCTCTCTTGTCCTTCTGTCCATTCTCCATCTCTCTCTCTCCCTCCTATTCTTCACCCTCACTCCTTCCCATCCTCCCTCTTTCTCCCTCCCATTATCATTTTCCCTTCGAAAACGTAGCTCTCAGAGTGATATACGTAGATGCAAATATTACATAAAAAAGAATATTAATTTCTTAAACATTACACTAGACAACTTTAGCTTGCCAAAATAATTTCAACTCTCTGGATCATTCTATAATGTGAATTATATATTTTTTAATTTTCAGTCCACATAAAATTTTGTTTCATTAAATAAAAATTTATAAATTTTACTCGATGAAAGTGCAATATATATATCCCATCAAAACAGCGCCACAAACGGACATTTATTTCTTAAATTTCTATGTCATTCCTAAATAAACAAGTTCTAATTAGCTCATTATATAAATTTCTGCCAAATTTCAATTTTCTATCTACATCCTTTATCGAGTTATTCACGTTTTAATAGAATGAAAGTTAAAACTCCAGCCAAAAACAAGTGGTATTAGCCCGATGCATTTCGCCCACTAAGTGGGCATTTTCAAGGGCGACGTTCCTTCGACAGCGACCAAAGTCGACTGTGCCGGAGTGGAGAGTCTCCTTGAAAATGCCCACTTAGTGGGCGAAATGCATCGGGCTAATACCGCTTGTTTTTGGCTGGAGTTTTAACTTTCATTCAGTTTACGCCAAAAAGTTTTTTTAGCCATCTTTGAACGTTTTAATAGCTTTACACTCAAGCTAGCGAACGGACAACATAGCCTTTTATTATTATTTTGGTGATTCTTTTAAACCTATCCCTCTCTCCCTATATTCCAAACCGTCCTCAAGTTCTCCATTCTTCAACCTGACCTCAATCCTTCATTCTATATAATTTTTGCATGCTCGGTTTGTTCATTAAAACGTCTAACAGGTTCTTTACATTTCCATACCTTTTCAATTTCATTAATATTGAATTTAGTTCATTATTGTGCTTTTAATTTTTAAAATAGTATTTCAGCTTTTTAGATATTTCTTCTCGTAAATAACGCAACAAATGTTGTTTACATTAATTGCTATAATAATTTGCCTATACTTCCGTCTTTCTCATCTTCTCGTATTAAAGGACTTCAAAGCACGCTTAAGCCTATAAGAGTTGAGATAACAATAGGATTTCGAAATTTAAGAATGTAATAGTTTGGCAAGACAACATGCCGCTAAAATGGCAAGATTTCCCAAAATATCTGAATCAAACGTTTATCACGAAGAATTTTGAATGGATATAATAAAAGGATTTATAATTCACGGTTTAGAATGGTCTAAATCCAAAGGTCGCAGGTGATTTTTTGACATTTTTATTTCCAAAAGAAGAAAAGTCTGCACGACAAAAAGTCGATTTTTACCTGTTATCTTATGAGGAAAAAAATCATCCCCTGGAGTCAAATTCTGGACGTTCTTCGTACATTTTTCTTCTTCACAGCATTATTATATCTAAATAGATTATCTCTGCCAAATTTCTAGTTTATATCTATATATTTGATTGAGTTACATGCGTTTTAGAGCGGAAAGGTTTTTTTACGCCATAAATAACGTCATGACCGTTATACACAGAAGCACAAAAATATCTGGGCTTATATATTAATAAGTTTGAGATTAATAATATCCGCAATTCGAAAACTAAACACATCTTCAAGACTGGAACCAAATACTTTAAGAGTAATATGGAACCTATCTCGCATTCTCCACTATATTTCCTAAAAAAACACATGGTACAAATTTCTTAGAAAGAATATTCGGGTCTAACCCAGACAACTAATCCACCCTCCCTCCCCTACTCTGGCAATAAACCTTCCGTTCCCTAAGATTCAAATATCTTGCCTTTCAAATTCGTACGTTTCAGAAACTTCCCCATACGCACATTCAATGGACATCCAGCCACAAAATTCCAACTTCTGCATACATATTAAAACAATGAAAATATTAGCACAGGTGTACTTTTAGAATCTACGTTCGGTGGATTGCCACTGAAGATGGCTGCATTATAGCGGAAAATGCTCATCTGGTTTTTTATTACCTTGTTGTGGTTATAGGAAATGACTTTGATAGACACCCTTTTCAATTTTTTTGTGATTATTTTTTAATCTACGCAAAAACGTTTTTATCTGCTTTTTAATTTCCTCAGTGCTTCCCTAAGACGATAAAGAACTTCCAAGGATGGCAAACAAACTAGTGGAGGTTGGCCAACAATATGGAATGAAGATCAATACCGGAAAAACGAAAGTCATGGTGGTTTCAAAGGAACATAAAGAATTAAATATAATGGTAAATGGCAAAAATTGGAACAAGTAAGTAGTTTCAAATATCTTGGTAGTATCTTAGCTCAGGGAGGGAGGGAGGAAGGGAGGGAAAGAGGGAGGGAGGGAGGGCGGGAGGAAGCGAGCGAGGAGGAGCGAGAGAGAGCGAGGGGGGAGCGAGGGGGAGAGAGAATGAGAGAGGGAGAGAGAGGGAGAGAGAGGGAGAGAGAGGGAGAGAGAGGGAGAGAGAGGGAGAGAGAGGGGAGAGAGAGGGAGAGAGAGGGAGAGAGAGGGAGAGGGAGGGAGAGAGAGAGGGGAGGGAGGGAGTGTAGGAGGAAGGGAGGGGGAAGGGAGGGAAAGAGGGAAGGAGGGAGGGCGGGAGGAGAGCGAGCGAGGGGGAGCGAGGGGAAGCGAGGGGGGAGCGAGGGGGAGAGAGAGTGAGAGAGGGAGAGAGAGGGAGAGAGAGGGAGAGAGAGGGAGAGACAGACAGACAGACAGACAAACGACTTTATTAGGGCGAAATTGAGAGAGAGAGGGAGGGAGAGAGAATGAGGGAGGGAGGGTAGGAGGAAGGGAGGGGGGAAGGGAGGGAAAGAGGGAGGGAGGGAGGGCGGGAGGGGAGCGAGCGAGGAGGAGCGAGAGGGTGCGAGGGGGGAGCGAGGGGGAGAGAGAATGAGAGAGGGAGAGAGAGGGAGAGAGAGGGAGAGAGAGGGAGAGAGAGGGAGAGAGAGGGAGAGAGAGAGAGGGAGGGAGGGAGTGTAGGAGGAAGGGAGGGGGAAGGGAGGGAAAGAGGGAGGGAGGGAAAGAGGGAAGGAGGGAGGGCGGGAGAGAGCGAGCGAGGGGGAGCGAGGGGGAGCGAGCGAGGGGTAGCGAGGGGAAGCGAGGGGGAGCGAGGGGGAGAGAGAGTGAGAGAGGGAGAGAGAGGGAGAGAGAGGGAGAGAGAGGGAGAGAGAGGGATAGAGAGGGAGAGAGAGGGAGAGAGAGGGAGAGAGAGAGAATGAGGGAGGGAGGGTAGGAGGAAGGGAGGGGGGGGAGGTAGGGAAAGAGGGAGGGAGGGAGGGCGGGAGGGAGCGAGCGAAGGTGAGCGAGCGAGGGGGAGAGAGAGTGAGAGAGGGAGAGAGAGGGAGAGAGAGGGAGGGAGGAAGGGTAGGAGGAAGGGAGGGGGGAGGGATAGAGGGAGCGGGGTAGGGAGGATGGGAGGATGAGAGTGATGGAGGGAGCGGGAGGGAGGGGGGGGACAGCGATTCAGCTGAAACCTGTCTTCGGACAGCAGGATGATGATGATTATGAATGCTCTATTAATTTGTTTTCCAATTTTCCTCTATCATTGATAAACTATGAATTACAAATGGTATTTATGGTATGAAAATTCCTTGGAATGACTAACACAATTGGTGATGTCAATTATGGGATACATGCCTGCATCATTCCTGGTTTCTTGTTTCCACAGGAGAAAGCGGCCCTGGACGGGCATGCAATATTTTAAAAATGCGAAAATATCTTTTATTATAATTTATTCTGTAAAAGTCGAAAACAACACTAAATGATATGAAAAATTTAACAATTTTGGACAAGCTTCACCTAAGCCTCCAAATTTTAGTCATTCCTTGATAGGGTTCAAAGTCTCCATTTCGTTGTATATTTTTTTGTGTCTAATGTAGAATGATACCCACAAAGCAGCCAAGAATCGAATATGATGGATCGATTTGAGTTGGAGTATGCCCATTGATTTGGTGAACATTAGTGCCGATATTTTATTTTAGCGAAGGTCTTGACGGAGGAATAATATGTGTCATCGGTGAAAATCTCCTTTTACAATAAGTTGCGGCAAGTTGAATGGTATCAAGAGCATATTTCAATGGAAGCCGTTTTTTTCCTCCAGGCATTCTCGAAACCTGTGTATCATCTCCCTTTTATCTAGCCTGTGTTTTGGAAAAATTTCTCGCAAAATTTAATATTCTTCTCTTTTTCTTCTGGCCAGCCCTCGGACACATTTAGGTAAGGCAGCTTCGTCATCGTCTAGCTGTGTTTTTTCTATAGATATTTTCAAATTTTTATGAAATGCAATTGGATAGATTAGGTTGTTTATCTTTTTGTGCAGAGGAATTCCTTGGAACATGAAACAAGTGGCCAGAATTCTTTCGTCTCCCTTCAAATTTTGCATAAGACTTTCCATCCTATAGTGCATCCTACAGACATCCATGTTACATTCTTCCAGATCTGAGCTTAATTCGGACAGCTCATGATATGATCTTTCTTAGCATTCCTTCATACATGCTCCTGTTTTTCTTTTCTCTGTTACAATCATTTTCAGCGATTTAAAAATGACCTTAAACTAGACGCCACACAAATAGTGATTAATATTAGTCCAATTTTAAACAGTTGAGGAATTTCATCTGCACAAAGTTGTAATTTACAACCACTCTTCGGTTATCAATGAATGACTTGAATATGGAACAGCTTTTACAGCATCAAAGACTCCTAGTCCCAATCTGTGATTAGCACATTGCCCTATAGTAATCGAGGAAAACTTTTCTTTCAGCAAAATCTTATTACCGCCGTGAGCGGCAAGTATCACTCCTGCTCCTTCACAAGCAACGGAAAATAAGTGATCATTCAAGTATTCCGCTGTCGTGCCGATTGACTGTAAATGACCAATCAAATAACTGGAAATCACTTTCACCGTTATATTTTCAAATTCACTTTAATCTATAAATAAATTTACCGGCGCAGTCATTCCACAGTCCGAAATAAATATTCGGGTACACAAAATTAATGTAGACTTTTGGGTTGTTGATTTATCGATTACAATGAACAACAATGGAAAAAGTTTTTGAACAAAATAGGATGGCCTATATGCAATATGTAACGATGATTCCGAATATGTAATTTGTTTTTTTCTAGCACCATCAGGTCACAAGATATTCCATAATAAATTTTATTTGTATATGTAAATTTCCTTATAAGAACAAAAAAATGTAGAAAACGAATATTCGGAGCATTGTTACATAAGGTAGCACAGTCATGCTACGTCGCCAATTTAATGTTAAAGAAGGCAGACCCACTGCATAGTTGACAACAGAGAAATGGTCAGTTGGACACAATTTGCTTTTAGAACGTCAAAAGCAAAGCAAAGCAGTGAACTTGATGTTTTTTGAAAAGCTACGTCATCTCTTTCTAAAGGAGTCTTTGATTTTGTGTCATATTTATTTATATTTAGTGGTTTAATTAACAATATTGTGGTTTCATTTACAATTAACTGGCGTAGAAAAATGTCACGTAAGTGCATTAAATCCTCAGATACTTATTGCCGCATGTGTGGTGATTACACAATTAAATCCCGTACGCAGCCTATAACGCCTCTAATAAAAAGGCATATGGCGTTTATTTTAGTTGTTAATTAGGAGATCAGGACAAAAAGTGGCCTCCTCATATATGTTTTGGTAATTGTGCTTCGTACCTAAGAGGCTGGTTGAAGAATAAATACAAAGTTTCTATGCCATTTCCTGTCCTGATTGTGTGCAGAGAACCGACCAAATATCAATGATTGCTACTTTTGCAAAAAGGTAAAGACAGAGAAAAATAGTAAACCCAAGTATTCCGTTTGCTATGAGGCCAGTTAATGTTCTTGCAAAAAGTCTAGACACCCGAGTTTGAGACCGTATATCTCGAAAACAACCGCAATGGTTTGAATGGGTTGAAAACTACCGATTAAAGAATTTATTTCTACATTAATTGATGTAATTCTTAAATTTCTAGTCTATGTTTAAGTATTTTATATTGGGCTGTATTTGAAGGAAAACACGGTTTTTAGACCTGGACATCAAATAAGACCAATATGAATGTTTACATCTCAGAAACCCTACACTGTGTCAACATGCAATTTTAATAGCACCGACCTATACCTATTAAAAATAAGTATCTGGAAGCGTAATTTTATAACTGCAACAATAATACCCCATTTTCTTACATTTCTGATTTTCGGCTATCCTCGTCAATCCTGGGTTGTTTTCAATGTAATAGGTACCGTTCATCTACATCTACATTATATCCTGCAAGTCACATTTTTGGTAGATGGCAGGGGGTGCAGTACACCAAGGGTCCATAGTTTTCCTACGTTATCTTTTTCTATTATGGTCTCTTATCGTCCTAGGGAAAAACGATCCTCTATATCGCTCCGTTCTACAGTCGATCTCGTGATTCTTGTCCTCACTGTCCTGCCTTTCGAGATACGTCGGGCTTCTGATAAGTCCTACTACCTCATTCGCTAGTCCTCCGACATAAATTTTTCCAGTAGTTTAAATCTAGCCAGCAGTCTACGTTCCTCTAACGATGTCCATTTCAGATTTTCTATTAATGATGTTACGCTTTGTATACTATCGTAATTCCTCTTTACAAATCTAGCTGCCCTGCGCTGAACCTTTTCTATCTAGTTAGTGAGTCCCTTTTCGTAAGGATCCCACACAGCTGAAGCATATTCGACCTGCGGTCGAACCAAGGATAAATAACATAATTCTTTCACTTTTTCGGAGCTATTTCGAACTATTCTCCCTATAAAGGCCAGCTTTTTGTTAGCGGCACCTATCAATTGGCGAATGTGGGTGTCCCACGAGAGATCACGATGGAGCGTGACTCCAAGGTATTTAATCGAGTCTGAAACTGGAATCTCTACTCCGTCCAACGAATAATTATTATTCAACGAGATACTCTTGGTTCTCCAGAAGTTGATGACGCAGCTTTTCTTTTGGTTTATCTCTAACTGCCATTCCTTACACCATGCAGAAATAGCTTCTAGATCATTTTGGAGATACTGGTGGTCTTCCGGATTGCTTATTTCTCTATAGATGACGGTGTCGTCCGCGAAAAGCCTAATTTTACTTCTGACTACTGAGCTGATATCGTTGATATAAATTAGAAATAATAACGGACCAATTACACTACCCTGTGGAACATCAGAGACAACCTCCACTAAGTTCGAATATTTCCCATCTATAACAACCATCTGCTTCCTATGATTTAAAAACTCACGGATCCAACTAACGATTTTAGTATTAACGCCTAAGGTTTCTAATTTCGTTATTAACTTCCTGTGAGGTACCTTAACAAAGGCTTTCCTAAAATCTAAGAAGATGGCATCGACCTGCGTATTCTTTTCTCCGCTTCTCAGTAAACAATTAACAAAAAGACCGAGCTGAGTATCACATGACCTACCTTTCCTGAAGCCGTGTTGACAATCATCTAACAATAAATTACAATCAAGAAATCGCATTATGTTGCTAACGAGTATATGCTCGAGAATCTTACACGATAACGAAGTTAAAGAAATCGGCCTGTAATTTTCGGGGTTCTCCTTGTCGCCGCCCTTATGAATTGGGGTAAAGTGCGCTAACCTCCAGTCACTAGGGAACTCTGCGCGAGAAATGGATTTCTCGAAGATTATCAGAAGAAAAGGTGCTATTTCTTCAGCTAATACTTTTAAAACGCGAGCAGGAATTTCTTCGGGGCCAGTGGCTTTGTTATGTCTGATGGAACTTAATTGCTTTCCTATTCCCACCTCAGAAAATACTATATCGTCTATCAGCCCTCCCCCCCTTATTGTGGGTGCATAATGTACGCAATGGTCGCTGACGGCTGAGAATGCTTTTACAAAATGACCGTTTAACAGGTTGGCTTTCTCTACGCTATCATGAATAACAGCACCCGAGTCATTACGAAGGGAAGGTATGGTAGGGCCTCTACCTTGGACCTCTCTCACATAGGACCAAAACGCTTTAGGGACCTCCTTCAAATAATTATTTAATACCTTATTCCTGAAGTTAGTAAAAGCCTAGCGCATAGTAGTTCTCGCTTTAGCGCGGGATTCCTTATACGTCTTAACTTTAGTTGATCTATATTCATCGGATGATGTTGACGGCATATTTTTTATTTTCGCGTGGCTTATTCTCTGACGCCTAAGCGCACTCCTAACTTGCTTATTGTACCAACGTGGCTCTTTATTGTCGACCTTAAATTTAATTGGAATGTACTTATCGATACTCTCTAGCATTATATCCTTGAATAGTTTTCATGACGACTCAGCACCTGATCGTTCGGTCATATCACGGAAGCCAGGTAGTATTTCTCGTAGGCGCGAGCTGAAGCTTGAAAAGTTTGCCCTAGCAAATATATAAAACTTTCTTTGAGGCTTAGGGTGCCTATCGAGTTTCAACTTACACTCTGCATATACGGCCTGATGATCACTTATCCCATCTTAAATGGTGACTTTGTTTATTCTTTCTGGGACGTTAGTTGCTAATAAATCTAATATGTTCCCCGATCGCGTTGGCTTTCTGAATAATTGAAGGAGAGAGCGCTCGCAGAATGTTTCGATTAATGCCTCACAGGATTCGCGTTCATTACCTCTAGATTCGAAACATAGATTTTCCCAATCAATTGAGTGTAAGTTAAAGTCACCACCGACTATAACGATACCATCTTGATTTATCAGTCTAAGCATTGATAATTGTTTCTCGAGACTTCAAATACAATCTACACCAGCGATAGGTGTCCTGTAAAACGAGCATATGAACACCTTTTTGGAGCCATCTTTACCTATGCGGCACCAAATACTCTCGATATCCTCGTCACTTATCGGAATCTCACTGCTGTCGTACTTATCGCTAACCGCTATGAAAACTCCCCCGCCCGATCTATTAGCGCGATCATTTCTATAGATACGATAGTCTCTAGGAAATATTTCTTGACTCTGAATCTCATCCGTTAACCAACTTTCTGTGCCTATCACGACGTCGGCATGCAGACTGCGAATAAGCAATTTTCCTACGGATGCTGCGACAGTTCAGTACGACGACGTTTAATTTCTCACTATCATTTAGCATACTAATCTCACCCTTGACTTTCTCTTCCACTCTAAAACTACATGCGCTCCCACCACAATCACTCCCATGACTGTATGGTGTCGCATCAAAATTGGAATTGCGACACGTCGCGCCCTTTACGGAACATTCTATCAACGACCTATCGCGAAATTGGTGCTGCATGTTACGCTCGGTGTATATTCTATCGTTAGATAATCTTTCGGGATTCTTATTTTCTTCAAATGCATCGATTATCCCCTGACCCAAAACTGACCTACACCCTGCCCTACTATCTAGCCTAAAAAATCCCTACTGCGTTTGAGAATCCTACTCGCTACTCTCTGAGCCGATTCGGGCGTGTAGTGAACACCAGAGTGATCCAGTGGAGCCCTGCACGATTCGATATTCGGTCGTAGGTCGACGAATTTCACTCCCAAGTCCCGACAGAAATTCCACAGCCTTCGGTTCAGACCTTCAACTCTACCCCAAACCTCAGAACCGCGGTCAATCCTAGGGACTATACTGCAGACAGTAAGCATCACATCGGAACCCGACTCATCTCGGACACGAGCAACCTCAGAGGCCAAGTCCTTAAAAGAACTTAAAATCTCCTCGGACCCGCGCTTCGAGGCGTCGTTAGTCCCAACATGGGCCACCACCTGCAGCCGAGAGCAACCTGTCGCCACTACCGCTTCTCTCACCGTGTTGGTCACTTGCGGCACCGTGCCTCCTGATATACATCTGGAAAAGACCCGCTCTTCAACTCCCTTCCGGCGGGCACTGGATAACAGGGGTGCCATTACACGCCGAACGTTAGAGCTACCTAACACTAACCACCATCCCTTCCCAACCCGACTCACCTTGGGCCCGGCCTCCATCGAAGAGACGGGAGTGGGTACGGGCGCAATGGCCGTGGAGTCGTCCTCCGACAACACCTCGAACCTATTACTGACAAGAAGAGAGTCCGCCGAAGCATTCCCAACTCCCTGCCTCCGCAGCACCAACCTACGATCTCCCCGAGTGGACACCACTCTCCACTCATCGGATTTTCCAGCCCGAGGACCCTCAGCCCGCGGTAAGGAGTCAGAGTCAACACCGATCACTCTACCGGCTGCCGCACCCAGGCGAACCCGGGCCGCCAATTTGGCGCGGCGAGCTTTCAGGGATGACCCCGCACCCCCCACACGAACCAAAGCTGCTTCGGACCTTTCCACCTTCTGAAGGAGGTCTGCAACCACCCTCTCCAGCTCCGTGATTCGAGCTCTCATGGCCTCGCAACCAGCGGCGCACAAGAAGGAGGAAACAGGAGTCCTCGGTGAAGCCATCCTAAACTTACCTAATTTATATACTAACGCAAAAGAGTTACAATTTAAAAACAAAAGCTGAAATGGGATAGGGCTAAAGAATTTGGTCTGTTTTAAAGTGGGGACGCTCTTCGTGTAGCGTACGAGAAATGGTCAAACGCAGGTAGAAAGTGAAAGGCGTAAACAACACAAACAAGGTTAGATCACGCACAGGAGATGATAGTACACAACAACAAAAAATATAAATACTGTGGAGCGTAAAACTAAAACAACCTTACGAACGTAACGAGAATATGCTAATAAACAATAACTACTATGATATAAATATTATTTTCTAAAAGGGAGAATGAAAATTCTAACAAGAAACTACGAGGCTTAAAAGTTACCTATTACGTTAGATAAAAATAAAAACTATAACATCTACATCTACATCTACAAGTTACCCTGCAATTCACCAAGTTGGTGGGTGGCAGGGGGTGAAATGCACCAAATCCTACCTAAAGATTGTCTAACGCAATTCGAAATTTCCTATTGTGATCTCTTATTGTCCTCGGAAAGAACGAGCCTAGATAACGCTCCGTCCTACAATCGATCTCACGTATTTTATCGTCTCGATCATTTCTACCTATATACGTCGGTGCCACAATTATTCCCACTACCTACTCTTTTAGACATTCTGACCTATATTTCTCTAGAAGTTTCAACCTTGAGTGCAATATACGGTCCTCCAGTGATACCCAGTTCAAATCGCTCAATAAAGAGGTGACGCTTTCCTTATGTTCGTACTTTTGTTTTACAAATCTGGCTGCTCTGCGCTGTACTCTTTCTAGTTGAATTATGTGTCCCTTCTCGTACGGATCCCATATGCTCGCTGCGTATTCCACTTGTGGTCTTACCAGTGATAAGTAGCATGTTCCGCGTACTTTCTCTGTATTGTTCCGTATTATTCTACCTATGAATGCCAGTTTCTTGTTGGCCGCGCCTATAACTCGACGAATGTGCATGTCCCACGAAAGATCTCGACAAATGGTTACTCCTAAATATTTTACATACTCAGCTTGTCGAATACTCATTTCATCTATTTTATATTCGAAACCTAAATCTTTGTTTTTACTTTTCCAGAACGTGACTGCGGCACTTTTATTATAAGTAATTTCGATTTGCCATTCTTTGCACCACGCTGAAATGGCTCTTAAGTCTTCACACAGAGACTGATGGTCCTCCTGATTTTTTATTTCTTTATATAGAACGGTGTCATCGGCGAAAAGCCTAATTTTACTACGAACAACCGAGCACATATCATTTACATAGATTAAGAAGAGCAGAGGGCCCAATACATTTCCCTGAGGAACACCCGAAGCAACTTTAACGGGGGACGAGTATTACCCATCGATGACAACTATCTGTTCCCTATTCGAGAGGAATTCTCTCACCCAACCGAAAACTTTCGAATTGATACCACATTGCCCTAACTTCGCAATTAATTTCCTATGAGATACTTTATCGAACGCCTTCCTGAAATCAATGAATATGGCATTGACCTGAGTATTTTTCTCTCCGCATCGCAACAAATCGTCCACGAACAGGCCGAGCTGCGTTTCGCATGATCTACCTCTCCGGAATCCGTGTTGGCATCCGCTAAGCAATGAATGGCTATCTAAATAGCGCATTACAGAGCTAAAGACTATGTGCCCATGTATCTTGCACGATAATGAAGTTACGGATATCGGCCTATAATTTTCGCCACTCTTATGGATGGGCGTAACATGTGCCACCTTCCAATCTTTAGGAACTACTCCTTCTCTAATGGATTTCTCGAATAAAATTTTCAAATACGGCGCGATTTCAGCAGCTAATTCTTTCATTACACGCGCGGGAATTTCCTCCGGTCCAGGAGATTTATTTGGCTTAATCGAATGAAGTTGGAGCGCGATGCCATTTTCCGAAAATACCAAATCTTCCATCGAATCGCCTTGACGCATAGGAATAGGGGTTTCACATTCATCGTCATCACGAGTAAAAGCTTTCTGAAAGTGATGATTCAATAGGTTTGCTTTATCCATACTATCGTGAACTACGTTTCCCGTTTCCGACCGCAGTGACGCAATAGTGGGGCCCCTACCTTGAACTTCCCTGACGTAAGACCAAAATGCTTTTGGGTTCTCTTTCAAGTTTTCCTGTAAAACCCTCTTTTTATAATTTTTTAACGCATTACGCATTGCTACTCTGGCTATGGAGCGCGCCTCCTTGTATTGCTGCCTTATTATTGCAATCTGTTCGTCCGTAGCTGTTGAGGATGTGTTATTTACGCGAGAGTGGAGTTTTCTTTGACGTCGGAGAGCGCTTCTTACTTCCTGATTGTACCATCTAGGTTCTGCACAATCACGCTTCAGTTTGCTCGGAATAAATTTATCTGTACACTCTCGCATCATATCTCTGAACATGCACCAGGATTCCTCCGCGTCTGCACTATCGGTTAAATTGCTGAAATTAGTATATTTATTTCGCAGAAAAGACCTAAATCTTGTGAAATCGGCTTTGGCGAATACATAAAATTTTATTTTGGCCTTAACCTGTTTCTCAATAATTAACTGAAATTCCACGTACACTGCCTTGTGATCGCTTATTCCCTCAGCATCAGATACTCTATTCATACGCTCAGGAAGATTAGTAACAAATAAATCTAATATATTATTAAATCTCGTGGAAAATCTCACTAATTGATACAATGAGTGCTTACCGAAAGTTTCTAGTAACGCCTCGCACGATTCACGCTCTCTACCTCCGGGATAAAAGCAATTATGGCTCCAATCAATAGACGGAAGATTGAAATCGCCCACGATTATAATGGCTTTATCTTTATTAGACGAATTTAGCGTCGCCACTTGTTTATCCAGAGAATGAATAGTTTCCACGCTCGCATTTGGGGGTCTATAAAAAGCGCATATATTTATAGTTTTTGAGACGCTTCCTTTCACACGACACCAAACACTTTCGACTTCGTCGTCGTTAATCTGTATTGGGTAACTTTCGCATTGATTGCTAACTGCTAAAAAGAATCCACCTCCCGACCGGATACATCGATCTTTTCTGAAGACGCTATAGTCACGAGGAAAGATCTCCTGACTGGCTATGTTTGCTGTAAGCCAACTTTCAGTGCCTATAACTACATCAGCACGCAGACTACGAATAAGATGTTCAAATTTGGCCTCCTTCCTGCGAATGCTGCGACAATTAACCGTAATGATTTTTAATTTCTCGCTATGACTACGTAACGATTCCTCGCGCTCTACTGAGCTATTATTACTGTTATTATTATTAAGATAATAATAATAATTATTTACTGCCTCCTTATCCTTCCTACTATTTCGACTATTTCTACGCTTGGAATGTAGTCTACTGTTACTTAACGTCGGGTTTATAGCGCTATTAAGGTCGCACGCATTATCTACGGAATTGTTGCATGGAAAATCGTTTATCCTCAGGCCTTCGATAATTCTTTTACCGCACGGATTTCTTACATTTTCCCCTATTGTGCTCTCAATTAATCCCGTACCGGTAAGCTGCCTACATCCTAACCTACCATCTGATCTACTATTGGCGTGCATCTCAACGCTTGCTAAAAAATTGCAATTGCTTAAATCTAACCTAAAAAAGCCCTAGAATACTCAAACAACCTACGCGCTACCGCCTCCGCAGCCTCGGCAGTGTAGTGCACACCAGAACCGTTTAGGGATGCCCTACATGAGTCCAGGACCGGCCTCAGGTCAACGAAGTCCACTCCATTGCCCCTACAGAAGTCCCACAGCCTACGGTTCAGCCCGACCACTCGGCTCCAAACCATAGAACCGCAGTCCGTCTGAGGAATAATGCTACAGATGGAAAGCCGCACATCAGCACCAGACTCCTCTCGGACACGAGCAACCTCAGCGGCCAATTCCTTAAAAGAGCTTTAGACCTCCTTGGAGCCGCGCTTCGAGGCGTCATTGGTGCCAACATGGGCCACCACCCGCAAAGAGCGGGATCCCGTGCCCGATACCGACGCCCTGAACTCCTTCGTCACCTGGGGCACCGAACCTCCTGGTATACACCTGGAGAACACCCGCTCGTGAACTCCCTCCCGGCGGGCCCGTGACAGTAAAGGCTCTACCAAACGCCGCACGTTGGAGCTCCCTATCACTAACAGCCCTCTCTTTCCCCCCGAGCTCTCCTTCGGCCCGAACTCCACCGAGGAGACGGGAGCGGGCACGGGCGTTACGGCAGTGGAGTCGTCCTCCGACAACACCGCAAACCGATTACTAACAGGAAGAGGGGCCACCGAGGCGTTCCCAACTCCCTGTCTCCGCAACACCACCCCACGATCCCCCAGAGTGGACACCACACACCACTCATCGGGCTTCCGGACCGAAGGACCCTCGACCCGCGAAGAGGAGCCAGGAGCCTCCCCGATCGCTCTGCCGGCTTCCGCACCCAGGCGAACCCGAGCCCCCATTTTGGCGCGGTTTGCTCTCAGGGAAGAACCCGCACCCCTCCCACGCGCCAAGGCTGCCTCCGACCTTTCCACCCTCTGGAGGAGGTCCGCAACCACCCTCTCCAGCTTCGTGATCCGAGACCTCATGGCCTCGCAACCAGCGTCGCGCAAGAAGGAGGAAACAGGAGTTCTCGGAGTAGCCATCCTATCCTCTTAACTAATCTGTACTATCTATATAAATATACTAGAACTAACGTAAATACGCGGTTGGCTGTCTTCAAGGTTAAATTAGGGTCGAGCGCAGGTAAAAAGTGAAAGGGAAAGTGTTTCACTACACCAACAACGTTAGTAAATAAGCAAGAAAGTTTAGCACAAGAGCAATGTATATTTAGAAGCTAAAGAAATGCTAAGGTAAAAGGAAATAATTAAAAACGAGTAAGGTAATACGCTACTATAAATAAATATTACAAAGATTACGGATTTAGTGGCTGAGAGACGCAATTAACTACTATGATACGGCAAGAGAAGGATGAGTAAGCTTTTCGCTCAAAGATGAGTTAAACTACAATTACAACAAAACAATTAACGTAAGAAGATGAAAAAATAAATGGAAAAATACTAGTTCTACTTAACACAACAATACGGCTACAGCTAAACTACAGCTACTGCTACTTCTACAGGTGTCGCTCGCAGGCAGGTCAGCGCTCGCAGGAGGAAGTGAAAGGCACGTCCGTCCTCTTCGAGGGCCAGGTGACTAGTTTCTAGCTGCCATTCCTTGCACCAAACAGATAACACATCCACATGATCCTGAAGCTGACGATGGTCGCTAGGACCACTAATTTCTCTATAGACTACGGTTTCATCCGCAAAAAGCCTGATATTACTTTTCACAATTGAGCTGATGTCGTTTATATAAAGCAAGAAAAGCATAGGTCCGACCACACTACCCTGCGGCACTCCGGAGACTACATCTGCCACACTTGAGGACTTACCATCGACGAGTACTTTTTGTTTTCTATTCCAAAGGAAAGCGCGAACCCAGTTAATGACTTTAACATTAACGCCAAGATTTCCCAATTTTAATAACAACTTACGGTGGGGAACCTTGTCAAAAGCTTTTCTAAAATCAAGGAACACTGCATCGACCTGCTTATTATTTTCGCCGAATGATAAAACATCATTCACAAACAGACCGAGTTGGGTGTCACAGGATCTACCTTTTCTGAAGCCATGTTGACAGCTGACTAAGAGCGATCTACTCTCGAGATAACGCATTGTGTTGCTAACAATAATGTGCTCCAAAATCTTACATGATAATGAGGTTAGAGAAATCGGCCTATAATTATCGGGATTTTCTTTGCCACCTCCCTTGTGAATGGGTGTGACGTGTGCTAGTCTCCAATCATCAGGAACCTCACAGAGGGTAAGAGATTTCTCGAAAACTATCCGAAGGAAGGGAGCTATTTCTTCTGCTAGTTCTTTTAATGCACGCGCGGGAAATCCTTCTGGTCCTGGGATTTGTTGGGCTTTATCGCACCCAGATGCTTCGCTATTCCTGCCTCAGAGATTTTAATATTATCCATCAGAGTACATTCATTGGGAATATGATTATCTTCAAGTCTCCAACTGCCTTGAACTCCTTCGCGAAGTAAACGTTTAGTAGATTATCTTTATCCTCCCCATCGTGAAGTATGTCTCCGGAATCACATCGCAGGGAGGGTATTGAAGGACCCCCTCCCTTGACTTCTCTTACATAGGACCAGAACGCTTTTGGATCCTCCTTCAATTTTGTATTTAATACCTCATTCCGGAAGGTGTTAAATGCGTTACGCATGGTTTTTCTCGCTAATACGCGGGCACTGTTATACTCATGGACTATAGCTGTGCGATATTCATCGGAAGCGGTGGTATGTATGTTTTTCAATTTTGCGTGGCTACGCCTCTGTCGTCTTAAGGCAATCCTGACTTCCTCATTAAACCAACGAGGTTCTTTCTTATCAGATTTTAACTTACTGGGGATAAATCTATTGATAACTTTTTCTAGTATATCCTTAAATAATAACCATGATGGCTCCATACCTAATCGTTCTGTAACTGACAAAGGTACTTTTGACATGTAAACTGAAACTTTTAAAGTCGGCCCTGGCGAAAGCGTATACATTCCGAAGAGGCTTAGGATGTCTTTTGAGCTTTAATTCGCACTCCGCATACACAGCTCGATGGTCGCTAAGTCCCTCCTCTGTGGATACCTTAGTAATCCTATGCGGGAAGTTATAAGCAAGCAAGTCGAAAACATTGCCCGAACGCGTGGCTTTTCGTACTATCTGGATTAAGGAATATTCATGAAACGTGTCAATTAAGGCTTCACACGATTCGCGTTCTTTACCTTCCGTAACGAAACAGGTTTTCCCAATCGATTGACGGTAAGTTAAAATCGCCTCCAATTATCACATAAACTTGGTTCATAATAGATCTAAGCTCGTCTAATTGCCTCTCTTAACTTAAAATATAATCAACTTTGGCATTAGGTGGTCTGTAAAATGAGCATAAATATATTTTTTTCGAATTATCCTTACCTAGGCGGCACCTCACTCTCTCGGTCGTTTCGATAATAGGGATCTGACAACTATCGTACTTTTCACTTATTCCTTAAAATACTCCGCCACCTATTCTATTGGGACGGTCTTTTCTGTACACTCTATAGCTTTTCGGAAAAATTTCTTGGCTAGCGATATCTTCGGTGAGCCAACTTTCCGTACCTATAACTACATCAGCATGCAACGTGCGAATTACGTGTTCGAGTTCGGCAGACTTCCTACGAATGCTGCGGCAGTTTAAAACTACTATATTTAATTTCTCGTTATCGCCCGAAGCAATAACTGCTCTATTACGGTTTTTGCAGGTGGACTCTCTCACTTCGCGACCAAAAACTGTATTACACTCGATGCCCCTATGGAATCTCTTATTACGCCTACACCCTACCCTACTCTCTAATCTAAAAAAGACCTACCATGGTCGAAGATCCTACACGCTACACTCTGTGAAGCCTCGGTCGTGTAATGGATTCCAGAGCCGTTTAGGGGTACCCTACACGATCCGAGAACCGGCAGGAGATCAACGAAGTCGACTCCCATGCCCACACAGAAATTCCATAGCCTTTGGTTTAGCCCCGCCACGCGGCTCCAAACCTCCGAAGCACAGTCAATCCGCGGGACAATACTACAAATGGTGAGCCGCATATCAGAACCCGACTCCTCTCGGACACGAGTGACCTCGGTGACCAAGTCCTCAAAAGAACTTAGAATCTCCTCGGACCCGCGCTTCGAGGCGTCATTAGTCCCAACATGGACCACCATCCGCAACTTAGAGCAACCCGTTGATTCCACCGACTCCCGTACCGTCCTCGTCACTTGAGGGACCGTTCCTCCTGGTATACACCTGGAGAACACCCGCTCAGCCACTCCCTTCCGGCGTGCCCGAGTTAGCAAGGGTGCCATAACAAGCCGGACATTAGAACTAACTATTACTAGAAGCCCTCCCTTCCCACCCCGACTTCCCATAGATCCAGCCTCCGCCAAAGAGATGGGAGCGGATGCGAGAGCATCGGCCGAAGTGTCGTCCTCCGACAACGCCGCGAACCGATTGCAAACTGGAAGAGGGTCTGCCGAGGCATTCCCAGCTCTCAGCCTTCGCAGGACCACCCCACGATCCCCCCGGTTGGAGATCACCCTCCAATCGTTGGGTCTCAGGATTGGAGCGACTCCAGCCCCCAAAGAGTTCCCACAAACACCCTCGATCACACCACCGACTATTGCACTCGAGCGCACCCGAGTCGCCATCCTGGCGCGGTGAGTTCTCGGGGATGGATGCGTTCTTCCAACAAGAACAAGGGCTGACTCCGCTCTTGCCACCCTCCGACGGAGTTCCGTAACCTCTCTTACCAGCTCCGTGATTCGAGACCTCATTCCCTTGAAATCAGCGTCGCATAGAAAGGAGGAAACGGGAATCCTAGGTGAAGCCATCCTAAACACTAATCTGTACTAGCTACGAATTAAATTAAACTTCAAGCTAAGGTTATACTAAGTGACTAACTAATTCGTGGACTTAAGGTCTACGCTATAGAGGAACGCAGGTAAAAAGTGAAAGGGAAGCGCTGACTCACCGCACAAACAAAGTTAGCGAACAGGCAAGATAAAACACAAGCAAGCGTTAAAATAATTTAAATTAGTACACCAACAGCGATAATCAAGTTAAAACAAATTCAGTTAGTACACAAACAGCGTAGAGCTCTTACAAAAACAATTACTATTTGTATATGAGTTTTTTAAAGCAAGTGCTAGAAAAAATACTTCTAAAAATAACGATTTTGTGATAAAGAGATACTACAATAATCAATATAAGTAAATGTTAGTTCTACTTATCAGTGCGGTTACTTCGACTCTACTTCTACTGCTACACAACGATACAGCTACGGAAGGACAGCTGATACAGCTACTGCTATTAAAACGCCGGTCACCCGCTGGTCAGAAGCTCTCGCAGGAGGAAGTGAATGGCACGTCCTTACCCTTCGACAGCCAGACACTATCACGTAGTACGGGTCCCGGACAAAACGTCCCCGGACAAAACGGCCCCGGACAAAACGGCCCCGGACATAATGTCCCCAAACGCAAACTAGGACAAAATGTCCCGACGAAAGAGAATAAGTATTGATTATTCTCTTTCCAATGTTGGTATGCTGATCAGAAACAGTTAGATGGTTAATTAGAACGCTTTTAACAAGTTTTCTGTATTTATTTTGGACTAAACTCTTGCCATGCGTTTTCCGGTCTTCTTTTGTTGTTTTGGGAACTTTCAGCATGGAGGAACATTTTTCGCGAATTCACCGGGTTAGGTTGGGTTGGTTGAAGTGTTTTGGTTCTTCCTCAAAGGGACATTTTTATAGGGAAAACAGTTTTCAGAATAATCTTAAATGAATAAAGATGAAAATATTTTAAGATAAACAAAAACTTACTATCAATAATAATTACGATAAATAAAGACAATTATTAGCAGAAATATCCCTTCAAAAAACATAGGAATCAATACAAATGCACATTGAAATAAAGAGACTTCTCTTACAGCTCCACCAACAATGAAAATAGTTTGTTTAAACTGGTTGTTATGATTGACGCTTGCATACACTTTACCTGGCTCTCGAAGAGGACGGACGTGCCTTTCACTCCCTCCTGCGAGCGCTGACCAGCCTGAGAGCGAAACCTGTAGTAGTAGCAGTAGTTTAGCAGTAGCCATAGTGTTGTGTTAAGTAGAACCAGTATTTCTTTCCTTATTTAGAGTTATTACCTATTTTTATTATTTTTAGCGTCTTATTACTTTATTTGTGTTGCAGTTTAGTTAAATGATCTCTGAACGAAACGCTATACCCATCCTCCTCTTGCCATATCGTAGTAGCTAATAGCTTCTCTCAACCACTCCATCCGTAGTCTTTTTGTAATTTATTTATAGTAGGTTATTACCTTCTCCGTTATTAAATATTTGTCCCTGCGTACGTATTCCTTTAGTTCCTAGATCTACGTTGCTCTTGTGCTAAACATTCTTGCCGGTTTACTAACGTTGTTTGCGTAGTGAATCACTCTATCCCTTTCACTTTTTACCTGCGTTCGACCCTAGATTTTAACCTTGAGGCCAGTCAACGAAGTAGCTAACCGCGAATTTACGTTAGTTTAAATAAAATCTATAGATAGTACAGATTAGTGAGGTCTCGGATCACGGAGCTGAAGAGGGTGGTTGCGGACCTCCTTCAGAGGGTGGAAAGTTCGAAGGCAGCCTTGGCGCGTGGGAGGGATGCGGGTTCTTTCCTGAGAGCAAACCGCGCCAAAACGGCGGCTCGGGTTTGCCTGGGTGCGGAAGCCAGCAGGGCGATCGGGGAGGCTCCTTGTCCTTTTCGCGAGTCGAGGGTCCTACGGTCCGGAAGCTCAATGAGTGGTGTGTGGTGTCCACTCGGGTGGATCTTGGGGTGGTGCTGCGGAGGCAGAGAATTCGGTGGACCCTCTTCCTGTTAGTAATCGGTTTATGGTGTTATCTGGGGACGACTCCACTGCCGTTATGCCCGCACCCGCTCCCGTCTCCTCGGTGGGTACCGGGATCAAGAGAAGCTCGAGGGAAAGAGGGAGCTGTTAGTGATAGGGAGCTCCAACGTCCGGCGTATGGTAGCGCCTTTACTGTCAATGGCCCTCCGGGAGGGAGTTCATGATCTGGTGTTCTCTAGGTGTATACCAGGAGTTCAGGGCGTCGGTATTGGGCACGGGTTGCTCCTCGCTACGGGTGGTGGCCCATGTTGGCACTAACGACGCTTCGAAGCGCGGGTCTGAGAAGGTTTGAAGTTCTTTTAAGGACTTGACCACTGAGGTTGCTCGTGTCCGAGAGGAGTCGGTTGCTGATGTTCGGCTTACTATCTGTAGCATTGTTCCTCGGACGGACTGCGGTGCAGTGGTTTGGAGCCGAGTGGTCGAACTGAACCGTAGGCTGTGAGACTTCTATAGGGGCAATGGAGTGGACTTCGTGGACCTGAAGCCGGTCCTGAACTCATGCAGGGCATCCCTAAACGGTTCTGGTGTGCACTACACTGCCGAGGCTGAGGAGGCGGTAGCGCATATGGTGTTCGAGCATGCTAGTGCTTTGTTAAATTAGATTTAAGGTACGGTAATTATTCACAAAGTGTTGAGAGGTACGTCAATAGTACTAATACGTCCGACCATCATACCACTATAAACGCGATGTTAATTAACAGTAGAATACATTCTAAACGTAAAAATAGTCGACGAAATAGGAAGGACAAAGAGGCAGTAAATAATAATAAGAATTCAGTAGCGCGCGAGACATCGTTACGTACTAATAGCGATAAACTAAAAATCATAACGGTTAACTGTCGCAGCATTCGCAGGAAGGAGGCCGAACTTGAACATCTTATTCGTGGTCTGCGTGCTGACGTAGTGATAGGTACAAAAAATTGACTAACGGCGGACATAGCCAGTCAGCAGATCTTTCCTTGAGACTATAGCGTTTTTAGAAAAGATCGATGTTACCGGTTGGGTGGTGGAGTACTTATAGCTGTTAGCAAAAAATACGACAGTTACCAAATACAGATTAATGACGACGAAGTCAAAAGTGTTTGGTGTAGTATGAAAGAGGGAGGCTTTAAAACTGTAAATATATGCGCCTTTTATAGACCACCAAATGCGAGCGCGTAAACCATTTATTATCTAAAGATACAAGTGGCGACACTAAGTTCGATTAATAAAGATAAAGCCTTTATAATCGGAGGCGATTTCAATTTCCGTCAATTGATTGGAGCAATAATTGCTTTTCTCCCGGGGGTAGAGAGTGTGAATCTTGCGAGGTTTTACTTTAAACTTTCGGCAAACACTCATTGTATCAGTTAGTGAGATTTCAAATGTGATTTAATAATATATTAGATTAATTGGCTACTAATATTCCTGAGCGTATGAATAGGGTATCTGTTGCTGAGGGTATAATCGATCACAAGGCAGTGTACGTGAAGTTTCTGCTCAACATTAAGAAACAGGTTAAAGCTAAAAGAAAGCTTTATGTATTCGCCAAAGCTGATTTCATTAGATTTTGGTCTTTTCTGCGAAATAAATATATTAATTTCTGCGAGGTAACAGATATTGCAGACGCGGAAGAATCCAGGTGCATGTTCAGAGATATGATGCGAGAGTGTACAGATAAATTTATTCCAAGTAAACTGAAGCCTGAAAATGCAGAGCCTAGATGGTACAACCAAGAAGTTAGGAGCGCTTTCCGAAGGCAAAGAAAACTCCACTCTCGCGTAAATAACACATCCTCAACAGCTATGGAAGAACAAATTGCAACGTTAAGGCAGCAATACAAGAAGGCGAGCTCCATAATCAGATTGTCAATGCGTAATGCGTTTAACAATTACAAAATGAAGGTTTTACAAGAAAACTTGAAAGAGAACCCGAAAGCATTTTGGTCATATGTCAGAGAAGTCCAAGGTATAGGCCCCACTATTGCGTCACTGAGTTCGGAAACAGAAAGTGTAGTTTACGATAGTGCGAAGAAAGCAAACCTTTTAAATCAACACTTTCAGAAAGCTTTGACATCTAATGACGATGAATGTGAAACAACTATTCCTATGCATCAGGGCGACTCGGTGGAAGATTTGATATTTTCCGAAAATGGTATCGCGCTCCATCTTCATTCAGTAAAATCAAGTAAATCTTTTAGGCCGGAGGAAATACCCCCGCAGGTATTGAAAGAGTTAGCTTATGAAATCGCGGCGTATTTAAAAATTATATTCGAGAAATACATTGTGGAAGGTGTAGTTACTAAAGATTGATAGATGGCACACGTTACGCCTATCCATAAGGGCGGAGACACCAAGAACCCCGAAAATTATAGGCCAATTTTCCTAACTTCATTATCGTACAAGTTACTTGAGCACATAATCCTTAGTTCTGTAATGCGCTATTTAGATAGTCACTCATTGCTTATCGGATGCCAGCACGGTTTCCTGAGAGGGTAGTCATGCAAAACGAAGCTCTGCTTGTTCGTGGACGATTTGTTGCGATGCGGAGAGAAAAGTACTCAGGTCGATGCCATATTCATTGACTTCAGTAAGGCGTTTGATGAAGTATCTAATAAGAAATGGATTGCAAAGTTGGAATAATATGGTATCAATCCGAAAGTTGTAATTTGGGTGAGAGATTTTCTCTCCAATAGAGATCAGATAGTTGTCAGCGTTGGGAAATACTCGTCCCCCGTTAAAGTTGCGTCGGGTGTTCCTCAGGGAAGTGTATTAGGCCCTCTACTTTTCTTGATCTATGTGAATGATATCTGATCGGTATTTCAAAGTGAAATTAGACTTTTTGCCGATGATACCGTTTTATATACCAATATTAAACCAGGAGGACCATCAATCGCCGCGTGAAGACTTAAGAGCCATTTCAGCTTGGTGCAAAGAATGGCAAATTGAAATTAATTACAGTAAATGTGCCGCAGTTACGTTCTGGAAAAGTGAAAACATAGAAATAGGTTTCGAGTATAAAATAGGTGGAATAAGTATTCAAGCAGCTGAGTATGTTGAATATTTAGAAGTAACCATTTGTCGAGATCTTTCATGGGGCATGCACATTCGTCGAGTTATAAGCACGGCTGGCTTTCATAGGTAGAATAGTATGGAATACTACAGAAAAAGTACGCGAAACATGTTACTTATCACTGGTTTGACCACAAGTGAAATACGTTTCATGCATTTGGAATCCGTACGAGAAAGGGATTTATAATTCAATTAGAAAGAGTTCAGCGCAGAGCAGCCAGATTCGTAAAACAAAAGTACGAACATTAGGAAAGCGTCACCTCATTATTGAGGGATTTGAACTGGGTACCACTGGAGGATCGTAGATTGAGCTCAAGGTTGCGCCCTCTGGAGAAATATAGATCGGAATGTCTAAAAGACGACGTTCTAGGAATAATTGAAGCACCAACGTATTAAGGTAGAAAGGACCGTGGTGATATGATACGTGAGATCGATTGTAGGAGGGAGCGTTATCTATGCTCGTTCTTTCCGAGGACAATACGATGTCGCAATAGAAAATTTCGACCTACGATAGAAAATCTTTAGTTAGGTTATGGTGCATACCTCAAACTTCTAAGTTCTCTTTCAGTTAATCGTGCTGCCCGCTCTGATCAGGTTGGTGCAATGTTTTTGAAGCACGCTGCGCCTTCATTAGCCATACCTGTCTCTCTGCTTTTTAACAGATGCTTCACGGCGGGTTACTTCCCCACGAGTTGGAAAACGGGAAATATTTTTCCTCTTTTCAAGTCTGGTAAAAGGTCTTCCGTCGATTCTTATCGCCCAATTTCCCTTCTTTCTGTACTCTCAACTGTTTGCGAACGAATCATCCATCAGCGTCTCCTTTCTTTCACTCTCCCTTTCATTTATAGTGAGCAACATGGTTTCCTCCCAGTGGTCACTAAGAAATTTTTATAAGGTAGAATTTATAAAAAAAACAAAATAGGGATTATAGAAATTTTGATATTTTATTTTTTTTCTTAAAATTTAAACAAATAGGTAAATGTTTAGATAGAAAATTTGAGATAGAGAGCTGAAATTTTAAAGTTATTTAGAGAGCATATATAATGAATAAGCATTTCAGTGTATCCATGAAATTGTTATTGAGGCTGTTAAAATTTTTTAAAATTTAAACAATTAAAAAATATGTCATTTCATTTCTAGATGTGGAGACAGTTTACGAAGAGTCTAGAGAATAAAACGAAGTCAGAGGAAGGTGTAAGATTAATGTTAGGGATCTGGAATGTAAGGACGTTATTAAGAGCTGGAAAATTGGAAAATCTCAAGAGACAGATAAACAACATGGACATTATTGGGATAAGCGAGGTGAGATGGGAGGGAAATGGTGAGTTGAGGAGTGACGATACCAAGTTATACTACTCGGAGAGTACCATGGGGAGAAACGGGGTGGGAATGATAGTTAATAAGAAGATTGAACCGAGTGTTACAAGGGCCATTTATGACAGTGATAGAATTATTGGACTGAAATTAAATGCTGAAACAAAGAACATGCTAGCCATCCAAGTGCACATGCCAACCGGCGACCATGACAATGGGGAAGTGGAGGAAGTGTATGAGAGATTAAGTACCATACTGGACCAGGAAGGAAGGAGATGCTGTAGTGATGGGAGGCTGGAATGCGAGTGTGGGAGAGGGACGAGCCGATGGAGTTGTGGGGCAGTTCGGCCTGGGACAGAGAAACGAAAGGGAAGACAGACTTATCGAGTTCTGCAAGGAGAGGAACATGATAATAGCCAACACCTGGTATGAGAATCATAAGAGAACGCTATATACATGGAAATCGCCAGGTGACATGTACAGGAGACAGATAGACTATATATTGGTAGAAAGGTGTAAGAAAGAAGTGAAAAGAGTGTGTAAGCTCCCAGGAGCAGACATATCAAGCGACCACGTGCTGCTAATGGTGGAAATGAAGATCAAAATGAAAATAGTTAGAAAATCAAAGATGGCTAAGAAATGGAATCTAGAGAAACTGAAAGAAATGCTGAAAGAGGAAATCGGTTATGATATAACAAACCAGATGAAGAGAGGAAATACACAGAACGAAGGAGTAGAGAAAAAATTGAAGAGAATTAAGAATGGAATAGTAAATGTGGCGGAAAGGGAAATAGGATACAGGAAAGGCAAGAGAGCTAAGAAAACCTGGGTAACAGGGGAAATGATAAGAAAGATGCAGGAGAGAAGGAGATACAAGAATGTAAACACAGAGGAGGGGAGAAGGATCTACAGGCGGTTGAACAATGAACTGTGGAAGTGCTAAGAAGAGTAGAAGAGGAAAGGAGATTGATGGACACGAGAGTGACTAGGAAAAAGAAATGGATAGGACATGTTTTGAGAAGAGAGGGATTACTGAAGGATGTTATCGAAGGAACGGTGGAGAGAAGAAAGAAAAGCGGAAGAATTAAAATGTTGGATATTCCAAGGGAGGGAGGAGGGTATGGGGATACGAAGAGAAAGGCGTAGGATAGAAAAAGGCGGAGGAGGAGCACCTGAACCTGCAGATATGCAGAACACTATTTATTATCATTCTATATAGACGTTTCTTACAGAGGAGGAGGAGGAGGATATAACAGATAACATATATATATATATATATATATATATATATATATATATATATATATATATATATATAGGAGGATACTAATGTTTAGGCACTTTCAGATGAGCTGGAGATTCGAAATTTTTTTATTAGGTAGGAATTTGTGTAAAACCGACTAGAAAAACGAAAATCTTGAAAAAGTGCAACAATGCGACCGCTAAAAATTCGCAATTATTTAGACAAATTTTCAAGGTTTATATATATTCGAATGTGCCACGGAGTTGAAATTTTTTTATTAAGTAGAATTCTTAAAATACGAAATAAAGATTATACAAATTTTAATATTTTAATTTGTTTGGCAGTTAAAAATTCTTCAAATTTAAACAAAAAGAAAACTGTTTAGGTACTACGGGATGAGCTAGGAAGCTGAAATTTTCAAATTATTTACAGAGTAGTAAATTTGCACAAATAAAAATTTCAATTTTACCATATATGGATTGCGGCGGCCGGTAAAAATTATTTAAATTTAAACAATTAGAAAAATATTATTTTACTTCTAGAAGTGCTACAACTTTAAAATTCGGCTAAAATGTGTAACATTAGTACTTTATAATGAAGAAAGTGTAAAAATTTTAAAATTGCAAAATTTGGGGATTGTTTTAAACTATTATTCTTACATGTGGGAAAAATGGAAATCGCTGCGGAGGTGTAATCTTTAGAACTAAAAGTATATATGTAATGATGAAATGTCTGTCTTAAAAATGAATGTTTTTTCAAGGTGATATGAAATGCTTGCAGTATGCAAGCACCAACTACTAGTATCATTATATATAGACGTTCCTTACAGAGGAGTACATAACATATAGGAGGATACTAATGTTTAGGCACTTCCAGATGTGCTGGAGATTCGAAATTTTTTTCATAGTTAGGATTTTGTGCAAAACCGGCTAGAAAAGTCGAAAATCATGAAAAAGTGCAACAATGCGGCCGCTAAAAATTCGTAATTGTTTAAACAACAACAAATTTTCAAGGTTTATGTATTTTTGTATGTGCTACGGAGTTGAAATTTTTTTTATAAGTAGAATTATTAAAAAAACGAAATAGGGGTTATACTATTTTTGATATTTTAATTTGTTTGGCAGTTAAAAATTCTTAAAATTTAAACAAATAGATAACAGTTTAGACAACGGGATGAGCTAGGAAGCTGTAATTTTCAAGATAAGTACAGAGTAGTACATTTGCACAAATAAACATTTGAATATCTCCATAAACCTATTCCGGCGGCCGTTAAAAATGTTTAAAATTTAAACAATTGAAAAAATATTATTTCACTTCTAGAAGTACTACAACTTTAAAATTTGACAGAAATGTGTAGCATTAGTACCCCATAATGGAGAAAGTATAAAATTCTTAAAATTGCAAAGTTTTGGGATTGTTTTAATCTATTACTTTTACATAAGGGAAAAACGAAAATCGCTCCGGAGGTGAAATATTTAGAATTAAAAAAATATTTGTAATGAAGAAGAATGAATGTTTTACTATGTTGAGATGATATGCTTGCAAAATGCAAGCACCAACTACTAGTATATATATATATCTTTCGTGAGAAGATACTGAAGTCATGGAGTTTAACCAAATATGGTGTATGTAATCTTTATATAAATAAATAACAAAATTATTATATTCAAACCTGGTCGACTAAACTGGGCTACCACAATATCAAAGTTAATATTTGTCTGTAACTATTAATTTCGAAGATATTGGCTGAACAGATTTCAAATTATTTAGTTTTTAGGGAGAGCATAGAATGAAAAAACGAAATGAACATGTATAAATCGTATCTGAGAAGCAGAGTTGCCACAATATAAGAAAAAGTAAATTTCTGATTTCAAAGCAAATATATTAGTATACGATTATACCACGGCGAATTTGACAAAAAGCACTTCTGTACCACGGGAAACTCGTGTACATCCTTACTTGTTTATCTTTTTGACGGTACCCGTGTCAACTCCAAGTTTCTTTTCTTATTTGTTAACATATTTCTGTAAGTTGCCTCCTTGAGCCCAGAACAGAAAAAGAGCGTGCTTGAATTACATCAATAACAGTTAACGAAGTCGCCGTTCCTGGGCAGTCCATCTTCGCATCTAATGCACTTTATTAAGAATTAATACTTTCAATAGGCAACAAGTGTAGGATAGAAGGAAACAGGCACATAAAAACAAGAAATTCTCGGTGCAGACGGTGCCCAGATCGAGTCCAGCAACTGTATTTTCAAAGATCGCTTAATTTAATCCAATTGCCGCTCCAAATGTATAAAATATACCAAAATTGAAATTTATGCAAAGATTTGCCAAAACGAGCGCAGAATATACTCCAATTTAGATTGTGATAAGAAAATAGACAGCTAGACAAACAAGAAAAACAGTTGATGAAAGATTTATGATTCCTCCCCATTCTTACATCCCCTACATTTTCACCTTTCTGCTGCGTATTTAAAATTGATATAAAATTCTCTGTCGATTCAGACCAATGTCGACAGTGATTTCTTAGCGTGCCTTTCGCCCTCCTCCCTTTCCCTCTCACTTTCTCCCCCTTTATTTTAGTTTTTACGCTTCACATTTGTAATCGGTATAAAATTCTCTGTCGATTGATGCCAATCTCGACTGTTTCCTTAGAGTCCCGTACGCCCTCCCCTTCTCCTACCTCCACTTTATTTTCGTTTTTATCCTGCATATAGGTAATCGTTATAAAATTCTCTGTCGATTGATACCCTGTTTCCTTGGCCTACCTTACTCCCTCCCCCCTTTACCATCCCTCACATTATTTTCCTTTTTTCGCTGAGTATTCGTAATCTCTATAAAATTCTCTCGATTGATGCCAATGACGACTCTGATTCCTTAGCGTACATTACGCCCTCCCCTCTTTTACCTCCCTTCTCCATCCCCTCTTTTACCTCCCCTCTCCGTCCCCTTTTTTACCTCCCCTCTCCATCCCCTCGTTTATTTTCGTTTCTAAGCTGCATGTTCGTAATCGTTATAATATTATCTGTCGATTGATACCAATGTCGACTATGTTCCCTCAGCGTACCTTACGCTCTCCCCCTTTCCCCTCCTCCTCCTTCCTTTCTCCTTTTTGCTGCATATTCGTAAATACCCCTCTTTTCCGCACCCCAGTTTTTAGGCTTTCTTTACCAGCGAAGTGGCAATAGCGGAACGCCTTACTTGCACGTCTGGTCCGTACGTCCGTCCGTCCTAACTTTCATCTCACATCTACATGTTACCCTGCAATTCACCAATCTGGTGGGTGTCTGGGAGGTCACTAGACCGAGGCCTACCTAACAGTTATTACTCGCAGATTTGTCTTTTCTGTTCCTGTTCCTTTCCTCGGAAAGATGAGCCTTAACGTACAATCAATCTCACGTATCTTATCGTGAAACGTGTTCACAAGATAACACACCACCTTTTAGCGCTACTGCGAATACTGACAGCCAAGTTTAAACTTGAAATGGAAACAAACTGTAACAATTAAGCGCAGTCGAATCTTTTGAATCGAATAATAAAAAGAAGCACAATCAATTTCATGGACAAAACTTGCAATCTCAATGGGGAACGCCTATTGCCCTATTGAATTAGTAACTAAATCGATTAAATGATAAAATGATTTGAAACTTGAGATCCTTTAGTCCAGTGAGCCATAATATATATCAAGAGAAAGATACAGTTCGTTCAATCTGAATCGATTCATTTAATTTACTTAAAAGTTTCCTTCAAATTGAGCGATTCGTTCGTAAACGTTCTCCATCTAGGGCGAAATAGGATTTTGACTTAATAGTAAATAACAAACTCCTTTCCTTTTCTATAGATTGCACTTAGCACGTTGCCTATACCATAGAGACAGTACTAGAATTTTTGTACTTATGAAATAAGGTGGCTGTTCCGTGTTCCCCCATGTACCTCAGAAAGAAACAGCTCTGTTTATAATATATGATTCCATTTTAACGTATTATCTTTGAGGCACGTTATTGACAAATTTGAAAATTTGGAATATTTGGGTCATATCACTCAATAAATGTATTGACATTACCGGAATATAGTTTCAAAATTTCATTTTATATGTGAACGTAAGAAATTCATTACATTCGGCAATTAGACATATTTTAAACACGTTGTACTAGAGAATTTGTAGGATGTCGCTACATCACTGCTTCCAACTTACATGAAACACAGGTAGATATTTCAACATACAACAAGTGTCTATCTTCCCTACCCCAGATGAGATCTTTTTGCAATGAGAGGCTGCAAGAGAGGTTTTCTCCGATTCAATGCCATTCTGAAATAATATTCTTGTGCGATTTGCGCATCAATTTAAGAAAATATCGGCGGGCCCCGGACAAAACGTCCTCGGACAAAACGTCCCCGGACACAATGTCCACAAACGCAAACAAGGAAAAAATGTCCCCACGCAACAGAATAAGTTTTAGTTATTCCCTCTCCGATGTTGGTATGGTGTTCAGAATCAGTCAGATGATGAATTAGAACGGCTTTAACAAGTTTTCTGAATTTATTTTGTTCTGTAAAAGTTAATTAGCAATATTCTCCTCCATATAAACGTTTTACATATGACGTGTTTTAATAAACATTCCGACTAGGTAGAAGATTGAAATTTGGCAGGAATACTTCAATCACTGTTGAGTTGGGTTGCATGAGGACATTTTGTCCAAGTTTGAGGACATTATGTCCGGGGACGTTTTGTCCTAAACCCGTACACGGGCATATCCCCCATTTGCGCTGGCGATGTGCCTTATTGTTAAAGCAGCAAAAGGCAAAAATGCGGAAAATTCCCTTTACACTGATAAGATTCTCGGAGTTCTTTTTCTTCTCGCGAACGGAGATTGGTTTTAATTTTTCTTTCTTATTAGAAATGCAATGCTCACCACTAAAAAATTTCCACTGACCAAATAAACAAGCATAAGATTAACACGGCTAAACTCGCTTTTTAAGCGTTGCCTCATCCTTATACCCCTCGTCTCCTATCGTATAAAACCCGCCATCTCCCGTTCCCCCCTCCCCTGCATTACGCACCCCCACTCAATGCGTATCCGAGTATTCTAAGATCGCCCTGGCGAGTGGAAGGAGACAGCGGGGGCAGAAGGGGTCGGGAGCGGGGGCAGGGGGGGTCGGGAGCGGGGGAAGAGGGGCGGGAGAGCTGGGACAGCGGGGCAAGAGACATGTGCGTCCCACGTGGAAGGGTTGCGTGTGGGAACCGAGGGCCAAGCCGCAGGCGAGCGGTCCTTCGCTATGGGTGGCAGGGATGGGGGCCGTGTCGGCGGGGGCTGTGTCGGTGGGTACAATGTGTCGGCGGGGGCTGTGTCGGTGGGGGCTGTGTTGGTGGGGGCTGTGTCGGCGGGTACAATGTGTCGGCGGGGCCGTGTCGGTGGGGGCTGTGTCGGCGGGGGCTGAGTCGGTGGGGGCTGTGTCGGCGGGGGCTGTGTCGGTGGGGGATGTGTCGGCGGGGGCTGTGTCGGTGGGTACAATGTGTCGGTGGGGGCTGTGTCGGTGGTGGTTTCGTGGGGTCGTGAAGAGAGCGGGCAATGGGCTTCGCGGGTGGAGTTCGTCTTCTGCGTTCGGAGTGATTTCTTTTGCGTTATCGCGCGCTTCGCATCGCTTCTCCGCCCTTTGCAGCGTCTCTACGCGTTTTTTGTTCTTAGTAGCCGTATTTGCGACCCTGTGCGGCTTATTACTCTCCAAATTTGATGTCGAGGCTACAAAGCGGCTGATTTCATAGATATAATACTTAGCTTTTGTTTTGATGTGTTATATATAATTTTGCGATGGCGGACTTATAAATCCTTGATGGCTGTTTTAGTCAAATCTGTTTATTTTATGTAACTTATAATAGTTTGCTATTTCAAGAGCAAGCAATTTACAAAATGTATTTGCCTCAGGTATCTGCAATAGCCACAACAAAGGTTAAAAATTCTAAACCTTTAACCTTGTTGTAGCTCTTGGAGATACCCGAGGCAAGTACATTTTATAAATTTCTTGCTCTTGAATTTTTTTTCGAGTTTTCCCTGTTGAGATAGTTTTCTAATTGTTGACTGATTTGAAATTTGTTGTGTGAATGTTATATGTAACTTCACAGAAATTTGTCATTCACTTTATGCTAAAGGGAATATAGTTTTTTGCATTTAACTGAGGGAAAGATGCTATGGGGATGACTTCAACAATTATATTAATAGGTTGTCATTGTTGGCCTTATAAACTGATTACAGATATTTTCATCTCCGGAAATATCGGCCAAAATTTTATTAGTGACATTACACAAACGATGGCGTATTTATAATAACTTTTATATGAACTTGCCTACTATATGTGGGTGTAGAACAAAACGGCCTTGGACATAATGTCCCCAAACGCAAAACTAGGACAAAATGTCATCACGCGATCCAACCCAATCCAACCGTGATTGAAGTATTCCTGCCAAATTTTAATCTTCTACCTAGTCGAGTGGTTAATTAAAACACGTCATATGTAAAAACGACTTTATGGAGGATAATGTTGCTAATTAACTTTTTCAAAAAGAAATAAGGAACAGCTTTCGAATTACCCGTCCGATTTCCTCTATCCGATTTTCGATTTCCTTTTGTTGTGTCTGCTTGAATTTGAAATTCTTATCGGGAGATTGGTAGAACCAAAACATTTCAACCAACTTACCCAAGCCAGTGAATTCGCGCAAAAAATAATATCAGTAAAAATATTTTTTCTAAAATGATTCTTGATCGAGCAAAATGCCCCTTTGATGAAGAACCAAAACACTTCAACCAACTTACCCAACCCGGTGAATTCGCGCAAAATCTTCCTCCATGCTGAAAATGCCCAAAACAACAAAAGAAGGCCGGAAATTGCATGGCCGGATAATTCGAGAGCTTAGCCCAAAATTAATACAGAAAACTTGTTAAAGGCGTTCTAATCAATCATCTGACTGTTTCTGAACACCATACCAACATCGGAGAGGGAATAATTAATACTTATTCTGTTGCGTGGGGACATTTTTTCCTAGTTTGCGTTTGGGGAAATTATGTACGGAGCCGTTTTCTCCGGCACCCTACTATATGTATATTGTTTTCTTTTCATCCCTTTTAAAAAATTAGCCAAGAAAAACATTTTGCACTTTTGGAAATCTAACCTCATAACCTCATCTCCATAGCCAAACGTGCTAACTATTACACCAAATTGTTCGTTAGTAACTTCGATGAAAGTTAAGTATTTATAGTTTTAGCTTAGTGGAATATTTTTTGCAAGCCTTCTTTTAATATATGAAAATAAAATTTAAACGAATTCAGCTTCCGATAGGGAAAGTGTAAAAGAATGAATTTAAAATATTTATCCAAGAGAATGCAAAACACATAAACTAACAATAAGATTTAATTCCATTTTCCATTTAAATGTAAACGCAACATTATATTTGACATCTTTTGTTGGGTTTGAGAACTGATTTTATTTTAGCAACTTAATAATGAAAACTCTCATAGATTTGAATATTTCTTCGGAATACCGACTCATTTGTAAGTCCTACGAAATATTATTCAGTGAACTGTTGAGGAATTATTTTGTTTTAGCAACTTATTTTTGGCAATTCTAATCGATTTTAAACTATGAATATTCGAGCCTGAGAAAGCGTATTTAAGGTATAAAATAATCGCCTTCATCGATACTTTAACGGTCGTTGAATATGGTTTTCGAAATTTTTTCACGAAGTTAACGTGAATATCATACAAGTATTTCCTACGATATTTAGGATCGTTTCCACTTTTGATATCAAACTTTATTTAGACCTTTTTTGCAAATAAATTACAGGGATATTTTAGCTCACTTAAATGTATGCCAGAGTTCAGCCTCCACCGAGATTCACCTCATCTGACATTTCTCTCCGCTTCATGCACACCCCTTCACCCATTCCAGAAAGAGCTCAACCAATCTCTCTTTATCCACATCTAATAAGTTGCACTTTCTCTCACATTCCCACCCAAAACTGTCCCGCCTTTTCTTGCCTTTTACCCTCCATCCTCAACATTCCCTCCTCTACCTCCCCCCTCCATCCTTCCCCTCCATCTTCCCCCTCCAACCCTCCATCCTCCCCCTCCATCCACCACACTCCCCTCCATCTTCTCCTTCTATCCAAGTCCCTCCTCCATCCTTTCTTCACCCTCCTTTCTCCACCCTCCTTTCTCCACCCTCCTTTCTCCATCCTCCTTTCTCCATCCTCCTCTCTCCATCCTCCTTTCTCCATCCTCCTCTCTCCATCCTCCTTTCTCCATCCTCCTTTCTCCATCCTCCTTTCTCCTTCCTCCTTTCTCCACCCTCCTTTCTCCATCCTCCCCCTTCCATCCAAGTCCCTCCTCCATCCTTTCTCCACCCTCCTTTCTCCACCCTCCTTTCTCCACCCTCCTTTCTCCACCCTCCTTTCTCCATCCTCCTTTCTCCATCCTCCTTTCTCCACCCTCCTTTCTCCATCCTCCCCCTTCTATCCAAGTCCCTCCTCCATCCTTTCTCCACCCTCCTTTCTCCACCCTCCTTTCTCCACCCTCCTTTCTCCATCCTCCTCTCTCCATCCTCCTTTCTCCATCCTCCTTTCTCCATCCTCCTTTCTCCTTCCTCCTTTCTCCATCCTCCTTTCTCCATCCTCCCCCTTCTATCCAAGTCCCTCCTCCATCCTTTCTCCACCCTCCTCTCTCCATCCTCCTTTCTCCATCCTCCTTTCTCCATCCTCCTTTCTTCACCCTCCTTTCTCCACCCTCCTTTCTCCACCCTCCTTTCTCCACCCTCCTCTCTCCATCCTCCTTTCTCCATCCTCCTCTCTCCATCCTCCTTTCTCCATCCTCCTTTCTCCATCCTCCTTTCTGCATCCTCCTTTCTCCATCCTCCTTTCTCCATCCTCCTTTCTCCATCCTCCTTTCTCCATCCTCCCCCTTCTATCCAAGTCCCTCCTCCATCCCCCTCCCCTTCCCCATCCTAATCCCATCCTCCTCCCCCTTCTTTCTCTCATTCCCTCCATTCTAACCCCCTCCCTTTCTCTCCCTCCATTCTAACCCCCTCCCTCCCTACCCTCTCCAAGGGCTCCACTTTGACATCTGGCGTTTACATCAATGACTCGGTTCTCTCCTTCCTTCAGCGGTGGAAACAAACGAAAATCATATTATTGCGCACTCCTTACTGAGAGAAGAGCGACCGATGTTCTTCTCGGTCGTGGGCGGTGCGCGGGAGAGGAACTGTAGGGTGGAGATGAGGGAGGAGGAGGAGAGTGTGCGTGTGTGCTCGCAGATGGGAAAAAGATAGCTGGAGGAAGAGGAGGCTAATGACGCTTTGAATGAGCACGGACATTTCTCCCTCTTATTTTAAGCATCCTAACACCAAAGTCGTCTGCCTGAGAGAGGGAGGGAGATGTCCCAGTGGCGCTCGGGTAGTTTTATGGTCTTCAGGCGTCCTCCCTCTCTTCCCCACCTCTTTCTCCCCTCATCCTTCCCTCCACTCTCTTTCCCCACTCTCTCTCTTTCCTCCCCCACTCTCTTTCCCCACTCTATCTCTTTCCTCCCCTCTCTTCCCCTTCTCTCTTTTCCATTTTTTCTCCATTTCCTCTTCCATATCTCTCCCCATACGCTCCATCCGCACGTTAGTTAGTTTTAGTCTACTCTCTAATAGATCCCGTACATTTTCACGTATTACTGACAGAGAAACCACAGATCGGAGGATTAAAAGCACCTCACGAGGGCTGATTGCCTCCTCCGGCGCATAAAACTGTAGCATGCACGCGTATAGGGTGACCGCATGTCCCGTATTTTACGAGACATCCCGTTTTTTGACCATTTTCTCCTAAAATATCCCGTACCCGTATGAATTCCCGTATTTTTCCCCGTATCTTTTCATGAAAGGAAAAATACAATTTTTATCCAGAGGAACATTTCATTGATACTCAACAAATAACTTATTACGAAAACAAATACGTTAAAGAAAGGTTTTAATTTTATAACACATACTTACTCGGTAAACTGGATTTTGATGTAGAAGGACTAGTCACAAAAATTTACAACTATTTTGGTAGCCATTCGAAAAGGACGGTAGAACTGAAATAAATAGTCAAATTTGTTGACATTGAATATTTAAGGATGCTACGTCATGTACCAACACGATGGCTCACTTTATACCAGGCAATTGAACGACTTCTCAAATATTTTCCGGCAGTAAAGAGCTACTTTCTGTCGGTAGGTGATGAATTTCCAAATATTTCCTTATTGAAGGAGAAAATTGTTTTATAAGTGATGAATTTATCTCACGTACCGAGTTATATCTATTGTTTTACTATAACAATCTTAAATTATTTCATGAAACCGTCATCAAACTAGAAAAGTCCGAGCTTTTGATAATTGAAGTGTATGATATACTTAATTCTTTGAAAAATAAATTAGAGCAACGCATTTTGGATAAGTATTTCGGAATAAGAATCCAAGAATCTCTGAAAAATCTCAGTAAACATGAAGTAAACAAACATACGTCTATTTTCATTTCTTGGTATAATCATTCTCTTAACTATATGACAAGTAGATTTGACTTCAGTGAAGATAATTACCTTTTCCACTTGCAACCACTAAATCTAAAACGGGATCTTCATTTTGCAGACATTATTCGGATCGCCTCTAAACTTCAGCTCAAGCTTGACCTAGATATAATGTATGAAGAGTTTGCAGAAATGAAACACCTTTTATGTAAAGTTCAAAACGAAGCATCGTAATCTCTACTAGATAAATGGAATAGGATATTACAATCTTGCGAGAAAAATGCTAATTTTGTTAAACTGATGCAATATATTATGTCAATCCCAGGTTCAAATGCAAATGTGGAAAGAATCTTTTCTTTATGTCGTAACACATGGACTGACAATAGAAACGGACTGGATATAAGCTCAATGAAAGCAGAGCTGCAGGTTAAATGTGACTTTGATTTTTCATGTAAAGACTTTCATGAATGTGTTCTTACTAATGAAGTTCTTCTAAAAAGCGCAAAATCAGACAAAAAATACCGTTTTCATCAAAGAAATAGATCAGTGGTGGAAAACTCCTTCAGCCAAAAATTATAGGATAGTCCCTATGCATTTCGCCCACTAAGTGGGCATCTCCAGGGGAGAACCTGCCTTGGCAGTGAACAGGGTTCAACTGCAACGAAATTAGAGGGAAAGGTTATAACGAAGACCTAAAAACATTTGAGGATCGAAAAGAATTTTGTGCGTCAATGTTGTTGAGTTCGGTCAATTTATATAAAGTTTTGTTAAAATCAGTATCTGTATTTATGAGTTTGTTTCTGTTTTTGTAGATATGCAGATTATCTAACGAGTTAAGTGAATGGTTGGCTGAAGTTAACAAAGTTAAATCCTCCAGGTTTATACTGTGTCCAGTTTCGAGGAGTGGCTACGCTTGATTTCTCAAAACGATTGTGTTTGTAATGAGCTAAGTGTTCTTTGAATCGTGTTATTAGTTTTCGTCTGGTTTGTCCTATGTACATTAAATTGCAATGTAAACATTGTATTTTATAAATTCCGGATTTTTTCAGATTTTCCGTTTTGTCTTTGGTGCTGTCCAGTAGGTTTTTCAAACTGTGTGGGTTCGTGTATGTTATTGTGCAATTCTTATGTTTGAAAATTTTATTCAAGCCCCTGTTTAATATGGGAAAATACGGTAGTTTTATATATTTGTTGGCCTTATTATTGTCAAGTTTGAAAGTGATAGAGTTGGACAACGTTTTTTTAAGATTGTGTTTTCTTATTAATTTATTGATTAAATTGTGATCGAAACCAAGTTTCTTTGCAGTTTGTTTTCTATGTTTGAGTTCTTTAACATATCTATCTTTGTTGAGAGGGATGTTGCACAATCTGTGCGTTAAGAATTGGAAAACAGCTGTTTTTGATTCATAGGATGGAAGGAGTTATTTGGAATATAATTGTCAGTGTGTGTTGGTTTCCTGAAAATATCAAACTCTATTTGTTGTTGGTTATTGATGATTAGTAAATCCAGAAATAGTAATGTATTGTTCTCCTGAAGTTCAAAAGTGAATTTTATGGATGGATAAAAAATGTGACATAAATATGTTGGCTAAAAGAGGGGACAAAGGGTTTCCCATGGAGGTACCTTGTGTTTGTTGATAAATTTCATTTTGAAATTGAAAGATGTTTTGTTGCATGCAATTTGTTATGCAGAGATTTAAATAATAGTTACGAGAGAATTAATTAAATTAAACATACAGCCATAGTATCGTTATAGAAGTACGAAAAAGATATAGAAGAAGTACATATATATATATATTGATATAATGCATAATGATCCTAATCCATCATTCTGGGCATTAAATCGTTAAAATAAATAGAGGAAGTATATATATATATATGCATATAATGAATAGTAGTCCTAATCCAACATTCTGGGTATCATATCGATTAAATAAATAGAGGAAATACATATATATGGATATGATGAATAATAGTCCTAATCCAACATTCTGGGCATCATATCGATAAAATAAATAGGGGAAGTAGATATATATGCATATAATGAATAATAGTCCTAATCCAACATTCTGGGTATCATATTGATAAAATAAATAGAGGAAGTATATATGTACATGGATGTGATGAATAATAGTCCTAATCCAACATTCTGGGTATCATATCGTTAGCCGAAGGAGAGTCGCTGTAGTGCAGCTACCGATCGGAAGAAGATTCCCGGCGGCCCACGAGTAACATTTATTCCATGACATTCAGCCTTTATTGTCAGCGTACCCCTTAAATAAATCTGAGGTAATTTGTACCCCATGCTATATAATGAGTTACTCTTTACCAATAGTTCCTCGCTTACGTATATTCAATCTTTGTAACCAAGCCGTTTTTGTCTGTTTGTTTGTGTGCATTTCTAGCTAATCAACCTCTTGGATTATTATTGTCATAAATCCTTACACACCGGACAAAACGGATGAGGGAAACCCAGTACCGGCATTAGCCCACTCTTAACGAAGAGCACCAAGGTGGCCAACTACTTAACGTCCCTTACAAATGACGGACCGCGGACTTGCGAGGTCTCCTCAAACCACACAGATAGGAAACGGGATGATCCCAGGTTGAAAAATCCGACCTCCGCGGAATTCAAACCTGTGACCGCTGAGTGGCAGGCCTACACTCTAACCACTCCGATACCGCCACAACAAGTAACTGACCATGTCGTAATTGCATTCATTACTTTAGATTTCACCTCTTCAATCTTTCTTCCCTCCTCCAACATTGTCTTTTCCTAACTCTAATGATCCAAATACTGTCTTTCTACCACCTCTCCATATCCTTCGCTTCTGCGTTCTGTACTGAAATACCATACGCTGACATAATCACGAATAAAGTGGAATTCCTTCTTAAATTTCTTCATGTTAATATATTCAACCAATAGAAACCGATAAGAAGGAAAATATTCTTAAAGGCAGCTGCGAAATATGTGGAAGTTAGTGATGTCGTTTATCTACTGGAAACGAACTGAGCTTTTGTGTATTAGCGTACCCCTTAAAAAGACCAGTCTGTCTGTCGGTCTGTCTCTCTCTATCGATTAGTCTCAATAGAAGCATTGTCCGATTTGAAAGGGTGGGAAAGAGGTAGAGAGAGAGTGACAAGGTTAATCAGGTAGACTACGAAGTATGAAGGGAAGTCCGAGGAAAAGAATAGAAAACACATCTGTACTTGAGAGAAAGGTCCTGCGACAAACATGTCCTGAATTACCCCCATCACAAACGCGCTCGCATAATGAAAATAATTATTATAGTTAAAGGCATAAAGCCATCGAAAAGAGCTAGTGAGGGAGGTGGAGGTGATAGAGAAGAAGGCGCTGGAGGAGGAGGTGAGTGAAGAGGAGTCGACGGAGAAGGAAGCGAAGGAGGTGGTGGTGAGGAGGAGGAAATGAGTGAGGTGGAGGTGAGGAAGGAGTTGAGGGAAGAGGAATCGAAGGAGGAGTTGAGGGAAGAGAAGTCGAGGGACGAGGAGGCGATGAAGGATAAGGTGAGGGAGGTGGAGTTGAGAGGGGAGTAGGCGAGGGAGGAGTAGGCGATGGTTGAGTGGGTGAAGTAGGAGGAGGCGAGGGAGGAGGAAAGGAAGGAGGCGTTGAGTGTGGAGTAGGCTAGGAAGAAGGATGGGAGGGAGGAGGATAGGAGGGAGGAGGATAGGAGGGAGGAATAGGCGAGGAAGGTGGATTGTATGGAGGAGGATGCGAGGGAGGAGTAGGCGAGGGAGGAGGAGGTGAGAAAAGATAAGGCGAGGGATGAGCATGCGAGGGAGAAGGTGGCATGAGGGGAGGAGGCGATAAAGGAGGAGTCGAGGAAGCAGGAGGCGAGGGAGGAGGCGAGAGAGGAGGCGAGGGAGGAGACGAGGGAGGAGGCGAGGGAGGAGGCGAGGGAGGAGGCGAGGGAGGAGGCGAGGGAGGAGGCGAGGGAGGAGGCGAGGGAGGAGGCGAGGGAGGAGGCGAGGGAGGAGGCGAGGGAGGAGGCGAGGGAGGAGGAGAGGGAGGAAGGAGGAGGAAAGGGTTGAGGAGGTGGCGAGGGATGAGGATGCAGGGAAGGAGGAGAAGAGGGAGGAGGAGGGGAGGGTGGAGGAGGTGATGGTGGAGGAAAGGGGGCAGGAGTTGATTGAGGAGACGAGGGGGAGGAGGTGAGGGAGTAAACAAGGGCGGAAAGGTGAGGAAGGAAGGGGTAAAGGAGGAAGTTGTGAGGGAGTAGGATAGGAGGGAGGAGGAGGTGACAGAGGTACCGAGGGCAGAGGAGGTGAGGGATTAGGGAAGGGAGGAGGCGGTGAGTAAGGAGTAGGCGAGTGAGAAGGAGACGAGGGAGGAGAATGAGATGGAGGAAGAGATGAGAAAGTAAGACAGGGAAAAGGAGGTAAGTGAGGTGAGGGAGGAGGAGGTCAGAGATTAGTAAGCGTGGGAAGGGGAGGATAGGGAGTAGGAGGCGAGGAGGGAGGAAGTGATAAATGAGGAGGTGAGGGAGCTGGAGGCGAGGGAGGAGTAGAGGGAGGAAGGAGGAATACGTGAAGGAGGAGTACGTGAAGGAGGAGGAGGCGAGGGAAAAGGAGTTGAGGGAGGAGGAGGAGGTGACGGAGGAGGAGGTGATGGAGGAGGAGACGTGAGATTAGGATGCGAGGAATTAGAAGACGATGCATGAGGTTTTGAGGGAGGAGGTGGCGAGTGAGTATGGTGCGAGTTAGGAAGAGAGCGAGAGAGTAGGACGCGAGAGAAGAGTAGGAGAGATAGGAGGATGTGAGGGAGGAAGGCGTGAGGGATGTGGAGGTTAAAGTGGAGGAATTGAAAGAGCTGGAGCGGGAGGAGGAAGTTCGTGAGGAGGAGGAAATGACGAAGGGAGTGAGTTGGGAGGAAGTGAGGAAGGAATAGGTGAGATGGGAGGAAGTGAGTGAGGAGGAAGTGAGGCAGTAGGAGGAGAGGGTGAGAAAGTGAGTGAGGAGCAAGTGAGGGATGAGGAAGTTCGGCGGAGGAGTTGAGAAAGGAGGAGTTGATGGAGGAGGAGGCGAGGGAGGAGGAGAGCGAGGAAGAAGGATTAGGTGAGAGAGGAGGAGGCGATACATGAGGATTTGAGTTAGGAGGAGAGGAGGAAGGAGGATGAGGGGGAGGCGAAACAGTAGGATGCGAGAGAGAAAGAGGCGAGGGAGGAGGATGTGAGGGAGGAGGTGGTGAGAGAAGAGGGGGTGAGGAAGGACTAGAAGTGGGAGGAGGATGTGACGGAGGAGGAGAAGAGGGAGGAGGAGGTTAGGGGTAAGGAGGAGGTGAGGGATGAGAAGGAGCAGGAGGTGAGTGAGGAGGTTAGGGAGGAGGAAGAGAGGTAGAAGGAAGTGAGTTAACAGGAAATGAGGGAGTATGAACTGAGGGAAGATGAAGTGACAGAATAGGAGGTGAGGGATGAGGAGGTTACGGAGGAGGCGAGGGAGTAGAAAAGGGCAGAAGGAGGAGGCGCGGGAGGAGGATGTGAGGGAGGAGGAAGTGAGGGAGGAGGGAGTGAGAAAGGAGGAGATGACGGAGGGGATGGTGAGGGAGGTGAAGTTGAGGGAGGAGGCGGCGGGAGAGGAGATGGTTAGGGTGAAGTCGAAGGAGGAGGATGGTGAGGAAAGAATAGGAGGTGAGGCAAGAGTTGAGGGAAGATGAGATGTGGGAGGTGCTGTTGTGCGAGGAGTGGGGGGAAAGAAGAGGACGTGAAGGAGAAGCAGGCGGAAGAGGAGGAGGTGAGTGAGGGAGGTGGTAGTGAAAGAGGAGGAAGTGAGGGAGGATGAGTGAGGGAGTAGGTGACCGTCTAGCAGGAGGCGACGTAGAAGGAGTTGAGGGAGGAGTTTGCGAGGTTGGAGGATGCGCGGGAGAAGTAAGCTAGAGAGGAGGAGACAAGGGAGGTGGAGACGTGAGAGGAGGAGGTGAGGGAAGAGGAGATGAGGGATAAGGAGGTGAAGGAGATGGGGGCGATAGAGGAGAAGGTGAGGGATGAGGAGGCGAGGGACGAGGAGTTGAGGGAGGAAGAAGAGAAGTAGGAAGATGCGAGAAAGTATGAGGCGAGTGAGAAGTAGGTGAGAGAGGAAGTTATGAGGGAGGAAGGGGCAAGGAATGAGGAGGTTAAGGTAGAGGAAATGAAGGAGGCGCATGAGCGGGAGGAGGAAGTTAGTGAGGAGGAGGATAGGGAGAAGGATAGGGAGTAAGAAATGATGGAGGACGAAGTGAGTTGGCAGGAAGTGAGGTGGAAAAGGTGAGGTAGGAGGAAGTGAGTGTGGAGGAGGTGAGGGAAGAGGAGAATAGGGAGGAGGAATTGAGGTAAGGAAGAAGTGAGTTAAGAGGAGGTGAGGAATGATGAAGTGAGGGAGGACGAGGTGACGGAGGACGAAGTGACGGAAGAGGATGTGAGGGAGGAGGAAGTGAGGGAGGAGGAAGTGAGCGAGGAGGATTTGAGGGTGTGGGAGGTGGGGAAAGTGAAGTTGAGTGAGGAGGTGGCAACAGAGGAGGTGAAGGGGATTTTGAAGGAGGATGGTGAGGACAGAGGAGGAGATGAGGGTGGAGGTTAGGGAGGAGGTGAGGGAGGAGGTGAGGGAGGAGGTGAGGGAGGAGGTGAGGGAGGAGGTGAGGGGAGTAGGAGGAGGCTACGGAGGAGGTGAGGGAGGAGCAGACTTAGGAGGAGGATGTTAGGGAGGAGGATGTTTGGGAGGAGGAGGCGACAGAGGAGGAGGCGAGAGTGTTAGAGGCGACAGGGTTAGGGGCGAGGGAGGTCGAGGCGAAGGAGGAGGATGCGTGAGAGGCGGAGGTGAGTGATTAGGAGGCGAGGGAGGAGGAAGAAGTAAGGGAGGATAAGCCAATGGAGGAGAAGGTGAGGGAGGTGGAGAGGGTGGAAAGAGGTGGCGAGGGAGAAGGAGTCAATATAGTAGGTGAAAGAGGAGGAAGCGAGAGGCGAGGCGAGGGAGGAGAAAATTTTGGAGTAGTAGTCTAAGGAGGAGGACAGGGGGGAATGAGGAGAATGCGAGGGAGGAGGAGGCGATGGAGGAAGAGGAGAGGGAGGGTGAGTTGAGCGAGGACGATAGGGAGGAAAGAGGTGGAGGTGAGGGAGGAGTCGTCGTAGGAAGGTGAGGGAGGAGATGAGGGAAGATGTTGTGGGAGGAGGACTGAAGGGAAAGAAGAGGAAGTAGGGGAGTAGGAGGCGAGATAGGAGGTGGTGCGGGATGAGGTGGTTAGAAAGGAGAGGGTGAGGGAGGATGAGTGAGTGAGTAGGTGACGGGTTAGCAGGAGGCTACGGAGGATGAGATGAGTAAGGAGGAGGCGAGGGAGGAGGATGCGTGGGAGAAGGATGCGAGGGAATTAGAGGAGAGGGAGGAGGATCCGGAGGAGGAGGAGGTTAGGTAGGAGGCTTTGAGGGATTAGGAGGTGACAGGAGGAGGAGGACAGGTAGAAGGAGGTGAGCGAGGAGGAGGCGAGAATTTAGGAGACGAGGGATGAGCACGCGGGAGATTAGAACGCGAGGGATGAGGAGGCGATGGAGGAGGTAGCAATTTAGGAGTAGGCGAAAGAGGAAGTGGAATAGGAGGAGGAGAGGGAGGAAGGAGGAGGAGGTGAGGAAGAGGAGGAGATCGAGAAGGAGGTATGGGAGGAGGAGGCGAAGGAGTAGGAGGCGATTGAGGAGGAGGTGAGGGAGGATGAGGCGGGGGTTGTAGAAGTGAGATAGGAGGCGTTGGATGAGTAGGCGGGAATGGAGGGGGCGAGAGAGGAAGACGTGCGGGAGGAGGTGAGGGTGAAAGGAGGAAGTAGTAAGGGAGGAAGAGGCGAGAGAGGAAGAGGCTAGGTAGTAGGATGTGAAGGATGAGGATGTGTGGGAGGAGGAATCGGGGTAGGAGGAGGTGAGGGAGAATTATACGAGGGAGGAGTTGAAGGAGGAGTCGAGGGAGAGCAGGTGAGGGAGAAGGAAAGGAAGGAGTAGTTGAGTGAGGAGAATGAGAGGGAGGATGAGGCGAGGGAGGAGGAGCTGAGTGAGGAGGAGGCGATGGGTTAAGAGAGAGGGAGAAGGAGGGAGAACATAGGATTTGAGGGAGGAGGATACGTAGGAAGAAAAGGTGACGGAGGAGGAGGTGAGTGAGGAGGAGCCGTGGAAAGAGTAAGCGAAGTAAGATGGACTGAGGGGGGTGCTAGGGATGAGGAGGTGACGTAGGAGGAAGTGAGGGTAGTGGAGGCTAGGGAGGAGGAGGTGTCGGAGGAGGAGAGGGAGAAAGAGGAGGAGGTGAGGAAGGAGAAGACGATTGGGGGTGATGTGAGTGAGGAGGAGAAGCAGGAAGGAGGAGGAGTTGAGTGTGGAGGAGACGAGAGATGAGGAGTTGGTGGTCCAGGAGTTGAGGGTTTGCAGGTGATGGAGGTGGAGGAGCGGATGAGGAGGATTTTGGTGAGCAGGAGGCGAGTGATAAGGATGGTGGCGAGTGAGTGACTGAGAGAGGTGGAGTTGAGGGAGTATGATGCGAGGGAAGATGTGGTGAGGGAGGAGTAGGCGAGAGAGTAGGAGGCAAGGGATGAGGACGCGAGGAAGGAGGAGATGAGGTAGGAGGAGGCGGGAGATTAGGTCGGAGGTGAGTGAGTGAGGGACGAGCAGTTGAGGGATAAGGAGGTGAAGGAGGGAGATGCGAGGGAGAGGATGCTTTGGGGGATGAGGCGAGATAGGAGGAAGTGAGGGATGAGGTGACGAGGGAGGAGGAGGGGAGGGAAGAAGAAGTGAGGAAGAAGGAGGTGGGAGTGGTGGAGTTGGGAGTAGTGGGTGTGAGAAGGGAGAAGGTGAGTGAGGAATATTATTAGAGGAAACTGGATTTTCAATTTCGAATTCGTGTCACTTTGGGATCAGATTTCATTACGTTCAGTTATTTCGCACATCAAATTCTAGAGAGGATTGATTGGCGGGAGAGCTCGGTCTTAGGGATGGACGGAGATAGGGATGAGTGGCCGTGAGGGTTGTGAGGGGAATGGTTCCTTGGGATGGGGAAGCGAGGGAGTAAAATAGGAACTAAGGAGGAAGTCGAGATTGTTTGGAAGTATGTCGTGGGTCTAAATGATAATCCGTAAGCGAATGTAGACTAAATTCCCGCGAAAGGCGCAAGTTGCGTCTGGAAGAGCGCAGCGAGGAATAATAATAGAGGAGATATTGGTGGAATGCGGGTGGCGGGGTATGGCGTGGGGTGGCAGTGGATGGTGTTGGGTGGTGGGGTGTGGCGGTGGGTGGCGGTGGGTTGAAGTAGCGTGGATGGGCGAGCAAAGGGTTGAGAGTATGTGGGGCTGAGAGAGGGTTTAAATTCTAGCGTCCGCCCCTTAATCCCCTGAATGTCTCCTCACCTGGCTCTAATCCAGTCCCACTGACTAAGAATATCTACGTTTAATCGGCCGAAAGATACTGGGGTCGAGGGGACTTTGAGAACTAGGAGAGAGAGGGGGAGAGGCGGGGAGCAGATGGGGAATGAGAGGGGTGAGAGAGGAGGAGAGAGAGAGGGGCTTAGAGGGGGAGAGAGAGAGAGTGGGAGATGAATAGAGAGTGAGGTGGGAGAGGAAGAAAGAATGGGAAAGAGGGAGGAGGGCGGGAGAGATATTTTGATTGGGAAGAGGAGAGTTATAGATAGAGTGGGGAGGGAGATAGAGAGAGGGGCAGAGAGGAAGAAGGATGTGTATGTAATAGGAAGCAGAAAAAATTGATTGATAGGGAAGGATTGAGAAAAATATGTTTATGCAGAGAATAAAAATGGATGTGGAAGATATAATGGAATTTAATGAGACTATCGTGAACACATGCGAAATGGTTTGTTTTTGGCTCCATTTGCAATGTAATTCTTTGTTCCACCTTATGATAATTTTTTATTAACATTGGAGATTAAAGCGTAGTTTTCCTATGAAATAATTCTTCCTATATCGTAAATTCTAATATTTAGAGATATTAATCCAAATGAGCATATGAAACAGAAAAAGAAAGGGACGAAAACTGAAAAACAAGGAAATTTTTAGAAATATACGACTTTGTTCAGTTTACGGTGTAAAATTCTATGCCAGTGACATGGTGCGTCGAACACGCAGTAACGCCTAAAGGTTTGTATCTTTCGACCACACACGCAGGACAAATTAAAATTAAAATTGAATCCACTCGAAAGTTTGCTATAGTTACTCAACGCCGCTCTCCGGAATTACTTTGTGGAAATGACTCTTAACCTTCTTACAACCCCCTACAAAATTTGCCTCCTGAAATGTTATCCTCAAGCCCCTTCGATTCGAAAATCTCTTATTACTAATACTTATAAAGTAAGTACATATTTGGCTTCCACAATGACTTCTTAAAAGGACCTTTCCGTGATCTTAGTATGAAGTTGCTCTTCTGAGAACACAAAAAATATTTATTCACGTGATATAATTTGCTCGGAATCATCAATCGCTCTATCGAAACCTCCTGGAATTTTTGCTCTTCGTGAATTTTTTGCGACCGTTGTCCTTCCTCTTACGTAATATTCGTTTTCGGTACTTCGCTTCTTCCACTATTCTGATTCTTCATGAATGACAATAATTCACCCCCTCACTCGTTTAAAAATGAAATACTAACTAAAATTGAACAATCTGTTTATCGCCGAACTTCATCTCGCTTCAATGCGATATCTGAACATGCAATTCGGAAGCCAAACGTTAAAAATCAGGCATAATGTTTGTTGTGGTATCCTTCATGATAGTAGTCAGATTTTAATCTCTCGACTGGTACAGATGCTTTTACGTTTTCGGTAGAGTCGCTTCCGCACGATATTTCATGGCTTCCTTCTGACTTATATTGTTAGATGAGTCCTTAGGAAGGCTATTACAGATGTTTGGCAGATTCTCTTCCTTGAATTTTACTTACGTTCACCATTAATTCGAAAGTCAATGCGTTCTAGTTCTAAATTAGAGTCATTGTATTCACACGAGACTCCAAATGAATTAGAAAATGTTCCGAGCAATGTTTTGTTTTCCTTTAAATCCGTATATATCCCATTGAATATTTGCTGGATATGCTTTCATCTTTTATTCTAGAAATTGTTTCTAACATTATTAAGTGACAAGTGTTGTTAATGAAAGCTGATAGTGAAGTAATCATAATTTTACTCTAAGATCTTCCACATACTTCACAGGTTTTTTTCCTTTGCAGCCTGAGATTCAGTTAATTTTAGTGTAATGAAATACCTGTTAAAAGGCCTGGTCGCAAATCCACTTTCTACCATAAACGTGATTCACTGTCTATCCATTTTCTGTATAAAAACTTTTATCTATTCAAATAGTCATATAACACTGCTAATTCAACAGACTTCAGAGTAAAAGACAACATCACTGTAATCGCTTTCGATTTCGATTGAACGTTCTGTGGTTGAGCCCACGTAATCTAATGAAACTGGCGGCACTCTGAACATAATTCATGATTTTATTGAACGGCATAGAAGCCGTAACTATTCCCAAATCTTAATTCTCAACAGTGTGAAGTAATGACTTTTTGCTTGATCTTGCAAAGAACGGAGCTCTACAAGTTACTCTAAAGCTTTAAAGTTAGATGTTACAACAAATGCAATTTTACACATTTGCATCGTGTGACGTCTATAGACTCCTCAACAGCCAGTGAAAGTAAGTGCAATTATAGAATACCCCAGTATATTTAGAATCAAAATCATTTTAAATATTTTGCTGCCATCCGATTCAAGGTGACCACGAATTTATGAATAGAGTTTAGACCACAAAGCTGTTAAACCGTCACGAAATTACCATCATGTACTGAAGTTCACCTCAACTACTTGTTTTAAAGCCTCCGAACGCTTTTCAAAATATTTTTTTGGCTGTTATTGACTAATCTAGTGGAAGATACTTATCCTTTGGTTTTCTAAGCTCTCCAGAAAACGTTTTCTCAAAAATAAGGCCTCAATGTGTGGTTTTAAGTTGTAATTTTTTGGCGCGTGAATATTTTGCCACACCTTAGGCAGACCTTTGTGCTAAAATACGTCTCTATGTCCAATACTCCTGGAAAACTCCTTTTTAATAACTTATATATGAACTTGCCTACTATCATTATATATAGACGTTCCTTACAGAGGAGGAGGAGGATATCATTATGTATAGACGTTCCTTACAGAGGAGAATGAGGAGGAGGAGAATATAACATATAGAAGGATACTAATGTTTAAGCACTTCCAGACGAGCTGGAAATTCGAAATTTTTTCTTAGGTGGGATTTTTCGCAAAACCGACTAGAAAAAACGAAAATCTTGAAAAAGTGCAACAATGCGGCCGCTAATAATTCGCAATTGTTTAAACAAATTTTCAAGGTTTATGTATTTCCGAATGTGCCACGAAGCTGAAATTTTTTTATAGGTAGGATATGTAAAAAACGAAACAGGATTATACAAATTTTGATATTTTAATTTGTTTAACAGTTAAAAATTCTTAAAGTTTAAAAAAATAGATAAATGTTTAGATACTACGGAGCGAGATAGAGAGCTGAAATGTTTAGGGTATTTAGAGTTTAGTCTACATAAACAAATAAAAATTTCAATGTATCAATGAAATTCTTATTGCGGCCGTTCAAAGGAAAAGAAAAGGTAGTGATGAGGGTGGCAACAAGGTGTTGAGGGAAGCCAAGCGGACACTTACCAAGTTGAGGACAAAGCTGGCAGTCTGCTGGGGGCGACGAAGAGAAATACATGAACACAAAAAAAAACAAAAATCACGCAAGCTTATCGGGCCTATGCCCTTCTTCAGCGAAAGAGTATCTGCAAGTGACCATATATATATATATATATATATATATATATATATATATATATATATATATATATGGATGTCAACAAGGTGTTGGGATGAGGAAAGGAGTTCTCTCTCTGTAGCTTATATATATATATATATATATATATATATATATATATATATATATATATATATATATAACAGCTTACGGAAAAGGAAAGGTAAAATAGATATATGGATGTCAACAAGGTGTTGGGATGAGGAAACCCAGTGAGCACTCACCAATCAGACGACTTCAGGTTGGCGAGGCCCCGGGGATGTCGAAGCGACACACGTAAAATAACACAAAAACACAGAAACATCACAAACGTAAAGCTTTCGGAACTACTCCTTCTTCAGCTACAGAGAGAGAACCTCATCCTCATCCCAACACCTTGTTGACATATATATATATATATATATATATATATATATATATATATATATATACTGAAGTACTTCAAGCAATAAAGGAAGTGGAACTCCAGAAAATAATAAATAGACTAGTAATAGCAGGTAGAAATACGGTAAGGAAATATATACAGAAAATTCCAAGGCCCTTCGAATATCGGGCAAAGAAGAGAATCTGAACATACATGAGTATTGGAGGAAGGCCTCTAAAACAAGTTTCAGACTATAAATACCTTGGAAGCATTATAGCAAGAGAAGCAAAATGTACGGATGAGATCAGGACTAGGATAGGAAAAGCAAAAGCGGCTATCAGAAGAAAGAAACACCTACTTACGGGGAATATAAGGGAAGTTATCCGCATGAAGTTCATAGTAAAAGGCTATGTATGGAGTATTGCTTTGTACGGTGCAGAGGAAACATGGGCGCTAAAGAAAAAATGACATCAAATACTTGGAGAGCTTTGAAATGTGGACTCGGAGGAGAATGCTGAAGATAAAATGGACGGATAGGATGAAAAACGATGAAGTGCCACGAAGAGTAGGAGAGAAGCAAATGATCAGAAAATATAAGAAAGAGGACGGCGAACTGGGTTTGACATCACTTGAGGAGAGAGAGAGTATAATTAAAGATGCGTTAGAAGGAAAACAAGATTGAAAAAGGGAAAGAGGTAGGAAAAGGTTTCAGCTGATTGGCAATTTGAAAGGGAAAGAGAATTGTCAAGATATGAAGAGGACAGCGGAAAAGAGGAGTTTATGGAGAACCAGGTTTAACCATGAATAATCATGGACCTCTCTACGGACAGACTACCTATGATTATGATGATGATATATATGTATATATAATTATATATATATATATATATATATATATATATATATATATGTATGTATGTATGTATGTATGTATGTATGTATATAGCGGGAGCGTAAATAAACCCTTGAGAGTGTCTCTGCCTCAAGTGGTAGGCGTTAGCTGTGGGACTCTCTTTCACAACTCAAACAGAGGCAATAAAAGACGAACCTCGTGACAATACTCATGCCTTAGTTCCCTTGGTTATTCTTCTCTTCCTTTGGCGCATCGACATACATACCATCTTCTTCATTCTTTTCCAGTTCGCGATATAAAGCAAAAGTAAGTTGACGAGTTATAAATTTTCGTAGCTTTTTGTTTATTTATTTAGTGATTAGAATATATTCTATATATTTACTGATATTATTTATATATCCATATTTCACTTTTTGAATATATTATACTTCCGTAAATATTTTATATGTATATATTTTGTATGTGCTTCACGAAAGGAAAGCAATCGCGGACAAATTATAAATGTAAGGTGTGTGACGTACGATCGTATGTTGCTCCTTGCTTTTGGGAGTATCGCACTAACCAAACTATCTAGGATACCAGGATCGCAATAGCTGTGAAGTGAGTAGGAACCATGCCACCAAAAAGTGAGTAAACGTCATTGTTTTTTTGTTTACATCAAGTTTATATACCGATATGATAAACCATAGCATTTATTTCCTCTACTAAGCAAGAACCACGTCATTTACAATATATTTATTATAAACCGCTTCTTATTTAAACATTTCATCACCAATGCATCGTGAGAAATACAATATTTTTCAAATAGATACAAGAAAAATTTAAATATCCTTGAGAAACTCCGGCATTTAAACCTGGCGTTAAAATGTTAAGGAATCTTTTTAACCCAAATGTTCCATTTCAATATCCCATAAGAAAAGCATGGGATACAGGGCAAGGCTTCTTAAAGATGCATTTTTAAATTACTTAATATTGGGATACGAATTCGAAAAGAAGATTATTCTATATGAAAGAACGGAGTTCTAAATTTTTTATGGCAGAATTCAAATACGTGCCGAATTAGCCTTAACATTTGCATGTAATTGAAAAAAGTGTGAATTTTTCCTGTTTTCAACAATGGAAATCTTTAAATAAAGGAATCTGGTATTATAAGTTACGATTGCAAAGATTAAACGCTTTTACTGGAAATTAATGCCGTCGTAACGAATTATAGCGGAACTTCCATAACTTGAATTTCATGGGAAAGTACAAATTATTCGAGTATTAAAACACTCAAGTTATGGAAATACATTTTTAAATATTTGTATATAACAGTGGAACTTCTATAACTTGATTCTCAAGGGAAAGCAAAAAAGATTCGAGTTACGGGAAAAAATATTTTTACTGCTATTACTCATGGAATTTATTATCTAATGCATATGGGCTCCACGTGGCTGAAATGCTTTTGCCCTGGGGATCGCGTTGATTATTTACGAGTTTAGATCTTGGTGTATGGTGAATTTTTAAGGACTTGCACTATGCAAGCACCGACAGCTCGTATGCTATGTTTGCTTCCATCCCTTTTAAAAAATTAGCAATGAAAAATAACTTTCAACTTTGGGATTCGAACCTCACAACCTCAGCTGCATAGCAAAACGCGCTAACCATTACACCAAACCATTTCTCAGCAACATGTATGAAAGTTATTTATTTAGAGAATAACGAACGCTTGTTCCTTATGCTCGACCGAGAACTATTTGCGACTTATTTGAATGCTATTTTAACAAACATTCCGAGTAGGTAGAAGGTTGAAGTTTGGTAGGAATGTTTGTCTCTTATAGTGAAAGCCATTTATCTAAAAAATTTTCAAAAAACCCGTGTTCGACTCCAGTAGATAATTTATATTTCCCATAAGATAACACGTAAAAATCGATTTTTAAAAGGTAAAATATATGAATTTTAATAAGCAAAAGAAAATAAGCTTGCAGGTCGAAATATCGATTTTTCCATGTTATCTTATGGGGAATGGAAATCATTCTCAGGAATGGAATCCGGGTCGATTTTGAAAATTATGGCCTTTACTCGAAGAATCGAACATTCGCACCAAATCTCAATCTTCTAGCTCCTCGGAAATTTTGTTAAAAATAGCATCGCAGTTCCGCTTTCCCACCCACCGACGACGACGAAGTCACTTATATATTGGATGCGTAAGGAAAGCGTGCTTTGAATGTTTTTGTAGGTGAAAGAGGGAAGAAAGAAAGACAGGAGAGAGACAGACGAGGAAAGAGTAGGAGTAGGAGACAGTGGGAGGGAGAGATAGATAGATAATGGTTTTGATTAGGACGAGATCAGTCTATTTTTGAAATTTTCAATGATGCTCGATGCAATAATTGTATTTAGAAATATTGTTTCTATTTGCCAGCCTACATTAAATATTCTTTTATATTTCTATACAGACATTTGAATATTTCTTGGGAATATTTCTTCGTGAGTCCTATATCAGTGATATAGGAATATCCAGTGAAATGTGGAGGCAATTATTAAAAGACTCGAGTAGTTTCCCGTGAATTAAGTATTAAGTTAATATGAAAATAGTAATTAATGAAACCTTCTTTTATATGCGCAAAATTTAAGCAATTCAATAAAATTCACATAATTGTGTGTTCCAGAGTGTTAAAATAGTTTTGGGTGAATATGAATTGTTTGACAAAGAAATACATTACGCTATACAATTCTTATACGCCAAAAATTATTTTTTTCATTGTAACATTTAATTTTGTCTCTCTCTTCCTCTGTCTCTCTCCTTATCTCTCTCTCGTATTAGAGCATTCAATGCACGCATTCCTTACGCATCCTCCTATTTAAACCAAATAACACCACAAAAAAATTATTATTATTAAAATTTTCTTCTCCCCCCTTAGTCGATGCTTCAATAAACATATCACGTACTTTTAATAACTAAATACTGCAAAACGATATATCAGAAATGATTCCAGGGAAATATTCAATTTCTATTAAGTGATTAATTTTCTAATCAGTTTTTATCAACTAAACAATAGAAAATTATTTAAAACATACCTCACTTGAGTTCAGTAATTGTAATATTTACGTTAACGTTCTTTTCTTTGCAGTAGATAATCCATCCGCCATGCACGCGTAATGAATTAAATGCATTTTGTAATTATAGCAGATATTATTTACTTCAGTAACCAATAAGACTATTTACGTTGACAACAATTAGGTAGCTATGCATGAATTTTTCAAATATAACGGGTATGTGTGATTTAAGTGTTAAGCTAAAATTGAAATAATAATTAATGAAACCAACTTTATTATGTAAGCAATAAATATAAAATTAACATAATTGTGTTCCCGTTAGTTACCATTTTATAAAAAATATGCTAAATTCTGAGTGTGGTGCGCCATATAAATTGATATATTTTAGCATTTGTTAAAATTAAATAGCGATTAAAATATTAAAATTAACAGATTCAACTTCTTATTTATTTATCGCATTTTTTAAAGAGAAATAAGGTACTAATAATAATAATAAGGACTTCCTCAAGATATTGGGTTTTCGGCAGCCAATCAGATTCTTCAGGTTGCGTTACCAACAAAATTAGTTTACTATATATAGGAGGATTATTTGGTACTAGTAGGTTACCCCGGACCACTATTAAAAATCCTATAATATTTTCATTACACCCTAGTATCCGAATCCAACTCCCAACAACTTAACCCAACCTGTAAGGAGGAAAATGGAACGAATCCAACCACCAACCACTTAACCCAACCCGGAAGGAGGAGTAAAATGGAACGAATCCAACCGCCGGCAACTTAACTTGGATTCGGGTACTCGAGTACAATAAAAATATTATAGCATTTTTAATAGGGGTCCGGGATAACCCAGTAGTAGCCATGATTTTCATGGTTGAGCTGTTCTATTGGAGTATTAATAGGGTGAGATCTATCTTTGCATCAAAATAGAAATAGCGATTTATTTACTTTCTATTGGATGCAAAACGTGATTTAATAAAATAAATTTAAATATTTTTTTCTCTTTTTAGCGAAACTTTAAAGACACGTATCTTTCCCAGAAAATGTCCTCAAAGTCCTTCAAGTATTCATCAATTCAAATCTCTGTATCTCTTCATTAACATAATTATTTGTTTAACGTGCAAAATAAATGATTATCTTCATTTCTGTTTATTGGCAACAATAGTGATGTTTTCTTTCTCTCTTATTCATTGATTGACATTTCCAAGGCAACATAAATGTATATATTTACTTTAGATAATAAAAAAATAATTTATGCTGCGATTAATTCTGAATATAACTGTGGTTACACGTTAATGTTCGCCGAAAATATTCCTGCTTTTTAATATTGTGTATAGTTTAGTGTTAGTTTATTGTGAGATGTCCTGTGGATATCCTCTGTAGCTATAATTTTCATTCGTCTCCTTCAATCGTACGTTTTATCTTCGATTTTGCAAAGACGATGGATCGTAAGGACATGTTTTAAGGGAATCATCTGACTTAGAAATTCATGAAAATTGGTAAAATTCAGAAATAATTGCATCAAAGTTTTATTTTAAAATTACGATTTCTTGTCGCCAGAGGCAGGCCTGTCGCTTCTAGACAGTCAATCAGAATTCGTACAGAGAAACTCAGGCTTGCTCCATCATTGTATGATTTCATTAGATTATATGGGAAACGAGTTTGTGAATATACTCCCGTGGCAGCCGATAGTATTACTGATTTAAGTATGAATATACAAGTTCTGAATGAATATATAAGTGCTTCAAACAAGTTCAGTGTAAATATTTTAAATAATGTAACCTAAGTTATTAAAAATAATATTACGTTAATGCATATAAAATCATTATCTATGTAAAAGTTATTTATAAAAGTTCATATTTTTATTAGTAATTGTCATTGCTATAGCTTCGGTTACTTTGTCAGTCTTTGTAACAAATTATACTGGGGAAAACCTATCCTGATTAATTCTACGCAATGCAGTGGCAGCTTGAGCCTGAGCAAACTTTGTTGAGGTCAGTAATATAACTTTTAGGAGGCACCCATATTAAAAAGATTAAAGGAAAAAACATACATCTATGGAACATGTTACAGAAAGGAAAAATATGCTGGATATCAAAGTATGAGTCTATAATATATACAAAAAGAACAATCGACACAGAAAAAATTGTAAATAAAAAGGATTAAATAGATAAAACATAGAAAGTGCAGTTTAACCCACAGTATTCTCAATTTTTTGCATCTCGTAAAGCGAAAGAATCTATGACATCGGACAAATTCTTGAATTAACACAATCCATTTTATATTGAAGCAATCTGTAACCACATCAAACTTTATAATTGCAGACAATTTTTAAAAGTTTTCATCTTCGAAATGCTTCTTTCGGCACAGGTATAAGTCACTGGAATAGTAATTGGAATTCGGAGTAAACAACTTGCAGTGTTTTCATAGATGGATTTTATAGGACAAATCTCTCAAATTGATGTCAGGAGGAGCGATGTTAATGGCATATAAAAAAAACAATACTCCATATCAAAACAAGATGCCGTATTGCTCCAAGTCTTCAGTCATCTGTCATCTCTGACAGGTTCACGATCCATGACCGAAAAGACTACTTCAACTTCTGTCCTTTGTTTCCCCATTCGTTTGTTGGCAATTACAAATCCTCAGACAGTCCAAAATTTATATTCTTATTCTTTCACTTCTAACTTTAATCTTCACTTCTAGTAGATCTCTTAAGACACATTTTCTTCTTAGTGTGTGCCTCATCCCAGGGATCTCCAACTCGCAGCCCTTTTAGTCATACATTTCTGCGGCCCGCGAAGTAAGCTAGTTTGCACTAGACGCCCAAAACTCAAATGTATGTCTTATAAAATATTTCCCGTAAGTCTAAGAAATTTAAGATATATGTTAAATCAGAACTTTTAAGATATACGAAATTTAATGATCGTTCAGATTTATAAACATTCTGCACATGTGGGGTGCTTAGTATGTTCTTCCCACAGCCATTGTGTGTTTTGCGAGTCAAAAGAACCTAATCCTCGACGCCAAAACTAGAATTTTTGTAATGAATGGGTTTAAGGCCGCATCATAAGGTCGAAGCGACTTCTTCCTTGTGTAAGGGATGAATGAATGCGCAAAGAATATGAAACGGTGTGAAGACTGGGAATGTTTGCGGCCCGCGTGTTCGGTGGAAGGTCCTCACCGATGTGAGTTTGAGACACCTGCCCTATTCAGATAGCTGCCCTTTCTTTCTTTGTTTATTCTTTGCAATACCTCTTCATTTCTAATATTGTCTTTCAATTTCATTTTCTGAATCTTTATCAATATCCACAGTTTAGAGACTTTTAGATGGTTTAGATCGGGGGTCGGCAACCTTTTGTGCATGGAAAGTCACATTCGTAATGTGAATGCTTCGAAGGACCGCATTGAAAGTCACGAGTACTTCGGCGGAGGCCGGATGTGTGTTTACATCCGAAGTTTTCCGGAGATTCTGTGGTATAAATCATATGTAAATAATTTGCCAGCGTTAAATATTCATCAGAAAAGGTTTTGAAACCTAAATTTTACTGAAAAATACCAAATTTTCTGTTAAATTGTACCAATCACTTTTTCATTATGGCTTCGCGGTCCGCATAAAGCGCTCTCGGGTGCCGCATCCGGACCGCAGGCTGTATGTTACCGACCCCTGGTTTAGAACATCGGTCTCTAAATGTTTTTTAAATTTTATGCTCACCGACTAGAGTATCAACATGAACAAGTTTTTTTTAGATATAAGCACACAATATACAAATTTAGGCTATTTTGTATTTAAAAGTGGTTTAGTGAATTTGATAAATACGATTTTTCCGATAACATTTTCGACATGTCCAATCTAACATTAACTTTTTCTTCACCGAATATTAACCGAAATCAGACATAAATGGAGCACAACTTCAGTGGATCTCTGCTACGCTTTGGAGCAAGAAAGACACCAGTAATTTCGTCTTTGGTGCATTTAATGACGAAATGAGTGCGCGTGGGCGCTCACATGACCGGTGAGGAAGATAGAGAAAGGAATTGGGATGGGAAACGAGGGACAAAATGTCACACACTAGAAACGTAAAAATAACGAAGAAAGGATTTTTTTTCGTTTTCTTTACATTTTTCCTTAATGCTATTTTGAAAATTTCGTTACCGATTATCGTTACGTTATTCAAAAATTATTTTATTATTTCGTAATGTTACGCATAACATTTTCCAGCACTGCTTGATTCCAAGGGCGGATCTAGAAACCTCCCAAGGTGGGGTGGGCGATTAAGTACTAATTTCCTCGCAAATAGGAAAATTTTCAAATACAAGTCCCTATATTCGTCAAAATTATATTAAGGACTTTTTAAAGAGATTATCACAAGAAATAATAGCATAGTATATTTTCTATCATAAACCCTATTTTAGGTGAAATATATTTTGAAAACCACCCATACATTGACCTCCCTTATAATAATCCATATTTTGCGAAAATGATGTATAAGGCTTATGTTTCGCATAATGTAAAAAAGAAAAAAATATATTTAAATCGGGTATCTGTGACATTTTATTAACTTTTTATAGCACTTCTTAGCATTTTATTTTAAAAATCACATTAAAAAATCAAGTCGTCGATTGCCAGAATTAGCAAAACAATCTAAAATGTCTTCCGGGTCAAGATGATTATCTTGATGTATATGGAGTAACGCCAAACCCACAAGACATTCTTCTCTCATTCTGTTCCGCAACCAAGTTTTTAAGCAACACTTATAGGAAGAGTGAGTAAAATTTTAAATAAAATTTGGCAATTTGGATAAATTTTCTCGTCGCACATACTGAAAACTTCACAGGCACTCATGCCAGTTTTAATGTTATTGCTCTTATATTCACGTTCCCATTTGGTTTTCCACATTATGAATTCGCTTAGAAAAATAGTAAACGAATTTAAAATAATGGAAACATAAAAAAAGTCAGAATATTTTTCCCATAATGACGTTGCAGTATTATCTAACTCAACTTGATCCAAACACAATAGTTGTTTCGGTAATGAATTTCCCAAATTAAATGCCATCAGTGTATCATCACAAAAACGGCTTCGAAAATCAACTAGGAGAGTATCAATCATTGGGATAAATACATTACATCGATAGTATTCCTCAGCGGTTTCCGAACAGTTAATTCGTCTTGATGCATACCAGGGCTTAATGAGCTTTAATTGCAAAATATCTGCAAATTCATTAGCGCTTTTCCAAATTCTATTAAATACTTCGTCAACCCTTTTCCTTTTACAATCTAATAAGCAAATGATGTCCTCAATGCATTTTGTAGCTTAATACAGATCTAGTGACTCTTTTTGTAATGACTTACTAACCGGAAGTGCTAAGGAAAAAATAAAAGTAATGCATGTCATCGAAACAATGAATTCGCTTGTCATGAGATTATTGAGGAGTAAATCTGCCTTTGTTGAAGATGTCCTATCATCCCAATTACTGACATCTTTCAATATCTTGGTAATTGTGGAAAAACTTTTCTCAAACATTAAACAAGCATATGCCTTTCTACCCAGCGTGTATCGCACAAGCTACTTAATCCCCCACCCATTTCTCTCTTTAAAAGAAAACTTCTCTTAGCAGACAAATGATAAACATTAATAACCTCGCCCATTAATTCAAAACATTTTATAATTGCCCTAATTTCGGACGATTTCGACAGTCAAGTTGAATGAATGGCTTTGGCAAGGAACTCTAACCGCATGAGGAGAAACCTTACGGATTTCTGAAGCAGCACCACGCTGCTTAGAAGCCATGACACGGCAGTTATCGGTGCAAATATCAACACAGTTTTTCATATCAAGATTATTTTTTAATAATAACTGAACAACTGATTTTCCTAGCACATCCCCTCCTAATTTAGGTTCTAGGTCTTGTCTAATTCCTGATGTGAAATTTTCATCGTGCAAATCCACAAAACCAATGAAATCTTCCCTAATTTTATTTTTATAAACATACCTAATAACAAGGCTTAATTGAGACACCTTAGTTATATCAGTAGTCTCGTCAAATAAAATGGAATAATATTTTCCTTCCCTCACAAAGTTGAGGATTTTTTCCAAAATTTCATCGCCGCAACAATCAATAATTGAGTTCTGAGTCCTTTTTGAAATGTATGTGGCATTTGCACTAGAAGATTTCAGATGATTTTCAAGATCCTGGTCACCACCATGATATGTAATTTCAATTTAGCGCAAAAGTTTCCATCGTTCGTAATGCTTTCACTGCTCTCAGGCCTGTCTGAAAAATTGCCGTCATCCCTATGGCCTCGAAATGGTATATTTTGTCTACCTAGAGCGATGATCGTGTCAATAATAGGCAAAAGACGCTTTCGATTCTCTTGAACTTGCTTCAGTCTCCCTGAAATTAACATGTTTTGAACTTCAGTTTGGGCCTTGTGAAAGTTCCTTAAAAACATTTTTTCCGATTCCACAGAGCTATTATGATAAGCATTGCCTTGGTGTTTTTCAAGAACGCCATCCTTACCCAATAATTTTGAAAATGAAGTAAGCGGCTTTGAAACTAAAGCCCCGGTCTGAGTTTTACATTTAATTTAACCGACAGTTGTAGGAGCGAACAAGGAACAATATTTACAGGAAATTCCCTGCTTTGTTGGAGAATATACTACACAAGTGAATCTAATCTAAGTGAGTTTGATTGAGGTATCTCTTTTCATCTTTGTCGTTCTTTTGATGCTCAAAAAAAGGAAAGACATAATTTTTAGGTAGACAAAACGGATTTTCTAAAAGTTATTTCTTTGTTAAATTATCTAATTTTCCTCCTAGGTTAATACCGATATCATTCTTCACCGTAGCACTACTATCACTAATATAATGTTCGATATCTTCCGAATGAACCGATGTAATAACTGAACTGTTATCTTCATAAGCGTATACATCTCTCATTAAGGAGTCGACAGGTAGTAGTGTAGACACTGCAACTTCCACTTCTTGATTGATCAAATTTATTATTGATTCTTTTTCTGAAGTATTGCGATGAAAATGCAACGTTTTCTGGCGCTTTTGTCTGTTTGATTTCATTTTAATCAAGGTATATCTGAAAATGTTCAAATAATGATTCACGTTAATAATATACAAAATATAACTATACATCATCAATGCTGAATAAAGTATAATACTATGACTAAATATATAAATTCCCTTTTAAAGATAAATTCCGCGGAATAATTTTTAAAATAATTATATTTTTATCAGACATTGATTGTTGCATTTTTAGCGCTTTGAATTCGAATATAGAGAAAATAAACGATAAAAACTTGTTAAGAAATCACTTTTTTGGAAGATGGAAGAGCTCAGAAGTGGGGAAGCACTCTAAGCAAACGGGGGGGGGGGGGGGGTAAATTTCAAAATGTTTATTTAAAAATATCAATGTAGTCCTTTTGGGTAAACCCAAGAAGAGATATCTAAAAAGCTTCTTAAATTATAGCCATTCGTATGAACAAAACGAACCGACACCAGTGAATGAGGGTGGAAGGAGAACCATGGCCTAAACCGATAACTTTGTTTCATCCTTTTACCGGCACCTAACCGATAGCGTAGGTCGTTGACATGGCCATCGTCCCTACTTGCCGTTCGAAAGAGAGAGGAATCATATGAAACTATCTTTACTGCACCCGGTGCGAGGGTTCTCCAAAAGGCTAGGCGACCGGAGTGCGCCCATTAAGCGCATTCGAAGGCAATGTCCCACGTGGGTAGGTTCCTTCCCCTTCACTCGCCATTCGTTGAAAATCCTGGGAATTCCATTCTCCTGCCCACCACCCCAATTAGCAAGTTTCAGCACCACCCAGGGTGACACTATCTCCAACAGACCCTTTTTGCTAGGACAATACGTCGACAGCAACATAAAGACAAGAAGCATGGGAAATTTCGAAGAAGAATCTATTCAATAACCTAAGCCCACTGAAGAAATCATCCCGCCACCTGACAGCCTGCTTATTCTCTTGTCCCAGAGAGTACCCAAGAGGGGGGGGGGCGATCGCCCCCCCCCCTTGGATCCGCGCATGCTTGATTCTGATATTTAGTAAAGGATGGCAAGGGCCAGATGAAAAGGGATCGCGGGCCGCAGCTTAAAGAACGTTGGGGAGCCGGTGGTGTAGTAGTCAGAGCGTCGGCCCCGCCATGATCTGCTAAAAGTGACACCCAGTTCGAATCCTTATGAGGATTTTTGCCGAAGGACGCCCGGCCCCTATTTGTGTTCAGTAGTACTAAGGTGACGAGGACGAGCCATTGAAAAAACGAACCTTACCCGACACTCCGTCCTTGGGAAGGGACGTTAAGTAGTTGCCCCCCCTGGTGCTCTTCGTAAGAGCAGGCAAATGCCGGCACCGGGTTTCCCTCCTCCTTTCCCGTCCGGTTATTCATTGCACTATCTCTGAGATACCCATTGTAAGGCAAGAGGCGAATCAGGCTGGACTCAGAGAAAATCGAAGAACGATGGTTTACATCCTTGTTTCAAGCAGTCAATTTTTCTGCTCAACATTCCAAATGTAATTAACATCGCATGAACATTTTTCATAAGTCTTCGTTTACTTTGCAGTATTTCCCGCACTTATTGTAGCTCTTTATTTCTTTTGTTCACTTTTGTCTGCCCATAGAATGCTTCCAAATCATCACAAGGAGTGGCGCCACGGAGGACCTCACGGGTCGCAAAATTCCGCCATTTTTCGAATCATATTATTTAAAAAAATCCCGGCGCTCGTTGGTAGTATGTTAATCCATAACCTTTTAACACCCACGTGAGTAACCTGGAAGTGACCGGGAATATCAATAATTCTTTAAGCAATATCAATTAGCCCTTTCTCTCTTTCACTCTCTTAAAGAGGTGACCGGAAATGTGTTCATTTTTCTCAAGAGAATAATGTTTCATAATGATTCGCGTTGTTCTTAAAATTCATTTCGAGAGGCCGTTCATATTTTCTTAGAAGTTTTTCCGTCGCTTCGTTCGCCAGTGGCCACCAAAATTAATCATGGTGTAACTGAGGGTACGCTCGCCTTTCCACCGATCAACCTGCCTGTAACCTTTCAATTACACTTTCATCAACTTTTGTATTGATGCTATGACCCTTATCAATTAATAGATTAGGCTTTTTCTAGTTTAATTTCGTTCTAAAATTTCTTACTGCGAGTTTTTTTTCGTTTTTTGTAATTTTTCCCGCTTCTTGCGGGTACTACTCGTTGGTCTTCGTATTGTTTGTGACATTTTCCCTTATATCTTGCCTTTCAGTTGGTTCCACGGCTTTTTCTATTAGATTTTCTACATATATATGATAAATAGCGATTCGGATTCATGTACCAATGAACTTTATGTTATTACAAATTATGAATGATTTTTCAATAATGCACAGCTATCGATATCCTTGAATGACCGATCCTCACTCAGTGTCAAATAGTCAGAATAATAGGAAGTCTCGTCCTACAAAATTACAGAAAACAAAAAAGACCGGGAAGACGGTGTCTCCGCTCCAGCCGGGGCATGTTCTCACCGAGAATTCTTGGTGCTGGTGCCGGAGGCCCTCGTCGACGCAAACATCTCTACGGCCAACCGCCGCCTGTCCTCCGCCACCCCGAAGCAGCCCCTCTAGGGATTCGATATATTCAATGGCACTGCGAAGTATCTCCACCTTGGGCAGGCGCTGGCTGGGGTTGGAGCACGTCCTTCTCTTGAGTGATTCGAACGCTTCGTTCACCTGAAAAAGGGAAGAGAAAATCATGGCGGACACAACAACTCGCTTTTTTATAAGTAGAATTCGTAAAAGAACGAAATATGGATTATAAAAAATTTTGATATTTTAATTTGTTTGGCAGTTAAAAATTCTTAAAGTTTAAACAATTTGATAACTGTTTAAACATTACGGGATGAGTTAGGAAGCTGAAATTTTCAAGTTATATACAGAGTTGTACATTTGCACAAATAAACATTTAAATCTCTCCATAAGCATATTGCGGCGGCCGTTAAAAATGTTTAAAATTTAAACAATTGAAAATTATAGATTATTATAGAAATTTTGATATTTTTATTTGTTTTGCAGTTAAAAATTCTTAAAATTTAAACAAATAGATATCTGTTTAGGTAATAAGAGATGAGCTAGGAAGCTGAAATTTTCAATTTAATTATAGAATCGTGCATTTGGACAAATAAACATTTCAATCTCTCCATTAGTATATTGCAACGGACGTTAAAAATGTTTAAATTTTAAAAAATTAGAAAAATATTATTTCATTTCTACTGCTACAACTTTAAAATTCGGCAGAAATTTTGCATTAGTACCCCATAATGGAGAAAGAATAAAACTCATAAAATTGCAGTCTGGGGATTGTTTTAATCTATTATTTTACATATGGGAAAAACGAAAATATCTGCGTAGGTGAAATCTTTAGAATTAAAAAATATATGTAATGATAAAATATCTGTCTGAAAAATGAATATTTTTTGAAGGTGAGATGAAATGCTTGCAGTATGCAAGCACCTTCAACAAGTGTATATATATATATATATATATATATATATATATATATATATATATATATATATATAAATATGACCTCAAATAGAAAACGATAGTCAATAACTTTATATATATACATATATATATATATATATATATATATATATATATATATATATATATATATATATGTATATATATAAAGTTATTGACTATCGTTTTCTATTTGAGGTCATATTTTTATATTTGAAGGAATAATAAGTGTAAAAATTTAATTTAAAAAGAAAGTAATATATTCCTTCCCCTCATATTGGGAGACTTTTGCTCTAGTTGAACTATATTATTGATTATACACTACGACGTAGTTATGATGACGTCATTATATTAACACACGGCATTTAATTTGGTTCTTCGGAGTTTTCCAAGAAATTTTCAACTCTTTTCATCAGGAAATAAAACATAATTTATACATTATAGCTATTCTATTTGAATCAGAAATAAAATTATCAACAATTGTTCAAATTTTGCTCTTGTAAATACTTGGGAGATTTGAGGTTTTCTTTTTGGGAATAAAAATTATACCCTGCAGTCGATCCCTGGTCCTCTATTCGGGATTTTTTACTTTATTGCCTTTTATGCTTGTAACATTTGTCATATACAATATTATTATCATTACTTATACAATCAAAACAGAAAGGAGTTACTGGAATGAGGGAGAATTTGTTTTTTTGTGCAATCATTGAATTTGTTATATTTAAACAGTCAGTACTCATAAAATAAAAAAAGAATTTATTTTTTAAATAACGTAAATAACTTTGATGTTCTTACAAATATGCGTTTTCAGTTGTCTTTCAATATAATGATTTACGAATGTTGTTTACTTCGGTTGCTATGAAAATCATTTCCCTCTCCTTCCTTTTTCCTCTCTCTCTCTCATATTAAAAGAATTCAAAGCAAGCTTACAACCATAATAACAATAGGATTTCGAGGTCTAACAATGTAATTGGTCGGAAAGGCAACATCCATTTAAAATAGCAAGATTTCCCCAAAATATGTGAATTAAACGTTTAACATGAGCAATTTCCAACTGTATGCCAAAACAGATGAACAGAATAAGAAACTTAATAATTTGTTTTTCAAAATGGTTCAGATCCGATGATCGAAGGTTAATTCTTTCTAATTTTAATCTGAAAAAGACTTAAAGCCTGCACGTTCAAAAGTCTATTTTTACGTGCTATCATATGGGAAAGGGAAATGTCTTCTTTGGAGTCCACCCCAGGACTTTTTTCGAGATTTTTTTGTCATCAAAACATAATATGTAAATCGAGTATTCTTGCAAAACTTCATAGTTCTATTTAATCGGGAAGTGTGTCCAAACACGTTAAAAAGTTCCACCGTAGTCGATGACGTCAAAAAGGCTTCGGACAGACAAAAGTTGACAAATTATTATAAAATAATGGCGTCATACCTATTTCACGATTCTTTTATCCAAATACGTGCTAAAGGCACGGGTGGTGATGCCATAATCATAACACAAAATATCCTAATTTTTCCGTAATTGTATTGTATTGTCTTAATGATGATTATTCTTTTTGCTCATACAGGGCGATCTGAGTCACTAAACTTGAAATGCGAAAACTTGGACCCGAGCCGATTGCTAGAGAATTTGGAAATCACCGACAGTTACCTTAATTTCACGGAAAATTATATATATTCTGCAAGAGCTCATGAAATTCGTTATCTAATACATACATGCTCCGCGTGGCTCAGGTGATGTTGCCCTGGAGATCGCGTTGGTTTATTTACCAGTTTGAATGTTTATGTATGGTAATTATTTTATGCGCTGGTACTATGCTAACACCGACAACTCGTGTATCGTATATGACCGAATGATATTGTATTCACTGTTTCCACTCAAATAAAACCATCATCAGAATAAAAAGTCAAATCCGAAATTTCTGTACCGTTCCTTCGTATTAAATCTTTGAACATATTGCAATATGTCATTCGTTTAAAATAATATGCCATGTTCAATTCTTGCACTACTGTTATTTTGTATGGATGGAATTTCCACTTTTTGGTACTAGCTGTGTGAATAGAACCTGTAAGTATTCTTGTTTGTTGGACTAACTTACGCACTGATTTTGTAGAACTTTGTGTAACCTCCATCAACTGGCCCACTGTAAGGACTGGAGGTTTTCTAGATCTGGGAGAATCACAAAACGAACCTGTTACTCCAAACCTATTGATTAATAGATAGAAATTCGATACGGCAAAGCACTATTTGAGAGACGTCAAGTAAAAGAATTGCACACTTCCTCTATACTATACATTGGCTTTAAACGAATATTCTACCAAAAAATTCTCTCCACAATAGTTAAACTCATTTTATGATTTTAGAGTACATAAAAACTGTTACTAGTAGAACACAGCATACGGATGCCATTGTTGCCATCCTCTAAAACTTGAGAATATATATATATATATATATATATATATATATATATATATATATAGATGGCAACAAGGTATTGGGATGAGGAAACCCAGTGAACACTCATCAATCGGACGACTTCAGGTTGGCGAGGCCCCGGGGATGTCGAAGAAACACACGTAAAAAACACTAAAACACAGAAACATCACAAATAGAAGCTTTCGGAATTATTCCTTCATCAGCTACAGAGAGGGAACTGATGGCGGTGATACTGGGTGGAGGCATGGGGTGGAAGGGTAGTGCGTAAAGGTCGAGGATTGGAGGATACGGAGGGGGTTGGGGATTGGTAGGGGGTTGGGAGAAGACAGAGAGGGAGTGAAAAGCTATCGAAGGTTGAGGCCAGGGGGAGTGAAGGAGTTTAGGAGATGGATATGTGAAAGCTCCCACTGACGGAGTTGGGGAGCCGAAGCATTGTCGGGGAGAGCGCGAATGACTCTCACTGTGAAGCAGTTGTTAAACTTTAAATTGTTTGTTCGCATGAACGGCCATCGGCAGCGGTCGTTTGAGAATGGCGCTGTTGCGGTGGCCGTTCATGCGGATGTTGAGGGGATTGCTGGTGAGGGCAACATAAAAGGCGGGACATTGGGTGCATCTCAGGAGGTAAATGATATTGCGGGTAGGTTATGTTGGTTGTGGGACTGGAGAAGGAGTTGCAGGGGGGGTTTATTGGGCATGTTAGACATCGGGGTCTACCGCAGGGGTAAGATCCGGCAGGGTGTAAAGGCGTGGGTGCTGAGGGATCTTTCTTCCATAGAATATTTGCCAGATTAGGGGGACGACGGAAGGAGAGCATCGGTAGTCTGGTAAATGGAATCTGGTGAGGGGAGGATGAGAGGATAAGGTGGGCTGCTTTCAGGATATTTTTCAGAATGTCATGGATGCCGGGGAAATACAGGGTGGTTAGGGTGAGTTGGCGGGTGGAATCCTAGGTGGTGTGGGTATTGGGGTGGGAGTTATGGGTGGCGGGTGCGACTGCCCGCCGGATTTGGTCTCGGATCAGATCCGACGGGTATCCGCGCTGTAAGAAGGCATGTTCGAGGGTGGAGCAGTACTCGGACAGTGAATCTCTGTCCGAGCAGATTCTCCGCCCTCGTCGGGCTAGGGCGTAGGGAATAGAGGTTTTGGTGTGGAGTGGATGACAGCTGTCGAACTGAAGATATTGAAGGCGGTTGGAAGGCTTGAGGTGCACGCTGGTGTGAATTTGGTTTTCCCGGATGGAGAGATCGACATCCAGGAAGGTGATGTTGGAGGCAGAGGAGTGGTGGGTGAAGGAAAGCGTGGGGTGGGATGAGAGGCGTTGTAAAAATGATTGTAGGGAGTCGGGTCCATGTGTCCAGAGAAGAAAAATATCGTCAATATACCTCAGCCATAGGAGTGGTCTAGGGGAAACGTCAAGAAAGCGTTCCTCCCATTCACCTAAAAAGACATTGGCATAGTAGGGCTCCATGCGAGTGCCCATCGCGGTACCTTTTATTTGTAGGTAGTGGCGCCCTCCGAAAGAGAAGTTGTTTTTTTGGAGCACCATTTCAGCCAGCTTCGTTAGGAAATGGGAGGATGGTCTTGTGTAAGGTGGTCTGGAGTCCAGTAATTTTCTCAGGGCGGACAGTCCTTGGTTGTGAGGGATGTTGGTGTAGAGGGAGCAGACGTCTATAGTGGAAATAATTGTGTTAGGTGGGAGAGGGGAAGGGAGTGATTTTAGGCGTAGTAGAAAGTGGTTTGTGTCTTTGATGAAGGATGGGATTTGACGGACGAGAGGTTGTAGGTGGGAGTCAACGTAGGCAGAGATGCGTTCCGTGGGAGAATTAAAGCTGGCAACAATGGGGCGGCCGGGGAAGTTGGGTTTGTGGATTTTTGGGAGAAGGTAGAAGTTTGGGGTCCGGGGTGTGTTGGGGATCATCAGGGAAATGGTGGAATCAGAGAGACCTTCTTGTTTTCTCACTGAACGTAGATATGCTGAAATTTCGGAGGAGTGGTGGTCAGTGGGGTTGGAGGGGAGAGGAAGGTAAGAAGTTTGGTCAGATAGTTGGCGGAGGGCTTCATCGTTGTAATGCGAGCGGTCCATTACACATTGTTGCCATCTATATATCCATTTTACTTTACCTTTTCCGTAAGCTGTTATGCATATATATATATATATATATATATATATATATATATATATATAAGAATAGATAAGCTAGATAGATAGATAAGAAGTCTAATGGAATTTGTGGTAAAGGAATTATGAATACGGATGGGAAGATAGTCTCAGAAACAAAGGATGTAGCACAGGTATGGGAAGAATACATTAAGGAATTATACAGCAAACAGGAAGGAGCGGCAAAAATAGAACTGGAAAATGAGGAAAACATTGAAGAAGACAACTTGGGACCAAGTATTATGGAGAGGGAAGTAGAAAAGGCGATAGTGGAACTAAAGAAGGGGAAAGCCACGGGCAGCGATGGAATACCGGCTGAGATACTTAAAGTCATAGGATCAGAAGGACTAAAAGCGATCACGAAATTAATTAATAAGATTTACGACACGGGAGAGTGGCCTCAGGATTTCCTAGAAGTAACAATGATCCCTCTAAAGAAGAAGCCAAAGGCAATGCAGTGTAAAGATTACAGAACTATAAGCCTTCTTTCACACACATCGAAGGTCATCACGAGGTTTCTTAATAAAAGGCTGGAGAAAAAGGCAGAAGAAATAATAGGGGAAGACCAATTCGGTTTCAGAAAAGGACGAGGAACTAGAGATGCTATAGGAGTAGTTAGAATCATATCAGAAAGGGCAATAGAATACAGTCAAGATATCTGCGCATGTTTCGTAGATTGGCAGAAGGCCTTTGATAGAGTAAATTGGGTAAAGTTGATGAAGATATTAAAGGATATATGTGTAGACTGGAAAGACAGGAGACTGATTAGGAATCTATATGAGAATCAAGTTGTAAAGGTCAGGTTTGAGAATGTGGACACCTGCGGAATAAATATCGGTAGAGGAGTAAGACAAGGCTGCTGTCTATCGCCAACCCTATTCAATATATATATATATATATACTTTATATATATACTTTACGTTACTCTTTCGCTGAAGAAGGGCTTAGGCCCGATAAGCTTGCGTGTGTTTTTGTGTTCGTGTGTTTTACGTGTCTCTTCGACGCCCCCAGCAGCCTGCCAGCTTGGTCCTCAACTTAGTGAGTGTCCGCTGGGCTTCCCTCAACACCTTGTTGCCACCCTCATCACTACCTTTTCTTTTCCTTTAGTTAATATATATATATATATATATATATATATATATATATATATATATATATATATATATAAAGTCTAATGCAAGAAGCTTTAGAAGGCACAGGGAATTTAAAAATTGGAGGAAGGATTATAAGAACGGTAAAATACGCAGATGATCAAGTACTTCTAGCAAGAAAGGAAGAGGAGCTACAAAAAATGAAAAATAGACTAGTGATAACAGGTAGAAAATACGGTATGGAAATAAATACAGAAAAATCCAAGGTCATTCGAATATCTGGTAAAGAAGGGAATCTGAACATAACTATTGGGGGAATGCCTTTAGAACAAGTTTCAGAATATAAATACCTTGGAAGCATCATAACACGAGAAGCAAAATGTACGGATGAGATCAGAACTAGAATAGGAAAAGCAAAAGCGGCTTTCAGGAGAAAGAAACAACTACTTACATGGAATATAAGGGAAGATATCCGCAAGAAGTTGATAAAATGATACGTATGGAGTATAGCATTGTATGGGGCAGAAACATGGACGCTAAGGAAAAATGACATCAAATACTTGGAAAGCTTTGAAATGTGGACTTGGAGGAGAATGCTGAAGATATAATGGACAGATAGGATGAAAAACGATGAAGTGCTACGAAGAATAGGAGAGAAGCGAATGATTATACAGACTATCAGAAAGAGGAAGGCTAACTGGGTTGGACATTACCTGAGGGGAGAGAGTATGATTAAAGACGTGTTAGAAGGAAAACTAGGTGGGAAAAGGGAAAGAGGCAGGAAAAGGTTTCAGCTGATAGACGATTTGAAAGGGAAAGAGAGTTATCAAGATATAAAGTGGTCAGCGGAAAATAGGAGTATATGGAGAACCAGGTTTAACCATGAATAATCGCGGACCTGTCTACGGACAGACTACCTATGATGATGATACATATATAACTGTAGCTGATGAAAGAATAACTCCGAAAGCTTCTATGTTTGTGATGTTTTTGTGTTTTAGTGTTCTTTTGCGTGTGTCGCTTTGACATCCCCGGGGCCTCGCCAACCTGAAGTCGTCCGATTGGTGAGTGTTCACTGGGTTTCCTCATCCCCACACCTTGTTGCCATCCATATATCCATTTTACCTTTCATTTTCCGTAAGCTGTTATATGTATATATATATATATATATATATATATATATATATATATATATATATATATATATATGTATATATATATATGTATATATATATATATGAATGGCAACAAGGTGTGGGGATGAGGAAGCCCAGTGAACACTCACCAACCGGACGGCTTCAGGTTGGCGAGGCCTTGGGGATGTCGAAGCGACACATATAAAAGAACACTAAAACAACACGGAAGCATCACAAGCGTAGAAGCTTTCGAAGTTATTCCTTCATCAGCTACAGAGAGAGAACTGATGGCAGTGACACTGGATGGAGGCATGGGGGTGGAAGTGTAGTGCGGAAAGGTCAATATTATATATATATATATATATATATATATATATATATATATATATATATATATATATATATATCGTATATTATAGCTGCGTCTTACATAGAATATAGTAGATATAAATGCATTGGTACGTCATGCGTATTTCGGGATTTTTTATCCGGATACGTACGAGAAAACCACGGATGTTGACGAAATAACTCTAACACAAATTAACATAAATTTTCCAGAAGATTTTATGTAACATATCGGATTTTGTCTTAATGATTATTTTTTTGCCGATTTAGGGCGATCTTAGCCACGATACTTGGAAATGACCCGATTGCCAGGGAATTTGGAAATGGTATGGAATAAAGCTGGTAGTAAAAAAATAAATTGGCAGTAGTTAAAGGATTATTTGGCAGTAGAAAAAATTAAATGGCAGTAAAAAAGATAAACTGGCAGTATTCAAGCAGCAGTAAATAAGACGAAAACTAGCAGTATTTTATTGCAACTTGGCAGGAAAAAAAAACAAAAAAATCAGTAAAATAAATACAATGGCCCCAAACCCCCGCTTTCTTAAGGACGAGCAAAATGCTCCTTCGAGGAGGAATGAAAAACACTTCAACCAACTTACCCAACCCGGTGAGGACGAGCAAAATGTTCCTCCATGCAATAATTTCCCAAAACAAAATGCTCCTTCGAGGAGGAACGAAAAACACATCAACCAACATACCCAACCCGGTGAGGACGAGTAAAATGTTCCTCCATGCAAACATTTCGCTCTCTTTACTGCTGCTTGAATACTGCCAGTTTATCTTTTTACTGCCATTTTACTTTTTTACTGCCAATTTATTTTTTTGCTTTCAGAAATTATACTGGCAAAATATTTTTTTACAGCCCAAATAAATTGTAACATTTGGAAATTCCGGAAAATGGTAAATTCTCCGCGGAAATATATATGGACTCCGCGTTGCTTATGTGCTGTTGGCTGGGAGATCGTGTTTGTTTTTTTGAAATCTGAGGTCTTGGCAGTGGCGTAGCGAGAGAGTAGGAGAGGGGGGCAGTTGTTCCCGGGCGCAGGGCTGAAGTGGCGCAAGCTCATGGACCGAAAATTAACGTTTCTCTTTATAAAAAATGGTTATATTATAACATATGTCGAATTAAAATGCTAGTGCTTGGGTTTCCATCACATTTCCCATATTACATTTGTCTGTAAAATTGTAAAGGGAGCAAAGTGAGGGGGGCGCATCTCTGTGACTTGCCCCCGGGCCAAGGAGAACCTACGCCACTGGACTAAGGTGTGACAAGGGGATGTCAATGATACGCTTACAAAATGCAAGGGCCGTCAAGTCGTGTGGGAAATTAGATTTCTTTGTTGTAAGATTGCGTGCCAATTTAAAACACGTCAAAAAAGGAATAGTTTCATGGTTTAAACATTGACAATTAATTCTCAGACTTGCAGCTCAGGAAGCGATAAATAGGTTAAATAAAATTTAGTTTATCGTCAGAAAATACTCATTTTTCTATATTATTTATGGCCCAAGGGCTATTATGGCGCAAAATGCATCACATTCTCGGACTAAAAGTCATTGTTAGTCAGTTATTTTGTCAACATTACTGCAATCTCGCTACAAATAGTCTTTTATATTGTATAAGAAATGAAAAAAATTAAGAAGTTAGATAAGAGCAATTTTTTCTGTTGCGTGCCTACCAAAATCGTCTCGCGTCCCAAATGTTTGACATTCTTGCACTTTCTTAATTGCTTATCAAAACTGGCTGGTATGCATTAAATAAATATTAAGTTAAAATAAATTTTATTAGAACAACCACTGCATCATCACCTGCTCAAGTTCTGCACTTTTGCCATGTTTCATTGTTTTACGAATGTACATTTGTTTTTTGAGTCACTATCAGCGTAAGAATTCAAAAACTTTTACAAACGTCTTACCAAAACACCTCTGTGAAGTTCTTTCAAAAGCTCTAACTTATCTTGGATTGACAACGAATGGTGTTTGTGTTTTGTTCCACCACTAACATTTGCATCTTTCTTTGCAGACATATTGTGGGTTAACTAAAAGAAATGTGTCACAGAAATAATCTCTAGCGAGTGACATAATCAATATATTTCCATTGAAATTTAAAAAATATTTTAAATCTCTATTATTCGAAATGTTTATTTGATTTAATCCATTGAAATAACAATCTGTTTTTCCTATCAATTAAATCATTTACTAAGCTTGGAAGCACTCATATTACAGTTAAATGACCATAAGCATTGTCCAAATATTTGTTATTGTATAGTTTTATTTATTTAAATTTGTTGTATTTTATTGTTATTTTAGTACTTATGACTTTTTTATTGCTGGTTTCTCACTTTAAATATGCTATTACGCCGTATGGGAAATTATTGATAAATAAATAAAATAAATTCAAAATGTTTATTGCTCTATTTTTAGGCTACATATTTTTACACAGTATAACAGCTCGGAGATAAATCTTTTTCTATTTCTCCACGCATTTCCGTGCAACAAATAAATTGTTGAATATATTTTCAACCTTATTTTGTGTTAAGCTACCCAAAGCAGACGATCCCGAAAATTATGTAAGTTATTTCAACCAACGCTATCACGCATAGCGTTATAAAAGTACCTATATCAGTTACGTTATTGACTAAGAAAAACTCTCCAAATATTTTCAATGAGCCGTTTATTTCTTTTTTACCTTGATATTTTGATTTTACGCTTAGCTGCATATTGAATTCTAAATTTAATTTCAATGTTACGCTTTATACATTCCATTGTATTATTTTTGACGGGCGATTACGTTAATCATTTATAACAACGAATGATTTATGCTCACTAGACTCTAGTCTTCTGTTACAGCGGTTATCAATATTTTGCATCTTGCGTCCCACCAACTATTTTGTCAAAAAATCTTGGTCCCACCATTCTAAAAAAAAACCCTTCTTTTCCAAGAAGTGGATTTTTACGTCAATTTCATTTCATTATTATATTAATCATTAATATAAAATTTCAAGAACCTTAAATATTATAGTAAATTTGTTGAGAAAATAATTTATAATAATTATCTTCGAAACTTCGCGTCCCACCGGTTGAGAAACGCTGGTTTTGTGAATAGAGGACTGCTTTGTCACATCCGACGCATTGATTGGGGCACTTCTTCTTGCGGTATAAAAATAAAAGAAAGCAACTCATCGGAGTGCTTAGGGCTTCCAAACCGGCTTTTACCGTACCCAAATAACCGGTTATTTTTCAAATTTTCTTAAGGCCGGAATACCCTGGTGGTTAAGTACCGACACTTGTCACGCGAGGAAATCACCAAAGTATTTAAACTGGAGACAAATGTTGCGCGAATTACTGTCTGCGAGCACCTCAACGTGACTTGACCATGGTGTTGTCACAGCAACTCTCGCTCTTGTGTGTACACTGTGCTCTGTGGCGAATCCAGTGCGGTATGAGTTCGCCTAGGAAGGTTCTGTGTGCCGCTGCGTTTGTTGTTGATAGCATTATTAAAAAGAAAATAAATAAAGGAAAATGCTTGATCAGAGAATGGATTCTCAGAAGATCGAATTACGAGAATTTCTTCATAAGTTGTCTGAAAATGTCCTGCGAGAATCTTTGATGCGCTTATTTTTAAAAATTGATTTTTGTACTCTCCGGATTTCACGTCCCATAACTTCACATTGCACTCGTACATTTGAAAAAGTTCAATGGTCTCTTCCTTCGAACATGTTTTCTTCTTGTCGCCCATGTTTTATCCTCACCCAGCTCTCAGACAATAGCAAGAAATTCCAACCTGGCTGGAACCGCGCAAGAAACTTTCGGGAGCAAGCTGACACCTGTCTACACTGATAGTTCGTCAACTGTCGTTACTTCCGCTGCAAGTTGATAACACTGACTGAGAGACTGCTCGCGGCGCTGTCTACACTGGCGATATTTCTATCAGTCAGCTACTCGCGCGACTTTAATCACCAGTGTATTCCCGCCTTTACAATTCGTCAACCGGTGGTGTCCTATTAACAGAATTTTTTGAAGGGAGAAAAAATGCTTGCCATAATCAGTTTTAAAAACTTCCTGTGAAAAGAATTTTTTGATTTAAATAGGCATTCTTAGAGGACCCCTCTAGGCCTATATTATTTCATTGAAAAATATTTAAAACATCCGGATTTGTAAACTATTAGAATGGATTTTTAGGGAAACAACGAAAAACTATTTTTTAAATTGTTTATTTGTGTTTTGGTATTTCACGGGACTGGTGGGTTAATAGTGGAGTAGGAATAGACAAGGTTAAGGCGGGAACTTCCTCTACGTGTGCGGCGTTCTCCGCGCATCAACTTGTATCGCTGTCTTCAGCGGCCGCTGCCTATCAAAGCTTCCAGTTGCCTTTTGGCTGTGATTTGGAGAACATTTTCAACGAAATTGCAAGTATTCTGCCTACTTTGATAGAGAGTAAACGATTTTTTTCTGTGGCCAGTAACTTTTCGACCAAAATTTGTAGTTCTATGAAATTCGAAATACTTTATGCTATGGTATTCCTGTAATATTATTTTTTTAAACTTTAATAAATATTTTTTCTCGTATTATTTTGTGCTTTTGTACAAACAATATTTTTTTTGTACACACGGAACATTGAATGTCGTTTATTTATAAATCTTTTTTTTTAAATCATAAAATATAACTTGTTTTTCTTGTAAGTATTGCGCTCAAAATTTTATTATTCCAAACATTGAATGAGCTTCAATTTATTTAAAAAATTATTTGCAGTTACTTTTGTATTCCTTTAAAATTTATTTAAATAATCATATTTAAAAATTGAGGGTTTATGTTTTTACCGCTTAACCGGTTAGATGATGATATTTTACCATAAAACCGTTATCGAAAATTCCGGTTAATTGGTATCCCTTCAGTCCTCATAACTGGAAAACGTTTGCGGCTCCTGGATACAAACGGACGCAGGAAATGCGAGAGACATTTATTCTAAGAAAAAGTATTACATTTGAATTTTGACTTTCTTTGGTGATAGAACTATACTTCCGGAATAAATTTTTTGGAATTTACATAAAAGTAGAAAATCATGTTACCCCATAAAGAGTGCCATTCTACTCTTTAAATATTAATCTCGTAATATGTATTCTTTCGGAAAATATAAGTTATTCTTCGAAAGTTCCAGGACCGGTTTCAAAAATCGCGAGATTTTAAGGTAAATTACATTAAGTAGACGTATAGAAGATTCAATTTCCAACTTACATGCAAGTTTTGGCAAGTTCATTCCTGTCACGGCGCCCGTAAAACGCTTCCCCGTTGATGCCCGACACACTGGTCTTAGTTAACGCGTTCACGTGTTATTGATTGGTACGGTAATTTTTTCGATCGATCGGGACTGCAATTTTTGCGACATTATCGCCGAATTACAAAGCGGTAGCTTGTAAACAAGTTGATCATAAGAGTAAGCAATATTAACAGAATTTTGACAGAGGCTTCGAGCAAAAGAAAGAATTGCACAAAAATCATCAAGTGAAATCTGACGCATGAACAAATAAATGGACCGCGATTTGCGTCGATCATTTTGCAGACATCATGCAATGATAATAGCTTCATTACATTCATTATTACCTTAGAGCAAAGTTGTTACTCGCGATATGACCCTTCAACGAAGCGACAGATTCATCCACTTCACTTAATCTCTAATCAATGTCCTCAATAGCGGATTAGAGCCGTCGACACACCATTTTGTCTCTGATTCTATCCAGAAGAAACATTTCACCGCTCCGACTAGAGATTTATTCCCAACTCGTTACCGTTAGCACTTGTTCTGAATCCACTTGCTAAACATGAATTTTATACGACGCTGTTTAGATCTGTTTACTTTAACACACAAAACTGTTATAAGCTATATCAATCGAACAATTGAAAAGAAAAGATGATTTCGGAAGATCGAGTTAAACTTACATAAATATAACTGCCCAATCAAGAGCAGAAAAACTTTTCGGACAAATGCCAACGAAACGGCGAATGCGAATCGCCAAAATAAACGTCATCTTCAGCCTCCCGCTCACCTTTCTCAGCCTCCGCCTCTCACGGAGTGTAGCCGCCCGCCTCCGATCCACCGTCACCGTCTTCTTCTTGCAAGCCTTGCAGGCCCACAGCAGGCACCGCCTCGCCCCCACGCCATCGGCCGCCCCGCCATCGGCCGCCCCACCATCGGCTGCCGAGCCGTGTCCGTGTTCCCCTCGGCTCCCCCGAGGAGGCATCGAGAGACCGGGGGGGGCGAGAACGTGCGGGAAACCTCCGCCCCCTTCTTCGTCTTCCTCTTCGTCCTCCTCTTCGTCCTCGTCTTCCGAGTCCGAGAGCCGCCCCCGCCGTCGATGTGCACCCTCGCCCCGCCTCCTCCCGTCGCACCCGCTGCCCGTGCTCACCCCGCTGCTGCTGCAGCTACTGCTCCCGGGACTGAGGGCCGCAGGGTCCTCCCGCATCGTCCTCTCTCGAGACCCGCCGTCCCTACGTTGCGGTCGGAGTCGGTGGTACGCGTAACGGGAGAAAGGGTATTTCCCGTGCCCAGGGGTCACCGGGGGCGACCCCCCTTCCGCATCCCCGTAATGGTGCTCGCCCATCGAATCCGCTCCCATCAGCATCGTCATCATCTTCGTCTCTCTCCTGTCATTCGCGAGACTCAGACGCGACAATTCCCTTCCTGGCTATAACACGCTCGGACCACTCGCACGGCAAACGGAGAAGAAGCTTCACCACGAGCAGCACTGCATTTCACCGCTTCAGCCGTTTCCCCAGGAGGAGCATGAGGGATGCAGTCAGATTTCCCTATCGTTCTCTCTTCCTCGAGCTCTCTCTCTCTCTCTCTCCTCGCACTTCTCGGGTGCGACCCCCGCGGAGAGATACGGCGTCGTGTCTTCCCTCTGCCCCCGCTCCTTCATTAGTTCTCCTTCCCCTCCGTATATCCCAGCCGCCCGAAGCGAGGAAGCCTAGCGACACTCTCCGCCCCTCGCTGCATTGGCTGTCGTCTCCTTTTCCCCGAAAAAACGTCTCTTCTCTTGGAGAAGGATGTTAGGAAGGGGGCGAGAGGGAGAGACGGCGAGAAAGGACAAGGTGAAGAGGAGAAGGGGGCGGGAGAAGAGAGGGTTGGAGGGGAGAGGGTGGGAGGAGGGCAGAGGAGAGGGAGGGAGAAACGGAGAGAGGGTGGGAGTGGAAGAGTGCAAGAGAGGGATGGGTGGGAGGGGAGAGAGTGGGAGGAGATAGAGTGGTAGGGAAGAGGGTGGGAGGGTAGTGAATGGGAGGGAAGAAAGTGGGAGGGTAGAGGGTGGAAAGGGAGAGAGTGGGAGGGGAGAGGCTGGGATGGAGAGGGTTGGAGGGAAGAGGGTGGGAGAGGAGAGGGTGGGAGGGGAGAGGGTGGGAAGGGATTGGGTGGGAGGGGAGAGGGTGGGAGGGTGGGAGGGGTGAGGGTGGGAGGGGAGAGAGTGGGAGGGGAGAGGTTGGGATGGAGAGGTTTGGAGGGGAGATGGTGGGAGGGAAGAGGGTTGTAGGGGAGAGGGTGGGAGGAGGGCAGGGGAGAGGGAGGGAGAAAGGGAGAGAGGGTGAGAGTGGAAGAGAGCAAGAGAGGGGAGAGATTGGGAGGGAAGAGTGTGTAAAAGGTGTGGGTGGGAAGGGAGAGGGTGGGAGGGGATAGAGTGGGAGGGGAGAGGGTGGGAGGGAAGAATGTGGGAGGGTAGAGGGTGGAAGGTGAGAGAGTGGGAGAGGATGGAGTGGGAGGGAAGAGGGTGGGAGGGGAGAGGGTGGGAGGGGATAGAGTGGAAGGGGATAGAATGGGCGGAGAGATAGTGGGGGGAGAGAATGAGAGGGGAAATGGTGGGAGGGTAAAGAGTTCGACGGGAGATAATGAGAGGGGAGGTGGGAGGGGAGAGGTTGGGAGGGGAGAGAGTGGGAGAGGATAGAGTGGGAGGTAAGAGGGTGAGAGGGGAGAGCTTGGGAGGGGAGAGAGTGGCAGAGGTGAGAGTGGGAGGGGAGTGAGTGGGAGGGGAGAAGGTGGAAGGGTAGAGAGTGGGAGGGGATAGAGCTGGAAGGAAGAGTGTGGGAGGGGTTAGATTGGGAGGGAAAATGGTGGGAGGGAAAAGAGTTTGAGGGGTGGAGTGAGAGGGGAGGTGGGAGGGGAATGGGTGGGAGGGGAGAGGGTAGAATGGAGAGGGTGGGAGATGAGAGGTTGGGAGAGAGGAGAGTGTGGTAGAATGGAGGGGAGATAGATAGATAGAGAGGTAATCGTCTTTATTCGGGCAAACTTTGGTCTATAAGCTCCGTTCATATATATAACCATTTGTCAATATATTAAATATTAGGAAAAATAAAATAAGATATTACAGTACACATTACGAAAACAGTATGGAAATCGTACAAAGCAAAAAAGTATAAAATTGAAAACAGTTTTTAGTTTGTGGAGAAAACTTAGGTAAAATAGGCATGTCATCCCTAGCAAATTCCACGCAGGATAACACCCACTGAGGAGGATATGAAAAACCTGCGAAAATGCAAGATAATGTTTATATGGCAATAATATACTACAACATTAAATAGAAAGGAGTATGTACAGTAGGAAAGTTCGTATATTTCGAGAGGGGAGAGAAGAGGAAAGAGAGGATATATTTATTACAGCATTAATTCATTACAACATAATACAGAAATTTTAATTATTTTATTCATTGGTGGAACTGGGAAGTATTCTGGAGACTGTTTTGCAGGTCAGGCTGTTTCAGAAATAGCTATAGTAACATATTATCAATGTTCATATCAATAAATCGGGATCGGTACAGAGTACGGTACTGAATTGAAAACCAATACTTTCTACAAATCTTACAGTGAAATTCTCGTGGTCTCCAGTCAAGGACGTCTAGGATTCTGGACAGGAGGGAGCAGGTATACCTAATTTTCTAGCCAAGTGCCGCCGTGCTCAGGTCTAGTATTCTAGAATTCCAGCAGGCAGTAATCTAACGAGCCAGAAGGGGTAAATCGCGTTAGTGAGAGTATTGTTACAAAGGTTACATCTTAGCTCCAATAATGCATGATCACCATTTTCACTCCTAGAGCAGTGCTCAGCTTCAACTATATATTAGCATATTACTGTGTGATGTGTGCTCCGAATTTTTCTCGCACCGTAGCAATTGTGCTGCTGTCATAACGGGCCAAAATATATTGGCGAAAGGGCCACATGTGGTACACCTTGAATTCAGTCGAATGAATTCTCGTAGTCGAGGAAGCACATACACATGGGCAAATGGTACTCATTAGTCCGAATAATTATCTCTCTGACAACTTTAATGTGGTCCATCGTATCATATCCATTGCGAAATCCAAATTGTTCTCTGGGTTGGGCGAAATCAAGACGCTTTTGAAGACGCGTAGTGATAATCTTTGTGAATATTTTGTATAGTGTCGGTAGCAGGCATAATAGGCGTATAATTATTCAAATCTTCCTTGCAACCTTTTTTGTGCAAAAGTATGATGCTTGCGTGGTTCCACGACTATGGTTTATTCCTTTTTCTTAAGAAAGACGTTAAAATCTTGAAAAGGATCTTTTCCATACAGTTACCTGTTGCCTTGAATATTACTGCTGCGATGACATCAATTTTAGATGCTTTTCCATTCTTCACACTTTTGATTGCATGTCTCACTTCTTCTGAAAGAATAACTGGAACTTCTTCGGTAGCCATGTTTCCTTCTTCATTTATTTCCACATTGATAAAAGGATCTTCATATAGTTTCTTTTAGAATTCTTCTACTCGTTTTAGAATCAATTTCTAGTTCATAATTATATTTCTTCACATCCTCCTTGATGGACTTATTAATAGTTTTGTTTAGTTCTACGAAGTGGATCATTTCCATAGTCATCTTCGTTTCCCTTCTTTTCTTCATCAACAGTGTATTTTTTCAAATAGCTTTTTATCTGACATACGTATCACAGTTCTTCATATATATATATTGCGGTTTCTCTGAGTACCTCTGTTATTTTTAATGCATCTTCTAGGTCTTCTAGTAAATTGAATCTATTGCAGATATCAATCTGAAATTCTTCTTTTCTCTTTCTCTTTTAGCATATATATATATATATATATATATATATATATATATATATATATATATAGCACTGGTGGTGTAGTGGTTAGCGTGTCGGCTTTCTATTGCAAAGTTCGGGGGTTCAAACCCCTCGAATGGAGGTTTTATTAAAAAAAAAAAAACTATCATCAGTGCCTGGCAGTAGGCAGCAGTACTGTCAGTATGGTATAGAGCCGAAAACAAATGATGTTGGTTGGGTCTATATCCAATACAGCTGTAGGCGTGATCAGGACGATTTGAACGGCTACAGTACTGCGATGTGGAAAGCAAGAGGGAAACTACCACATTACAATCCCTAGTAAAGATTATATGGTTGGACAATATGAGTTCTCTCGAGGTAAAACAATCCGGAGGTAAAATAGTCCCCCAATCGGATCTCCGGGCGGGGACTGCCTTGAGGAAAACATTTGTCGAAAGTAAATTACGAATAGGGACTTGGAACGTAAGAACTATGAGAAAGGCAGGAAAGCTAGAGAACTTGAAAGAAGAAATGAGAAGAAATAGAGTTGACATTATAGGGCTAAGCGAAACTAGATGGGAGGGAGAAGGACAGTTCGACTCGGAAGAATTCACGGTAGTTTATTCTGGAGGAAATAGTGGGGAAAGGGGAGTAGCTCTGGTACTTAGGAAAGATATGATGAAAAGCGTGACAAAGATAATAGCAACAAACGATAGACTGATGGCAATAAAGCTAAAAGCAGTCCCAGTGGACATGCTGATTATCCAGGTATATATGCCAACGTCAGCTCATGACGATGAAGAAATAGATGAGATCTATGAGCAAATTAATGAAATTTACGAAGAAGACGGAAGAGGAAAGGTAAACTGCATAATAATGGGAGATTGGAACAGCATAGTCGGAGAAGGACAGGAAGAAAATGTTGTCGGGCAATACGGACTTGGGAAGAGAAATCGAGGAGGGGAGAAACTCGTAGAATTCTGCATCAATAATGACCTTGTAGTGACTAATACATGGTTCAAAAACCATAAACGAAGGTTATACACATGGAAAAGCCCAGGAGATAGAATGAGATGCCAAATAGATTACATCCTTGTAAAACAAAGATTCAGGAACAGCATAAAGAACGCCAAGGCATTTCAAGGAGCGGACATTGATTCAGATCACAGCCTTCTAATAGTTGACGTGAGTACAAAGCTCAAACAAATAAGAAAAACGAGAAGAGAAAGACAGACCTGGGACCTAGAAAAACTGAAAGAAAGGCAGGATGTAGTCAGCATGAAGTTGGAAGATAACCTAAGAAAGTTGGAAAACAAACCGAAGACCGTTGATATAGAATGGGATGAAATTAAAACCAGTATCAAGGATACCTTGGATAAAGAGATTGGAAAACAAGAGAAGAAAATCAGAAAACCATGGATCACGAAGGAAATGCTGGAGAAAATGGATGAGAGACGAAAATGGAAAAACGTTAACAGTGAAGAAGGTAGAGCCAACTATAGGCGCATAAACAATGAGTTGAGAAGGGTAACAGATAAAGTTAGAGAAAATTGGATAAAAGGAAAATGTGATGAAATAGAACAAATGGAGAAGTTAGGACGGTACGATATGATGTACGCTAGGGCACTGGAATTAGAAGATAAGAAGTCTAATGGAATTTGTGGTAAAGGAATTATGAATACGGATGGGAAGATAGTCTCAGAAACAAAGGATGTAGCACAGGTATGGGAAGAATACATTAAGGAATTATACGGCAAACAGGCAGGAGCGGCAAAAATAGAACTGGAAAATGAGGAAAACATTGAAGAAGACAACTTAGGACCAAGTATTATGGAGAGCGAAGTAGAAAAAGCGATAGTGGAACTAAAGAAGGGGAAAGCCACGGGCAGCGATGGAATACCGGCTGAGATACTTAAAGTCATAGGATCAGAAGGGCTAAAAGCGATCACGAAATTAATTAATAAGATTTACGATACGGGAGAGTGGCCTCAGGATTTCCTAGAAGTAACAATGATCCCTCTAAAGAAGAAGCCAAAGGCAATGCAGTGTAAAGATTACAGAACTATAAGCCTTCTGTCACACACATCGAAGATCATCTCGAGGATTCTTAATAAAAGGCTGGAGAAAAAGGCAGAAGAAATAATAGGGGAAGATCAATTCGGTTTCAGAAAAGGACGAGGAACTAGAGATGCTATAGGAGTAGTTAGAATCATATCAGAAAGGGCAATAGAATACAGTCAAGATATCTGCGCATGTTTCGTAGACTGGCAGAAGGCCTTTGATAGAGTAAATTGGGTAAAGTTGATGAAGATATTAAAGGATATAGGTGTAGACTGGAAAGATAGGAGACTGATTAGGAATCTATATGAGAATCAAGTTGTAAAGGTCAGGTTTGAGAATGTGGACACCTGCGGAATAAATATCGGTAGAGGAGTAAGACAAGGCTGCTGCCTATCGCCAACCCTATTCAATATATATGGAGAAAGTCTAATGCAAGAAGCTTTAGATGGCACAGGGGATTTCAAAATTGGAGGAAGGATTATAAGAACAGTAAAATACGCAGATGATCAAGTACTTCTAGCAAGAAAGGAAGAGGAACTACAAAAAATGATAAATAGACTAGTGATAACAGGTAGAAAATACGGTATGGAAATAAATACAGAAAAATCCAAGGTCATTCGAATATCGGGTAAAGAAGAGAATCTGAATATAACTATTGGGGGAAAGCCATTAGAACAAGTTTCAGAATATAAATACCTTGGAAGTATCATAACACGAGAGGCAAAATGTACGGATGAGATCAAAACTAGAATAGGAAAAGCAAAAGCGGCTTTCAGGAGAAAGAAACAACTACTTACAGGGAAAATAAGGGAAGATATCCGCAAGAAGTTGATAAAATGCTACGTATGGAGTATAGCATTGTATGGGGCAGAAACATGGACGCTAAGGAAAAATGACATCAAATACTTGGAAAGCTTTGAAATGTGGACTTGGAGGAGAATGCTGAAGATAAAATGGACGGATAGGATGAAAAACGATGAAGTGCTACGAAGAATAGGAGAGAAGCGAATGATTATACAGACTATCAGAAAGAGGAAGGCTAACTGGGTTGGACATTACATGAGGAGAGAGAGTATGATTAAAGATGTGTTAGAAGGAAAACTAGATGGGAAAAGGGAAAGAGGTAGGAAAAGGTATCAGCTAATAGACGATTTGAAAGGGCAAGAGAGTTATCAAGATATGAAGAGGACAGCGGAAAATAGGAGTATATGGAGAACCAGGTTTAACCATGAATAATCACGGACCTGTCTACGGACAGACTACCTATGATGATGATATATATATATATATATATATATAAACTGAGGAGGGAAAAAACTGGTAGAATTCTGCATCAATAATGACATTGTAATGACTAATAAATGGTTCAATAAACATAAAGGAAGGTTATACTCATGGAAAAGTCCAGGAGATAGAATGAGATGCCAATTAGATTACAGCCTAGTAAAAGAAAGATTAACGAACAGCATAAAGACCGCCTAGGCATTACCATTAGCAGACATTGATTCAGATAAGAACATTCTAATAGCGGACGTAAGTACAAAACGGAAAAATAAGAAAAACGAGAATACAAAGAGAGAATTGGGATCTAGATAAACTGAAAGAAAAGCAGGAGAAATTGGACGAGAGACGAAAATGGAAAACGTTAACAGTGAAGAAGGTAGAGCCAACTATAGACGTAAAAACAATGAGTTGAGAAGGGTAACAGATAAAGCTAGAGAAAATTGGATAAAAGAAAAATGTTATGAAATACAAGAAATGGAGAAGTTAGGACGGGACGATATCATATATGTAAGGGCACTGGAATTAGAAGATAAGAAGTCTAATAGAATTCGTGGTAAAGGATGTATTCATACTGATGGGAAGTCAAATGGGTTGGACATTACCTGAGGAGAGAGAGCATGATTGAAGACGTGTTAGAATGAAAGTAGATGGAAAAGGGAAAGAGGTAGGAAAATGTTTCAGCTAATAGACGATTTGAAAGTGATAGAGAGTTATCAAGATATGAAGAGGACAGCGGAAAATAGGAGTATATGGAGGTTTAACCAGGAATAATCACGGACCTGTCTACGGACAGACTACCTATGATGATGATGATGATAAAAAAATAAATTATATATATATATACAGTGAATTTATAATGTCCGTGTTCACTTCATAACTTTAATAACTTTTCATGCATACAGGATTACACTATCTGTAAATGGAATAATAAAGCTTATTGTATTGTTTTATAACAATAACAGATTTTTGTGTGACTATTATCGTATCAATAACATAATCTGTTGATTTCAGACTCCTTACTGGTTAAAATGGCGACAGTGGAAGAGAAGGTTAACTGCGTGCTAAGGCTATCAGAATTCAAGAACATAACACCTGTTAGAAGACACTACTTTTCATTACAGGAAAGATGCACCTCATAGGAAGTCAATCTCAAATCGAATGAAAAAGTTTAAAGAAACCGGGTCTGTGGATGACAAGCAACGATCCGGGAGACCTCAAATCAGCGTTAAGACTGTGGATGATGTGAAGCATGCCTTTGAAAGGAGTCCACGAATGTGCCTGGCGCGTGCATCTCTTGAATTAAACATCCCCAAATCAACAGCACACAAAATTTAAAAAATATTGCATGAATATCCTTTTAAGATTCAAGTGGTTAAAATGTTACACGAAGAGGACTTCAATGCGAGGTTAGATTTCTTCCGTTAGCTGAAATAAATATTTCAAGATTTCCCCGAGTTCCTGGAGGTGTTCAAATTTTCAAATGAGTACATATTCCAGCAAGACGGAGTTTCGTGCCATTACGCATTATGTGTGCGACAATTCTGAATGCCATTTTTCCAGAAAAGTGGATCGGAAGAGGTGGACCCATTGCTTGGCCACCTTGTTCACCTGACCGGTCACCATTGGGCTTTTTCTTATGGAGGCATGTTAATGGTGTCGTTTACTCGACAAAACCACATTCATTGGAGGAATTTAGGTCCAGGATTGTGAAATAAATTAATGAGGTCACCCAAGAGCAATTGGGTAACGTTTTCAACGAGTTAGAAAATCGGATTGAACGCTGTATTACTAAAGATGGTGGTTATGTTGAACTATATAAATAAATACTGTAGTTGTGCTAAAACTTAATAAAATTTGTGTTATTATTCCATTTACAGATCATTTTTATCATGTACATATATGTAATTGAATAGTTATGAAAGTTAATATATATATATATATATATATATATATATATATATATATATACACACACACTACTATTACTACTTACTGTACTAATATTTCTATCCCCGACGCCCTTGCTCGCCGAGGATGGAGAATTTGCTCGGATAGGGAGTCCCTTTTCAACTATAACTCCGTTCCCGAGGATTTCCTTTTCAAACGTGGCTACACTCTGGATTTGGTCAGATTCGGAAGGTGATCACTCCTATAACCAAAAGGTCCCACCCTCACACACCCAGTACCCCTGCATCCACCTCTGCACTCGCACAAGCCACGATTTTCCATTCTGGTTTCTAGAATGTTCTCAAGATAATCTTCCATACTACCCATCCTTTTCTTAACTCTACCTTACACCAGTCCCTCTTACCAATCCTCCGCTCTCCGTAAAATGTAAGAGTGGGCCTTAAGGCCTACATTTCGCCGGAATAAAGACATTTATATATCTATCTATCTATCTTCTCTCTTTTTGCCGGCCCCCCAATAGGAAAATGTTCTATGGAGGAAAATACCATCCACAACCACCCCATCTCTCGCAATAGGGTAATTTCCCTGCGGCAAACCTCACTGCCTCACTTGCTCAATGAACCAACCCTCATCTTCTTTCTCCAGCACCTCCACCTCCACCCAACCCACTCCAGAAGCAACTGTACCACTCATAATGTCATTTACTTACTCACCTTCGCTCTATGTCCAACATTTTACATTGACTTCACCAGCAACCCGTTAAACATCCGTATGCACTGTCACCAGAATAGTGTAATACTCAGACGCCAGCTCCCAGTTGCACCATACGCCTATGACAACAGTGTATCCTTCAATAGTTGCTACAATGTAAGCGCTATTCACGCCTTACCAGACAACATTCCTGCCACCATTCCTTACAGTGGGAACAAGCCCATATACATCTTCTCGAATCTTTTCATCCCGCATTGGCGTTAACCTCCGCTAACCTAATTGGCCATCAGCCAATGTCTACATTTTATCCTTCAATAGTTACATTGTAAGGACTATTCGCTCCCTACCCAACAACACTCCTCTCTCTCCCCGCTAACCTTAATGTCTATCCACCCCTACCTATTCCCCGCCTCGTCCAATCATGAAACTCCACACATAGCTTTGTCATCCTCACACCCTCACCCAGTGTCACATTTAGTTTATCTCCGCCGCTGAAGAAGGGCTTAGCCCGAAAATCTTTCGAATTTGTGTTTCCATGCTTTCACGTGTTCTTTCGACACCTCTCTCTCTTCCTCCATCTCATTCTCATATCTTTCTCTCCCATTCTCCCTCCCTTTCTCCGTCCTATTCTTCCTCCCACATATTCTTACTCTCTCCTTCCTATTCTTCAAAATCTCTTCTTCGCATCTTATCTCTTGCCCCCTCCCGTTCTCCACCCTGTTTCCCTTTCATTCCTTCTCGCTCTCACCTTCTTACTCTCCTCATAAATGTGTAGCTATCTCTCTCAATGTGATATTGGTAGATGTAAATTTTACATACAAAATTAATATTTGTTAGTAAAAAATTACGCTAGAAAACTTCTATGGCTAAAATAATTTTAACTTTCTGGAACATAATATAAAGTGAATTGTATATTCTTTTATTTTTCAGCCAATTTTCAATTATTTCCTCCCTATAGACTGCATAACCTTATCGAGGTTGGAGGGTTTGTGCACTCTTATGAACCAAAGAGCAATGGCGACTGGAGCTAATTCTCCTGGTAGGATCTCCCAAGACGAAAAAGTCTGTCATACTAAAGGGCACTCCACACTCTCGTGCACCGAGGTTTTCTTCCCAGTTTTACCCGTTAGGTTCATCGCAAGCGGACCCTCACTCTTGGTTTTTCGCAAGTCTTGCGTCCGTGCTAGAGGTGATCACAATGCATTTTACTATTAAGTATCAGTTTGTGTTTTCCGCGATGGAGTTGGAAAACGAGTTGCTTGCAATCGCAGTGACTATTACCGTGAAGTAAAATTCTCTAATTTTAATCTCTAAAAGAATAAAATTCTGCATGTCGAAAAGTCGATTTTTACGTATTATATGAGAAATGGAAATGTCGAATCCAGGACTTTTCTCGAGACTTATTTTTGTCATCACATCACCTCAGGTAATGTCCAACCCAGTTTGCCTTCCTCTTTCTAATAGTCTGTATAATCATTCGCTTCCATCCTACTCCTCGTAGCACTTCATAGTTTTTCATCCTATCTGTCCATTTTATCTTCAGCAACATCCTTAGAGTCCACATTTCAAAGCTTTCCAAGTATTTGATGTCCATTATCCTTAGCGTCCGTGTTTTTGCCTAGTACATAGCTATACTCCAGACACAGCATATTATGAACTTTTTGCTGATATCTTCCCTTACATTACCCGTAAGTTGATGTTTCCTTCTTCTGAAAACAGCTTTAGCTTTTCCTATTTTAGTCCTGATCTCATCCGTACGTTTTGCTTCTCTTGTTGTGATGCTTCCAAGGTATTTATAGTCTGAAACTTGTTCTAAAGGCTTTGCTCCAATACTTATATTCAGATAGTTTTTTTCGCCCGATGAACGAATGAGCTTGGATTTTTCTGTATTTATTTCCATACCGTATTTTTTGCCTATTATTACTAGTCCATTTATAATTTTCTGGAATTCCTCTTCCATTCTTGTTAGAAGTACTCGATCATCCGTGTATTTTACTGATCTTATAATCCTTCGTCAATTTTGAAATATTCTATGCTTTCTAACGCTTCTTGCGTTACATTTTTCTCATATATATATATAGAATAAAGTCGGCGATAGGCAGCAGCCCTGTCTTTCTCCTCTACCGATATTTACTCCGCACGTGTCCGCATTCTCCACCCTGACCTTTACAACTTTATTCACATATAGATTCCTGATCCGTCTCCTGTCTCTCCAATCTACACCTATATACTTTAATATCTTCATCAAAATTACCAAATTTACTCTATCAGAGGCCTTCTACCAGTCTAAGAAACATATGCAGATATCTTGACTGTAATCTATTGCCCTTTCTGATATGATTCTAACTGCCACTATCGTATCTCTAATTCCTCGTCCTTTTCTGAAACTGGAATTAATCTTCTCCTAGCATTTCTTCAGCCTTTTTCTCCAGCCTTTTATTAAGAATCCTCGTGATGATCTTCCAAATGTGTGACAGAAGGCTTATCGTTCTGTAGTCTTTAACTTAGTACATTACCTTTAGCTCTTTTAGAGGGATCATCGTTATTTCTAAGAAATCCGGTGGCCACTCTCTCGTTTCGTTATTCTTATTAATTTATTTCATGATCGCTTTTAGTCATTCTGATCCTATGACGGTATTCCATCGCTGCCTGTGGCTTTCTCATTCTTTAGTTTCACTATCACTTTCTCTACTTCGCTTTCTGAGACTATCTTTCCATCTGTATTCATAATGCCTTTACCACAAATTCCATTACACTTCTTATCTTCTAAATCCAGTACCCTAGCGTACATTCTATCGTATCGTCCTAACTTCTCCATTTTTGTATTTCATCACATTTTTCTTTTTTCTTATTTTCTCTAGATATATCTGTTACCATTCTCAACTCATTTTTTATACATCTATATTTGCCCCTACCTTTTTCTCTGTTAACGTTTTTCGATTATCGTCTCTCTTTAATTTTTTCCAGCATTACTATCAATGGTTTTCTGTTTTTCTTCTCTTGTTTTGCATGGTATCCTTGATACTGGTTTTAATTTCTTGCCATCCACGGTCTTTGGTTTGTTTTTCAAATTTCATAAGCGATCTTCCAAGTTCATGCTGACCACATCCTGTCTTTCGTTCAGTTTTTCTAGTTCCCAAGTCTTTCTCTTCTCGTTTTTTTTATTATTTTGAGCTTACATACTAGTCAATGAAAGATTTAGAAATAACACTAAAAATGTGAAAACACTACCAGGGGCAGATATAAATTCTGACCACAACCTTTTGGTGGCAAATTCACAATGTAGACTGAAGAGCGTTAAGAGAAACATAAGAGTTAACAAGAAATGGAACTTAGAGGAACTCCTTAAGAACAAGGAGGCTATCATGACTGTGCTGGAGGAAAGGTTTGGGGAGAGAGCTGAAGAAAATAGGAAGAATGTAGATGAGGAGTGGAGATACATCCATAGCAACATTAAAGATGTAATGGAAAAGAAGGTAAGAAAGATAACAGGTGAAAGAAAAAAAACCCTGGATCTCATCAGCCATGCTGCAAAAAATGGAAGAGCGGAGAAAGTGGAAGAACATAAACAACGGAGAAGGCCAAAGAAAGTACAAGGAGTTAAATAATGCTTGAAGAAGGGAAATAGATATAGCTAGAGAACGGTGGATAAATGAGAAATGCGAGGAGATTGTCGAGTGTGAAAGAATTTGTAGAACAGACCTCATGTGTAGCAAAGCAAGGGAACTATTCAAAAAAAGACAAGAAAGATAGGACGTAAAGGAATCATGAACAAAAGTGGTAAAATAGTATCGGAGCCAGACAATGTAAAGAATGTCTGAAAAGAATACATTGAGGTGCTGTATGGCAAAGAAGGAAAGCCAAGAAATATTGATTTAAATGAAAAAGAGGATGTGGAAAAAGATCAGCTAGGACCAAGTATTCTCGAGTCTGAAGTTAAAAGGGCAATTAATGACATGAAAAGAAGGAAGGCTGTTGGGATTGATGATATATCAGTGGACGTTCTTAAGGTTTTGGGGTCGAAAGCAGTTCAGCAACTAACAAAATTTTTTAACCAAGTATATGATACTGGCATATGGCCTGAAGATTTTTTAGATGTTGTTATGGTACCAGCGGAGAAAAAGAACAATGTAAAAAGTTGCGATGATTTCAGAACAATTAGTTTAATTTCTCATACAGCTAAAGTTCTAACCAGAATATTAACCAAAAGAATTGAAGGTAAAATAGATAAGGAGCTGCAAGATAATCAGTTTGGCTTCAGAAGAGGAAGAGGTACTAGAGATGCTATAGGATGTATGAGGATGATGGTAGAAAGAGCGCCAGAAATCAATAAAGTAATGTCCTTTTTGTTTTGTAGATTGGGAGAAAGCTTTTGACCAAGTGAAATGAGATAAAATGTTGGGTATTTTAAATAAAATAGGAATAGATTGTAAAGATAAAATACTGCTTAAAAACCTTTACGTTGATCAAAAGATTAGAGTCAGGGTTGAAGGAGAAGAAACAGAAAGTACTTCAATAGGGAGGGGAGTGAGGCAGGGATGTCCAATTTCACCAGCGATATTTAACATTTATGCAGAAAAAATAACAGAAGAAGCGTTGATGGAAGAGAAAGGATTTAAGATAGGAGGTGAAAGTATTACCACCATTAAATATGCAGATGATCAGAGATTAATGACAGAAAATGAGAAAGAATTTCAGAGAATGACAGACAGACTAGTGGAGGTTGGCCAACAATATGGAATGAAGATCAATGCAGAAAAAACGAAAGTCATGGTGGTTTCAAAGGAACATAAAGAATTAAATATAATGGTAAATGGCCAAAAATTGGAAGAAGTAAGCAGATCCGAATATCTTGGCAGGATTTTAGCGCAGGATGGGAGTAGTACACAGAACGTCAGAAGTAGAATAGCAATGGCAAAAGCAGCATTTAACGAGAAGAAGGATTTTCTCACAAGCAAGAAAATAAATTTAGAAACAAGGAAGATATTAGCGAAATGCTACATATGGAGCATAGCTTTTTATGATGCAGAGACGTGGACGGTAAGGAGAAAAGAGGAAAAATATTTAGAAAGTTTTGAGATGTGGGTATGGAGGAGAATGATGAAAGTGAAATGGACAGAGAGGAAGAGAAACGTAGAAGTATTAGAAATGGTGAAAGAAGAAAGGATTCTAATAAAAACAATCAGGAAAAGAAAAGCAAATTGGATAGGGCACATATTGAGAAGACAGTGTTTACAAAGGACGATCTTAGAAGGAAAAATTAGTGGAAGAAGAGGGAGAAAAAGAATAGGAATATTAGAGAATATAAAGCAGGGATATAATACTTATAGAGGCATAAAAGAGGCTTCTAGAGAGAGAGAGAGAGAAATGGAGGCAGCGATTCAGTTAAAACCTGTCTTCGGACAGAAACATGATGAACCTTCGTTTATGGCTTTTGAACTATGTATTAGTCACTAAAATGTCATTAGTGAGGCAGAATTCTACCAGTTCCCCCCCCCCCCCCTCAGTTTCTCTTCCCATGTCCGCATAGCCCGACAATATTTTCTTCCTCTCCTTCTCCGTCTATGCTGTTCCAATCTCTCATAATTATGTAGTTTACCTTTTCTCATCTGGCATCTTCGTAAATATCCTTAATTTCCTCAAATATACATATATATATATATATATTTTGTATATATATATAAATATATATATCCTCCGTAAGTATCAGCTATTTGTAATACGAGTTGTTGGTGCTTGCATACTGCAAGCGCTTAAATATACACCAATCACGAACATCTATATTCGTAAATAAACCAACGTGACAGCGTTTGCCCTAACCCTTCAAATAAGATAATAAGTTTCTTTTTATGAGAAATTAAGGCATCAATCCGGAATTTTTAAATTCTCTGGCAGTCGCCCCGCATCCAAAATTTTGAATTTCAACTTTCAAGGCTCAGATCGCCCTTTTTAAACCATAACTATGATCATCATTAAGACAAAAGCCTGTATATTACACTAAAAGTTATGTAAAATTTAAGATATTTTGTGTGTTATGATTATCGTGTCATCATCCGTGTTATTTAGTACGTATTCGGATAAAAAAATTAATTGAAGATTATCAAGTCATCATTTATATACGCCGTTGGCTGAAATGAAATGGATTATAATGCAGTCTAAGCATTAAATCAATGCTCTTGTAGTATGAAAAATCAATTCCCATTGTAATGCATTGGAGTCGTTGCTATGGTAATTTATACTTTTCGTTGTTGAGTACCGTAACAAATTACTTAATTTAATGATTGAAATCATATTTTTACGCAAATTTAGCATGGATTTGAATTGTTTCTTCAAGAAAAATTAATTTGATTCTTTCATCAACCGTACTATATTAAATAAACAAACTCCTTCACCGTAAAAAGGAAGACTATACTCACACTGACGTTGCAGGCTGCTAGTAAACACCGTCGCAGGACCTAAGTCATAAAGAGACACACGCACACGCAGAAACATGCAAAATTCACTCACAAAGTGAGTGTAATATATACGAGTGCATAGATTGCATTAAATTATCGAAGAATTTTTGAGGAAATACGTAATCCTAATGGGACTGGGATTTAGTTTGAATACTTTTACTTATATAAACGACTATATAGATGTAGAGTATGAGTGAAGGAATATGTTGAAGAATATCGGAAGGAAGGGATAAAGAATGGAATGTACATAGAGGGTAAGGGAGGTATAGAATTAAAATAGGACGGAAGGAAAGAGATTAAAAAGGAGACGGAGAAAAAGAGAGAGAGCTCTGGATTGGGACAGGAGGGAATGAGGGGTGAGACAAATGAGAGGCAGAGAGGGAGGGAGAGAGAGAGAGAGAGTAGGAAAAAGAGGAAGGGAGGGAGAGAGGGAATATTACTATTTATTTATTATTATCATTTAACATATCTTACTCATTTTTCATATTGAAATCAAATATATTTGGAATATTTATATCATAATCCCATCATATTTGACGGGTGATTACGCTAGTTTAAAAATGGATTTTTATGTAGCCCTGCACAGTTTCCATTCCTTTTCATATGGCTATTTAAAATTGGATTTTGGGCTAAAAAACACATTTTAAATATAACTTTGTCTGTAGTTCGGATTTTTTCCCGAGGTAGTACGCAATGACCAATCTTTCTTTCAAATTTTAGCTCTGTAGCTCTTTTAGAAGTACCTTAGGCTTTATATGATATATCCTATATTCAATATATATCCTATCTTATAAATATTTTAGTGTTTGTGTGCGTGTATTTGTGTATGTATGTATGTGTGTGTATATTTATGTATGTATGTATATATGTACGTATGTATGTATGTATGTTCTTCATACGTTTTTATGCCGTTGAAGCTATCAAATTCAAAGGTTTCATGGGCATCCTATGGACCAAAGGAAGAAATTGGTCTAGGTTTGCAGACTGTGGGGTCTCTTATTCACCATGGGGTCATCAATATATTATTTCCATAAGAAAGCATGGGAAATAATGTGGAGAAGCCCCAATATTCCATGCAGCTATTTACTTATGTGGATATAAATATACCTAAATATTAACTTGCGATCACGAGAAATGGCCTATTTTACGCACCAAAATCGGTAAATTTCATTCTGTTCATGTTTTGCCGTATTGCAGGTTAAATCTCTCGAAAGTATCCTTAAAGCGCAAAATTTATTAACATTTTCCAGGCGGCAGCAAAACTAAATTTCTTAATTATTGCACTAGCCACGTAAAAATTAATGCAAGGATAATCCAGGCCGTGACGCGCCGTACAGGAAGAATAGCCAAAGCCAATATTAAGGGTGCAAATGAATTCATGCCAAAATATAGTATATGAATACTTTTAAAGTGAGTCAAATGATTTTTAAGGAATATTAGAACATTGTTATCTTTTACCGTTAACATTGTAAGATTTCTCGCAAAAATCTATACATCTACTTACATTTGTTCTGTAACCAAGATGTTGTTTATTGTTTAAGTTTTGCTTAATAGTGTTGATATAATCCATATAATTTTATTCCTGCTTTAAAGGCTTCGGTGCATCTTTCCATGTGAATATTAAGTAAGACGTTAATGCATAATTATGTTAATGGTAAAACTTTACCATACAATACAAAATAGTAAATGTTAATGTAAACATCGCTTGCCTAATTAAGGAATGGAGAACGTTTGATAAACTTGGAGTAAGCATCAGCAAAGATAAGTAAATTTCAAAATATATTTAATTATTTTTATTGTAATATGATATCAAAAGTGTTATATCAATAAAAATAATATATAATAAAAATCGTTTGCCACTTTAATGAAAGTTCTTTCTCGAGCGAAGCCAGGCATTTCAGCTAGTATACTATATACGAGTATATAAGAAATGTCTATTTATAATGATATGTATATATACACATCTTTGGAGAATGCGGACACCTGCGGAGTAATAATCGGTAAAGGAGTAAGGCTGCGTCCATGCTGAAGCTCATAACGGCGCTCGGAGCTCAGCTCATAGACTAGATCACAGCTGTACTTGTGTCAAATACATTGTTTCAAATTGGGAAGTCCATGCTGGAGCGGCGCTCATAACTGTTAGTGGTGGAAGGACAAGCGATGACAGCTCAGCTGTCATTGTGATTTGTCTTCTCAGCTAGTAAGCGTTGCTCTGTCCTCGGGCTATTCAAGAAGGTTTCACTCTTCAATATGGACGCAGATGTTTTAATATCGTCTATATGGAAAAAAGACGATTCTAACCATCATAATCGTTATAAACTGGATAAGGCGTGTGGCGAAATAGCAAGTGAAATGAAGACTACAGGTAAGGAACATTTTTATATAAATAATATAATTAATTTTTACAGCATAATAGTTTTCTACATACATTATTTGATAGAGGAATTTAATTATTGATCGTTTCCTCATACTTTTACAAAATCTTTAAAATGGCTTTTATCATTTTCTGTGCTTCTCTACTTACATTTTCAGTAAAACAAATTACTTTGTGAAATAATTAGCACTACCATGGGTGTTATTATTGCTTGTGTTGGTAAGGTAAGGAGTAGTAAATTACTCCTTAAACATTTCTCACATATCTCGCTCCTCTGGTCGAGCTATTGTATCCTCGTCCTATGTTGTTTGTTCTGAAGTTTTCCAATTTGTAGTTTTGTCTCACCTATATGTCGCTGTAAACCTTCCATATCAATAACGGAGTTGTGGAGTACACATAGCCTTGCTAATTATATCAGTATATATCGGTTTCCACAAAATTCGAAATTTAGAGTTTATTATGCCAAACGCACATTACACACATCTTCTGGCTGTTGACAATCTTTCATTGAAGTACTACCAATCTTCAGTAAGATCAGCTCTAGAATAAGGCTTTAATAAATTAATCAGCAATGGATAAGATTCATCCCTTACGAAAACATACGGCAAGGGGACAGGAGAACCTGGCAGAATTTTATCATTTGGAATCGGTAGAGTACCGCTTTCCAGCATTGAAAAAAGTCGGGAATTCGGAAAGTTCCTTGGTTACTCTGTCTTCCATATCCTCCCACATCAATTAATATGAACTTGCAGTTGGCATCGCAAACTTCTTGTTGAACAATGGAAAAGATTTTTTGTATTTGAAGTATGAAGAACCCGTGTGAGCAGGGCATTTAATCCATACATTCTTGCCATCGATTGCCCCCAAACAGTTAGGAAGTTGCCAGAAAGCCTCAAATTCTTCGGCAATTTTATTAAACGTTTCTTGAGTTGGAGCCTGCAAATGAATGGGTATACCACAAATAAAGTTTTGGGAATATGTTCAGCTACTGTAGATTTCCCCATTCTAAATGAAAACGCTAAGCTTCGAAATGATTGTCCAGTTGCCAAAAATCTGCAAAAAGGAAATCAGGAAAGGGGCGTTTAGAAGACGCCGCAAATGATTTTCCTTCGAACTAGCTTTACTTTAAAAGCCTTTTGTTTCTAAAAGACCAGGTCCAGAACAGAGAATCTACAGGAAATTTAGAATCCAGCCACCAGAATTCGGTATCTCAGAAGGAATCAGAAGACTCTGGGGATGATTGCCTAGACCTACAACAATTTCCATCACCACAATCTCTTTTACTTGATGAAGAGGGAAACAGTCATTCGAGACCTCCTTTTACTCTCAGTTCAGCAAGTATCGGACCACGTAAAAGAAAATATAAGATGGATGTGACTGCCGAATTGATAGAAATTGAACGTAAGCGCTTAAGCCTTTTACAAGAGCAACCGAATAACGAATCGGTCTTGGATGATGAAAATAAGAGTTATTTTTAACAGCTTGTTGAGCTTAAGAGACTATCACCGACTAATAAATTTCTTTGCAGAATGAAGTTGCTGGAAGTAGTCCTGGATTTTGTCAAGGATGAACCAACTGAGATGAAGATTCCTCTTCAGTCCTAACAGCCAAGATACTTTTGAACCCAATTCTTCCAAGGTCAATTAAGTATCAAAACTTTGACTACATTATTACCTGTGGATAATTCTGTTTGATTTGTACAATCAAGAAAAGTTGTGAAAAAGAATCTTCTTTCATTTTTCAGTAATGTACACAATATGGAACAATTATACACTTCTTAATCAATATTTAACTTTCTATGTATTCAAAGGTTTTCCTACACCTCTCATCCATAAATGAAAATTTCGTCACCTTAAAGAAAATATGTACCTTAAAAGTTGCTTGAGTCAAAACACCAAATAAAACTATATTAATGATAGGCAATATATAATTAATTTACACTTAAATAACGAAGAAAACAACATTGAAAAATTTTGTTTACCATTAGTATATATATATATATATATATATATATATATATATATATATATATATATATATATATATAGATATATATATATATGTGTGTGTGTGTGTGTGTGCGTGCGTGCGTGTCTGCAACATGTACTTAAGCTTAATCAAGAGAAAAACTATCTGCCGTCAACTTATAGCCAGCTATCACTTATCTGTTATTGATTCCCACTACCAAAAAAATAAACGAATGTAAACGAACGAATAGACGAATGTTGTTAGGTATGGATAAATAATAGTTTTCGTTAAACCAGTCATAATACAGATTAATATTCCGTTAAAACTCACCTTATAGTAATCACAAGGCGTTCCGCTGGTTCTATGGGTCTCTTAACACAATTGCAACAATTCCGAAGAAGTTTTGGGCATATTTTTTAATATATAAGCAAAAGTGGCAATAGACATTCGTAGATATTCGTAAAATTTCACTGGGTGTGATTACGCAGTTCTGGATAGAGATGGTGAATTTCACCTAAAGCATTCCTTCTTTGATGTATAGGATGGGCTTAACAATTTCTACCTTGCTGTAGAGTCAAAATTCGCTGAGCAAAACTCGACCGTCCTTGCTTACTGGTCAGAGGCATATCGGCGACTAAAATGATGAGGCATGGTCGAGTATTCTCTGCTCCACCATGGCCATGACAAGTTTTCATCTCTGCTGTGAGCTCAGATCTCCTCCGTTCTCTCTGCTTTGGTCTTTGAGTGACATGCTTCAGTATGGACGCAGCCTAAGACAGGGCTGCTGCCTATGGCCTACCCTATTCAATATACTGTCGCGTGTACCACGCGTAGGGATCACTCGACTCCAAAAAATACTGGCCACCTCAAAACTCCAAGCCGGAATTAGCGTTTATTAACTAGTAACAAAAACAGGAATGAAATTGCAAAAGGTCGGAAGAAATGCAACGGCTAACAATCCGAAATTCCTCAGTCCCGCTACTGTCTCGCTGCGCTCACTCTTTCTCTTCTCTTCCGCGCTCCTCCTGCCTCCCGCGTTGTGAGCCCTTGTTGTTTGAGCGCCCAGTGAATTCATCTCTCTTACAGGACAAATGGGTATCTCAGAGGTAGTGCAATGAATAAGCGGAGAGGGAGGAGGGAAACCCGGTGCCGGCATTTGCCTGCTCTTACGAAGAACGCCAGGGGGCCAACGGCTTAACGTCCCTTCCGAAGGACGGAACAGCTGAATTTGCGCGGTTTCCCCAAACCTCACAAACAGGGGGCCCGGCGACCTTGGAAAAATCCAACTTGCGCAGGATTCGTGCCCGATGCCTTTTCAAGCAGCTGGCGAGTAGTAGCCAGCGTCCTAACCACTACACCACCGGCACCCCCACTATCTTCTAATCCTGTTTCAATTGAATCCCCTACCGACCCCACTCACGTTGCTCCATCTTCTTCCGACATCCTCGACTTTTCCGTAACTACTAATTTTCCGAATAATTTTACTCCCACCTTATCCCACATATTTAGCTCTGATCATTTTTCAATCAACATCATTTGAACCCTTGACGACGCCATATATTCTCCTCTCCCTTTTCTGCGCACCGATTGGACAAAAGTTGTAAAAATTATAAATAATAAAATTGTCTCACTTGCTCCATTTTTCCCTTACCAAATCAGCAATTTTAGATCGAATTGATCTTCTTGCCGATATTTTAAATTCATCTAAAACCCAAGCACCAACCCCTAAATATTCTCCTGACTTTGCAACTCCTTCCCTTCCTGATTATCTACGCGCACTTATCAAACGTCGAAACCATATTCGCCAATATTGGCAAAAATTCCGTTGCCCGTACGATAAAAATAGTTTTACTCGTTCCATGAATCTTATCAAGCACGAAATCCGTAAATATCGCGCTTCTCTTTGGCAGGATAGTAAAGTTAACTCCCTTAAAATAGTAGAGAACTCCGTATGGCAAATCTCTTACAAAGCCTATTCCCGTTTTCCCACCCCTAAAAAAGAACAACTTGCTTATTTATGACCCTAAAACTAAAGCCAACTCTTTAGCAGACCACCTCTAATCAATAATGACTGACCCCTCCCTAGATTGTTCACTGACCGACATTGCAGCCTCCACCACCCGATCTTCTCTGACCCTCTCACCCGATCCCGAACCACTAGTTACCTCCTACGTTGAAATTAAAACTGCTTTACATAACCTTCAATCTAAAAAGCCCCCGGTATAGAGAAAATTACTAATAAAATGCTTAAATCCCTTTCTTCTTCCATCACCTTCATTAATATTTTAACCGATCTTTAAAATTCCTGTTTTTCTCTTCATAATTTTCCCGAACCCTGGAAACTTGGTAAAATTATACTTTTCCCAAACTTGGTAAAGATTCATCCCTTCCTCAAAATTATCGACCCATTAGCCTCCTTCCTACTCTTTTCAAAAATTTCGAACCGCTAATCATTAAGAAGTTAAACCCGTTAATAAAATCCATGCATCTTATTCGCCCGGAGCAAATGGGCTTTCGACCCAATATTTCGGCTACCCGCTAGAGCAGTTCATGTATCTCCAGGAATGTTGGAGGGGGTTCGGGCATCTCTCAGACATAGGACAGAAAGATGCTCAAGTGCTGATACTGACCACTTTGACCACCTTATCTAACTGCTCTGCTTCTACTGCATTAAGACCAGCATTTTTACTTTCTCCATATACGTAGTATAGGTGAAAGCATTGCATTCATGAAAAAATCGACTTCGAGATTTCAACGGAAATACACGTTTTGAGGTCCCCTGAACACGTTTTGACAATTTTATCGATGATGTCTGTGTGTGTGTTGGTGTGTGTGTGTTTGTGTGTATGTGTATGTGATAGCTTTTTGTGGGTGCTCTAACTAATTTTATATTTAAGATTTTTATAAAAGTCAGAAGAACTGATTTGTTTTTTATTAAAAATCGGCCAACCGGAAGTGGGTGTTTACTCTTGTAACTTATCCGTTATTTTAAAATATTTGCTTTAATATTCGATAAATGTAAAAATATATTATAATAGAAGTTGTAGAAACAATTATTTTCTACGACATTTGTTTGAAACATGTTTCCATATAATGCATTGTTGAAGAGATATCTTAAATTTTTGCTGCCACCACCAAGCCACTTACCGACGACTATTGTTAACAATTGACGCTTAGTTACGTCTTACTAACACTAATTTTTCTTTTCTTAATTGTTGGAGTTGTGTGGTTATATCCAATATCAGAATGTTTTGGTTTGAGTTTATTTCTGTTCTTTGCAAAGTCTAAAATTTTCTTGCAGTTCCTTAAAAAAATTATCATCTTTTAACCTATTTGGAATTTTTAGAAATATTACAGATATGGAGAAAGTCATGTGGTGGCCACATCAGATTTTTGTTATATTAATTACTGATGACACTGCAGTCATTAAGTTTAAGACTATTAAGCCAGTGATCGGAAGTTCAATTTTTTATTTATTATTTTTGTTGCAGTCTTTCCTACCCCTTTGATGAATCATGAATCAAGTATTCGCAAATACATTTCCATACAAATGTGAGGGATATAAGTAGTGTAACGAGACCAGACCGATAACGGACTTTGCTGTTCATTTTATTTTGTTTTAGCGCGCAGCCAACAGGGTGCGCGTCAGTTCTCTCCTCTCTTGTGGAAGCTTACGTAGTGTAGTGTGCGCCCCAGGCGATTAAAGGTGTTTGTGTTATTACATGTAACTTTCATTTGTGCCCTTTCCTCTCCGAGAAACCCTAGCCCGTCACAGTAGTGATATATCAGATATGAATTTCGGTCAAATGGAGCAAACATTGAAGAGTTATATCTCCGAAACCAAACTCGGACGGCAAAGTGGAAGAGGACTTTTTGGCTGAAAACAGCCCCAAGAATACACCTTCTAAAGGAACATATTTATTTTTGGAACACCCTTATATGTATTCAGGGTGTCCGCATGAAAACTTGACAAATTTGAGTCACAATAAATATTGAATGAAAACACGTATAGTAATGAAGTTTGGTACTGCTGGGTTTTCCCGGACCCTTATTAAAAATGCTATAATATTTTCATTGCACCCTAGTATTCGAATCTAACTCACACTCACCGAATTAACTCAACACGGGAGGAGGAAAATTGAACGAATCCAACCCTTAGAAACTTTACTTGGATTCGGGTACTTGAGTACACTGAAAATATTACAGCATTTTTGATGGGAGTCTCGGATAAACCAGTAGTACGTGAATTTTGCTTTATTGAATAGAACATATCCAAAAGTTTATTTTGTCATACACATCCAAATTCCACTTCAACATCTGTTGTATCGCCTCTATTGTGTTTACCTTAATTTGGTACACAATGTCCTTGACATCCCCACAAAAATATGTCTAACGTGATTATGTCAGGAGAGCAGGGAGGCCATGGGATTGGACCCCCCTTACCGATCCAGCGACCTGGGAATGTTTCATCAAGGAAATCTCGATCCTCCCTTCCCCAAAGTGGTGTAGCACGATCTTGCTGGGAAATCACTTGATCGATGTTAGGCCACGGAATGTCCTTATACAAAGTTGTTAAGGTTCCAAGTGGACACCCTGTATTTCATTATAATAGCCCAGGTTCTGTTGGTACGTACGTTTGTCCGCAGCGCTCTATACAAATCCCCATATGAGAAGCAAGAAATCCCTTTTTTACCAAGTTTTATATTAATTTCGCTTTATATTTACACATACACACAAAGAGAGATATACACACACACAAAGAAACACACACACACGCGCGCGAGTTTGTGTTTCAGACCCCTTCTAATCTGAAAAAATTCAAAGCTACTAACACCTGAGATCGCGTAAGACGAGTGGTTTAATTACCGCGGCCACCAGATCTACGCGACGGCGTTCCGATAAATGTTAAATTGAAGACAGATATATAGTATTAGTTGCATTTTTTTAATTATGTTTTCGTTTTAGTTGTTTATTTTTATAATAAAATTATTTTGACAACAGTTATCTCAATATTTGTACTATAGATTAGAATTTAAATTGGAAATTACCCATATACTCTGAGGTGCCATATAAATAAATATTTAGCTTAAATAAGATACATATGTTTAGAAATTTTCTATCATAATTTTCATAATAGTGTTTGAATGTTTGTGTTAAAATTTTCGGATTGGTCTTTCATTCGAGTTTAGCGGGCCGCACAAAAACACGTCGCGAACCGTAGGTTGGACCCCACTGCTTTAAAACGAAATAGACAGAAAGATAGACAGAGAGAGAGAGGGAGAGAGAGAGGGAAAGGGAGAAGGAGAGAGAGAGAGAGCGAGCGAGAGAGAGAGAAAGAGAGAGAGAGTGAGAGAGGGAGGGAGAGAGGGAGAGAGAGGGAGGGAGGGAGGGGGGAGGGGGAGAGGGGGAGAGGGGGGAGAGGGGGTGATTGGGGAGGAGGGGGAGAGGGAGGGAGGGAGAGAGGGAGAGAGGGCGAGAGGGCGAGAGAGATAGAGAGAGGGCGAGAGAGATAGATAGATAGATAATCGTCTTTATTCGGGCGAAATTTAGACCATAAGGTCCATTCTTACATTTAACCCTTCGTCAATATAATAAGTATAAGAAAAAGAATAAAATAAGATATAACAAAATACAATATATAAACATTATGTACCTAAATCATACAAAGTAAAAAGATAAAATTGAATACAGATTTGTGTTTGTGGGGAAAACCTAGGTAACAACAGACATGGCCTCCCTAGTAAAACCCACGCAGGAAAACACCCACTAAGAAGGGGGGTGTGAAAAACCTGCGAAAACCATAGATAGTGTACATATGGTAATACAAAACTACAACATGAAATAGAAAGGAGTATGTACAGTGGGAGAGTTCGTATATACAGCGTAATTATATACCGTCATAAAAAAGTACACGTAAAGATAATAACGTAATGTAAACAAGAAATATACAAGTATGCAGAATGAGATGAAATATACATGAAATATATACAATCAATGAATATAGAGAATGTTGTTGGGGCATGCATATTATAAGAAAGCAGGAAATGATATAAAATACATAAATTATATAATACAATACAAAATAATATAAAACAATAGAAAAAAATAAAAACAGCACAAAAAATATATATAAACAATAGAAGAAAACAAAAAATATATATATAAACAATACACAAAATATATAAAAACAATACAAAATTACATTAAGAAATACAAAGTAATATAAGACAATACAAAAAAAACTTGAGTAAGGATAATTTATGGGGAGTGTAAAGAGATGATTAAGGATTACTTTGTTGTTTTAGAAAGTGAGTGACACAGGTGCGTTTGAATGAATTTAAAGAGGGAGATGTTTTAAAATTCTCATCTAAGTTATTCCAGAGTCGGCAACCGGAGACTTGAAAGGATTTATTGTAGATGTTCGTCCTGTGATGAGGAATAAGGAGGTTATTCTTGCCTCTAGTATCCCGCTTTTGTACTGTATTGATTTCATTGAAGAGGGAAGAGAGGTAGTCAGGTTTGTTATAAGTAAGGATTTTGTACATGTGCATCAGGGTATGTAAGTTCCTTCGAGCGTCAAGTTTGAGCCATGAAAGATTATTGTATTGTTCGCTAATGTGGTCACTCTTTTTGAGGTCAGCGATGAATTTCATGCAGGAGTTTTGTGTGCGTTGAAGTTTTAATGCCAGTTCACAGGAGAGATCATTATAAACAACATCACAATAGTCAAAGTGAGGAAATAGGAGTGTGGTCACTAGGAGTTTACGTAAGGAATTAGGTAATAAGTTTTTGAGTCTTTTGAGAGAGTGCAAGGAGGAGTTGATGGTACTACAGATTTTATTGGTATTAGGAGCCCAGGATAGAGTTTCATCTACTATGACACCGAGGTTGACTACTAATTTTTGAAAATGCAATGTGGACCCCTCTAGCGATAGAAGAGGAGATTCGCTATGATCTATGGAAGCCAATAATTTGAGGTAACCGATAATAATAGATTGACTTTTTCCGGGGTTGATCTTCAGAAAGTTATTTGCGCTCCAAAGAGAGAGAGAAGCTAGATCAGAGTTAATTTTAGCGACAGCATCGGGAAATTCAGGTGCACGCGAGTGATAGTAGATTTGGAGATCGTCAGCATATAGGTGATAATTACAGGGCATTTGTGATATCATTAATGTACAGAGAGGAAAGCAGGGGGCCAAGAATAGAACCATTTGGAACGCCTCTATTTACATTTAAGGGACGAGATGATAAATCATGAGTAATAACCTTTTGAGAGCTGCCATTTTGATATGAGTGAAACCAGTTTCGAGAAGCGAATGAGAAGTGCAAAAGTTCAAGTTTGCAAAGTAGGATGTCTTTGTCGATGGAGTCAAAGGCTTTACTGAAATCCAATAGAGTTAGAATGGTGATTTTTCTGTGATCCATTGCTTTGCGGACGTTGTCCGTTACTTTCAATAGTGCGGTAGCTGTGCTATGCGATTTACGAAAGCCAGATTGGAACGGGTCGATGAGATTATTTTTTGAAAGGAAATGAGTTATTTGCTCATGTGGTAGTCTTTCAAATGCCTTGGAGAGAACAGGCAAGAGACTAATTGTTCTGAAATCAGCGTTTTCGTGAGAATTATTTTTCTTGGGGATGGGAAGGACAAGAGCTGATTTCCATGAAGTAGGGTATTTAGATTGAAGAAGAGACCAGTTAAAGATATGAGTGATAGTGGGAAGGATGATAGGAATTAATTTATTTATCAGTATTATGGATACACCGTCGTCTCCTATTGCAGTTGAATTAATTGAACGTAATGGTTTAGCTACCTGTGGTTGTGTGACTGTTGAAAATTCAAAGATTTTATTAGCGGTGTGCTTAAGTTTGAGACTACGGATATGTTCAATAGTTTTAGATTTTCTTTCTACGTCTATGGTTGTAGGAGGTTCAATGAAGTGGTTGTTCAGCTCGTCAAGGGACCAGTTTGGTGGTAGTTGCGTATCTTTATTTTTACCAACACCCAAGTTCCGTAATTTTTTCCATATCGAGGACTGTGTTCGTGCAGAGTTGGTTGAATCGTGTACATATTTAATTTTAGCGTTGCGTATAAGTAGTTTTGTTTTATTTTGCAATGATTTATACCGCGATAGTACATCAGGATCCTCAGATTTCTTAAAATCACGATAAATGCTGTCACGGCGGGACATAATCGATTTTATTTCTGGAGTTAGACATGCAGCATGTGAGAGAGAGGGCGAGAGAGAGAGAGAGAGAGGGCGAGAGAGAGAGAGAGAGAGAGGGAGAGGGATGGAGAGGGGAGAGGGAGGGGGAGATGGGGAGTGTTAGATAGGGAGATAGATAGATAGATAAATGTCTTTATTTGGGCGAAATTTAGACCATAAGGTCCACTCTTACATTTAACCCATCGTCTATATTAAATTACTTTATAAAAAACTAACATTAACGTCAAAACTATTTCGATAATAATATATTAAATACACAGTGCGAAATAGGTAGGTACATATTCAGGAAATCTTCTAAGAAAGACATGGTGTTTGTGGGAAAAACCTAGGAAGGACCTGCCTTGACCAACCTAGTAAAAACCCACGCAGGAAAACACTCACGAAGTGAAGGGGGGTGGAAAAAACCTGCGAAAACCCTATATACTTGAAAGAACAATATGAAACAATACATTATCATAATGAAGTGAAAAGATAAAAATTAATGTTTGCATAGCGGCTTGAAAGTATAATAATACATAAAAATAAACAAGAAACAAAAGAAATTACAATATTTAAATAGGAGACCTATTTGTCAATGAGAATAATAAACAATCTATAAATATCAATTTTACACTTAACAATAATACGAAGAAAAAGAGTTGCAGGAAAACTTAAAGGTTTATCTACAAGAGTATAAAAAGCAAGTACTGAGTAAAGATAATGAGATAGGTGTGTATGAGGGTGATTAAGTATTGCTTTGATGTTTGAGAAGATGAGTGAGACAGGCACGTTTGAAGGAGTTTAAGGAGGGGGATGTTTTAAGATTATGATATAAGTTATTCCAAAGTCTGCATCCGGAGACTTGAAAGGTTTTATTATAGATTTCAGTCCTGTGATGAGGAATAAGGAGGTTGTTTTTGCCTCTAGTTTCACGCTTATGTAATGTATTGATTTCGTTGAAGAGGGAAGAGAGGTAATCAGGTGTGTGTGTGTGTAATTTTAGGCGATCGCCGTAACAATACATTTTAAACACCACCTATTGGTGATGAACTACCCACATCACCCAACATGATATAAAGAATAAATGCATAAATAAATAAATAAATAAATAAAGTTAAAAACAGATTGTAAAAGACTGTATAAGGGCCCATCACAATCTGTAGAATAAAATATCAGTGAGACTGTATAAAGGTCTACTGACATGCATAAAATTTTCTCACGACACATGAAGGAACTATTATGCCTGTATCACACAGAACTTTTAAAATGGATAGGGGAGTAATAATATTTCTCCCATCTACCCCATTGTACAATGATTAAAAACACTTAAAATTTAAATAAATGCTAAAATTCTGGCCTCCCTTAGGAATGACAGTGTTCTATTTATAAAATTCGGATTATCTCCAAGAGAGACCGTGAGGTTCGCAGCCATACGCACCCTCTCTCTCTCATTCCTAAACTGGATACAGTCCAGTAAAACATGTGACACTGTCAACGCAGTATCACACGTCTCACAAACTGGAGGTTCCTCTGACAGCAATAGGTAACCGTGCGTCCACCAGCAGTGACCTATGCGTAGTCTTGTAATGGCAACCTCTTTGAGTCGGGATGACCTGGACGAGGACTGCCATGGTTTTACTGAGTTTTTTATTTCTCTCAGTTTATTGGAGATTACCTCATTCCATTCTTCTTGCCATTGATGGTAGATTAAAGATTTTAAATAGTTCTCTATGTCCCCCACAAGAACTTTTGATTCATTAATACCATAGCCATTAGCAGCTAGTTTTGCTGCCCTGTCTGCCCTCTCATTACCCAGAATACCTACGTGCCTGGTACTCACATAAACACTGTCGTCACCCCTATGGAGTCCAGATCCATCAAGGATGACTGAATCTGCTGAACCAGAGGGTGAGAAGGGTTCAAAGCCTTTATGGCATGTAAGGCTGACAGTGAGTCGGTATTGATGATATATTCACTGCTGGGGTACGAATATGCAAACCGCAGTGCTTTCCATAAAGCATACAATTCTGCTGTGAATATCCCACACAGCGGATGTAGCCGGAAACGGTGCAAGCATCTGCCGATGGTGAAAGCACATCCCACATGCTCCCCCTGCTTAGAGCCATCCGTGTACATGGCAGTGAATGACCTAAACCGTGCATAGAGTCCCTCAAAGTCACGTCGGTATTCAATAGGTAGGGTAGAAAGCCTATCTAATTTGACAAGAAAAGTAATAATGTTGGGGCAACGTAACATCTTGGGTGGAGCTACGCTGTGGTCCGTTCTAAATGTCTGAGGCAATTCAAAAGACAACTCTTCAAAAACATTACGCATTCTCACAGGCAGAGGTTTTACAGAACGGATATGGGCATCATATAACTGCACATAACGATGGTCGAAAACTGCTGTGTAAGCCGGGTGATCTGGCTTAGCGTTTAAAGCTACAACATATCGGGTAGCTAACAGTTTCCGGCGCATGTGCAGCGATGGTTCCCCAGATTCACAGAGAACACTTGGTATTGGACTAGTGCGAAATGCACCAGTCGCCAAGCGAATCCCTGTAAGGTGAATCACATCGATAGTTTTCAGCACTGATGGTTTAGCCGACCCATATACAATGCTCCCATAGTCCAATCTTGAGCGAACAAGTGATCGATACAATCTTAATAAGATTGTCCGGTCTGCACCCCATGACTTATGGCTAAGAATGCGCAAGAGGTTCAAGGAGGATTGGCATCTTGCTTTCAGCCTCTTCAGATGGGGACGCCAAGTCAACTTTCGATCTAATAGCACACCCAAAAATGGTGCTGTTTCAACAAATGGCAGCTCGGTTCCTGATAGTGATAGCGCTGGGTCCAGGTGGAGGCCGCGAACACGACAGATGTGGATACAAACTGTCTTGTTCGCTAAGAATGCAAACCCGTTGTTTGTGGCCCATTCATTAAGACGATTGATTGTCAGCTGAAGCTGGCGTTCAACAGCCACCTCATTTTGCGAACTGCAATATATGGCCAGGTCATCCACATAGAGGCTTCCCTCTACTGATGACCTGATACGTTGGGCTATTCCATTTATGGAAATGGCAAAAAGGGTTACACTTAAAATAGACCCATGTGGAACACCATTCTCCTGAAGGAACGTTCGAGAGGTTTCGCTCCCAATACGCACCCTGAAGTAACATTCCCATAAAAAGCTCTTGATAAATATGGGTAAGTTACCCCTTAACCCCCACGAGTGCAATGTACGAAGTATACCAAATCTCCATGCGGTGTCGTAAGCCCGGGCAATATCAAAGAAAACTGCAAGGAGATGATGCTTCCTAACAAAGGCATCACACACAGCTCTCTCCAATCTCACCAGATGATCGGTGGTGGAACGGTGGCGACGAAAACCACACTGAATGTTGGTCAATAGACCATTTGATTCTAAAAACCAAACCAGATGCCTATTGACCATTCGTTCCATGAGTTTGGAGAGGCAACTCGTGAGCGAAACCGGTCGGTAGCTCTCAAGCAGTTTCTTATCTTTCCCTGGCTTAAGTAGTGGCACTACAATGGCCTCTCTCCATTGCGTGGGGTAGATGCCTTCTACCCAGATTCGGTTGTACATCTTTAGCAAATATTCTTTCTCAGGGGGATGTAGGTGACGTATCATCTCGTAGTGAATGGTGTCCAAACCTGGAGCACTGTCATGCGTCTCTGCCAAAGCACTTTCCAGTTTCCATGCACTGAATGGCAGATTATAGCTCTCAGTGTTCAGTGACGAGAATCTGAGAGTCTGCCTTTCCAGCTCATCTTTCTGAATAAGAAAAACTGGTGATAGGTGTTCTGAACTGGACGCTTTAGCAAACAGGGCACCTAGTGCATTGGCTATTTCATTTGTCAATGTTATGACCGAGCCATTTGTCATAAGCCCACTAATTGTGGAAGAGGTAGTTCGGCCATAAATCTTCCTCACCTTTTCCCACACCTCAGAGACTGGGGTGGATTTTGTAATGCTCGATACATATTTCCTCCAAGATTCCTTCTTACATTTCCTGATTATCCTGCGTGCCAATGCCTTCAATCTCGCTCCACCATGGAACTGGAACACGCTTTAGTCGGGAGCGGGATTTCGGAATGCTTACATTAGCTGCCTCTATTAGGGCTTCCGTGAAATGACTGACATGCTCGTCCACCAAGGGAAACCGCTCCTCCGTGAGTTGAACGACACCTGAAAACTTGCACCAATCTGCTTCTTTTATGGCCCACTTGTGGCAACGCATCTCTGAAAAGCTGGCAGATAAGCATTTCAGGATAGTCGGGAAATGATCACTGGCACATAGATCTTCGTACACCTCCCACTCAAACAATGGGGCGACCGTGCTAGAACAGATAGTTAGGTCGATGGAAGAAAATGACCTACTACTAGCACTGAGATGTGTGTCGCTGCCATCATTGAGTATAACCAGATCCAGGCTCGAGAATACCTCAGACAGGCGACTTCCATTAGGATCAGTCCTCTTTGATCCCCATTCTGAATTATGGGCATTAAAATCGCCCATAAGGATGAATGGGGGTGGAAGTTGATCTATAAGGCCAAGGATTGACCGCCTTGTGATGGTCTCATTAGGGGGCAAATAGATCGAGCAGATGGTCACCAGCTGAGGGAGGGCAACTCTAACTGCAACAGCCTGCAGCTGTGTTAAGAGTTACCTCCTCCGAGTACCTCGAGTTATGAATCAACACAGCCACTCCTCCGTGAGCTTGCTGGGGACTCACAAGGTCTTTACTATACAAGGAGTACCCTCTGAGTATGACTGTGTCAGTTTCCCTGAACCGTGTTTCCTGAAAGGAAACATATGCTGGCGATAACTCAGATAAGAGAATACGAAGTTCAGGCAGGTGGTATCGAAAGCCATTACAATTCCACTGAATTATTTTGTCCATTTTCTGAAGGTGGGGTCAGAGTATTACCTTTTAATTATTAATTTTTTCTGGCCTTTCCCCCTTCCTGGCATCTTGAGGAATTTGATGCCACTCTCTGACAGGGAATCCATATCCAGATCTTCCTGACTGGATAAGGATGTTTAATTTTACAGGGGATTTATCCCCTGTTTTTTTTAGACCCTTTTAGGAGCTACTGGAGACTTGCTCACTTCCACTTCCATAGGGCTCTCATGCTTTTGCTTTTTAATTATAATTTCTTTTATATTCTTTTCTTCCTTTTCCTTACTACCCACTTTTTTAATATGTGCTACCTCATCTCTTTGGGTAGCGATGGTACTCTTCTTGATAAGGCTAGCTGCCAAGGATGCAAAAGACCTTGAGAAAACTGGAGCAACAAGCGTTCTGTATTTTTTCCGTGCCTCAAAAAAAGACAGTTTCTCAAGCGTCTTAAGCTCCATAAACTTTTTTTCTTCCATTAATTTTGGGCAGTCCCGAGAGAATGCCGGATGAGGACCTTCGCAGTTGGCACATGACACCGTCGCTGGGCATTCTGCTCCATCGTGCTTATCCCGATTACATCGGGGGCAGACTTCTTTTCCCTTGCAACGTAGAGCAGTCTGCCCAAACTTTTGGCACTGGAAACAGCGCATAGGGTTTGGAATATATGGCCAAACTGCACATGCCTCATAACCAATCATGACCTTCTCTGGTAGCTTGTCGAGGGAAAACGTGAGGACCATAGAGGTAGTATTGACTACCTCACCGTTTCTCTTCGTTGTCAATCTCCTGCAGTCAATGACCTCCTGAGAGGCCATCTCCCGTTTACACTCCTCGATCTCTACATATAGAAGGTCATAATTTGATATGACCCCTTGACAGGTGTTGAGGGTTTTATGGGTCTCAACAGTTACCGGCATGTCTCCCAGCATTGAGATGTTTAAAATCTTCCTGCTTTAGGTCTCGTTCATGGTGGTAATAAGAAGAGTACCATCCCAATTTTTTTCACTGATTCTAAAGAGCCAGGCACCTGTACCGACAAAGACTTGTATATAAAGAAGGGAGACACTTTTGTAAAGGTCTCACCTTCAGGTGAACGTTTCATAATTAAGTACTTGGTACATTTCGTAACATTGTCTCCCCCAACCGAGTCCGGACGGGATCTTTTTGGTGGTGGAGAAAGTATTCCTGCCATCCAAAATAATTTGTATTCACCTTTTGGTCTCTCCACCCACCACTGAGCCACAAATGGGACGCCGCACCACAAACTGATGCGGACGCCAGGGCTAACCAGAGAGATATAGCACCTCCGACATGTTTGTCTGCTTCAGGTCAGATATCCAGTGCATGGGGTCTCCAAACCCATATACTTTTGACCCCCCTACACAGACCCCCACTGCCTTGGCACTCGCAAACCGAAACGTCAAAACGTGACGGCAAGCCGATTAATCGGGTGTGGCTAGTACCCGACTCCCGTTTACAGTGAATTAGAGGCCAAAGTGGTGTGTTGCTCCCTGTACCTCTCTTGGGCATCCGACACCCAGACAGGATCCAGGAAGCTCAACCACCAGGTACCTCTTCTCCCCCTTACGGGTCTCTACGCACGGCAAACAGGCGGGTGGATCAATAGCCAGATGACGTGGCTGGACTCAGACAGCAGATCCACATACTGTCTGGACGCTACCCAAAGCGAAAAATTGGTTTTTTAACGAGGTTGTCTCCTCGCCCATTGGTCGCCTCTTACGACCAGCAGAGGGGCTGCGGCAGTATTCTCAATCCCCCTACTCGCAGGGGGGAGAGGTAATCAGGTTTGTTATAAGTTAGGATTTTATACATTTGCATGAGAATATGTAAGGTCCTTCGAGCGTCAAATGTGAGCCACGATAGTTTATAGTAATGTTCGCTGGTGTGGTCACTCTTTTTAAGATCACAGATGAATCTAATGCAAGAGTTTAGCGTACGTTGTAGCTTTAATGCAAGTTCGCAGGATAGATCGTTATAAACAACATCACCGTAGTCAAAGTGTGGGAATAGGAGTGTAGTCACTAAGAGTTTACGCAAGAAATTAGGTAAAATATTTTTGAGCCTTATGATTGATTGTAAAGAGGAATTTACGGTACTACAGATTTTGTTGGTATTAGGAGCCCAGGAGAGAGTTTCATCTACTATGACACCGAGGTTGACTACTGATTTTTTAAAATGCAATGTGGACCCCTCTAATGATAAAAGTGGAGATTCACCCTGATCTATGGAAGTCAACAATTTGTGGTAACCGATAATAATAGGCGGACTTTTTGCGGGGTTGATCTTCAGAAAGTTATTAGCACTCCAAAGAGAGAGTGAGGCTAGGTCAGAATTAATTTTAGTGATAGAATCAGGAAAGTCAGATACACGCGAATGATAGTAGATTTGGAGATCGTCCGCGTATAGGTGATAATTACAGTGAGTGATGGCATTTCAGATATCATTAATTAATGTACAGAGAGAAAATCAGAGGGCCAAGAATGGAACCCTGTGCAACGCCTCGATTTACATTTGTGGAACGGAATGATAAGTCATGAGTAATAACCCTTTGAGAGCGGCCATTTAGATACCAGCGAAACCAGTTTCGAGAAACGAGTGAAAAGTGCAAAAGTTCGAGTTTGCAAAGTAGGATGTCTTTTTCAATGGAGTCAAAGGCTTTATTGAAATCCAATAGCGTTAGAATGGTGATTTTTCTCTGGTCCATTGCTTTGCGGGCATCGTCCGTTATTTCAATAGAGCGGTAGCTGTGCTATGCAATTTACGAAAACCAGATTGAAACGGGTCGATAAGATTATTTGTTGAAAGGAAGTTAGTTACTTGCTCGTGTCCTAGTCTTTCAAATGCCTTGGAGAGAACAGGTAAGAGACTAATTGGTCTGAAATCGGCGTTTTCGTGGGAATTGTTTTTCTTGGGAAGGGGACGGATAAGAGCTGATTTCCATGAGGTCGGGTATTTAGAATGAAGAAGAGACCAGTTAAAGATATGAGTGATAGTGGGAAGGATGATAGGAAATAATTTATTTATCAGTATTATGGATACACCGTCGTCTCCTATTGCAGTTGAATTAATTGAACGTAATGGTTTAGCTACCTGTGGTTGTGTGACTGTTGAAAATTCAAAGATTTTATTAGCGGTGTGCTTAAGTTTGAGACTACGGATATGTTCAATAGTTTTAGATTTTCTTTCTACGTCTATGGTTGTAGGAGGTTCAATGAAGTGGTTGTTTAGCTCGTCAAGGGACCAGTTTGGAGGTAGTTGCGTATCTTTATTTTTACCAATACCTAAGTTACGTATTTTTTTCCATATCGAGGACTGAGTGCGTGCAGAATTGGTTGAGTCGTGAACAAATTTAATTTTAGCGTTACTTATTAGTTGTTTTGTTCTTTTTCGCAATGCTTTATACCGCATTAGTACAGAGGGATCCTTTGATTTCTTAAAATCACGATAAATGTTGTCACGACGAGACATAATCGATTTTATTTCTGGAGTTAGCCACGCAGCACGTGGCTTTGAGACTCTTATGATCCTGCGAGGGGCAAACTTTTCAAGAGGCTGAGGCATACCTATATTAACAAAAATCTGAACTATATCGTCTGTATCTTCTAGTTGCTCGATTAAGTGCCAGGGTAGGAGTGCGGCTTCAGACGTTAATTGTGATTCATTAATAGCTTTATAGTCGCGGACAGTTAAGAATTTCTGCTTAAGTTTTGGGCTACGTAGGGAGTAAGCAATGTAAATAATATCGTGCGAAGAGATACCGGGAGCTGCTAATTGTCCATAGTTTATTATTTTCTCGGGATTTGCCGTGATAGCAAGATCTATCCATGTAGCGGAGGTGCCGTGTGATTCGTTGGATGAAGTGGCAAGACGTTTGGCCCAAGGGACTCGAAAGACTGTAGCAGAAAGTTGTTATCATGATTGGGTATGAGTAAATTAGCATTAAAGTCACCAGTGATTATTAAGTGTTGAAAGTCTGGAATGTATTTGGATAAAGTTTCTTCGATATCGGAGAGGTGTCCTACTTTAAGCGGCCGATAGACAATTCCAATGAGGATTTTTACCGAGTTAACTCGCGCGTCATGTAGAAGAAATTCGGGTCGTTTAGAGTACTTTGGTTCACTATTGACAAGGATATTACATTGAATGTCTTTTCTGACAAATTCCTACACCGCCGCCACCTTTTCCTATACAGTCATTTCGAAAAAGCTTGAAGCCATTAATATCTACGTGAGAGGAGTCAGTCTCAGGTTTAAGCAACTGCAATGATATGAATATTTGTCTTGGATAATATTAGACGAATTTCGTCCAAGTGAGCCTGAATGCTTTGGGCGTTGATATTGATAATTTTGAGTGAGCGAGGGTATGGTTTAAGATCGTCGTAAAGGAGAGATTGGGTGTCGATATGATTCCTGGAAATTTGTTTAATGGATCGAGGCTGTATTGAGTTAGTAGCGCCGCAGCAGGTGGTTAATGACGTGGTTAGGACGAATTCAGGTGCTTCAGGGTTAAGGGGGGAGAGAGTAATAGGATGAGGAGGAAAGAACTCAGGGGCGTGTGGGTTAAGGTGTCCCCGGGAGGTCAATAGTGAAGAGTTGGGAAAATAAACCACGGGCGGAGAACAATCGAGAGAAGCAGGTATAGGATAAGCGTGAGAGTGAAGACACTTAGCGGGAGAGCAGGGGAGGGGAGTTTGTGATGGGAAAAATTCAGATGCATTTGGGTTTAGATAGAAAGGCTGGGTCGGTTGGGATGGAGGAATGGTGCTAAAAGCTTTAGCAGTGAAATTCCTGCCATTGGTGTGATGTTCATTCTCAGTAAGAACGGCGAGGGTGAACGGCTTGCGAAGTTTGGAGGTACGGTGGATAGGAAAATTTAGGAGAATCGGAGAGGGGAGATATTAGATAATTCTCTATTGGAATATAATTACGGCGGGCACCTGATTTTACAGACTTAACGGAACTAACTTCAGTAATAATTGGAGTGAGTGAAGCGGACAAAAAGGTATTACTAATGGACATAAAGAATAACGGACTAGCACCAAAAAAGAATAACAAAAAAAATATTAATAAAATAATTCAATGAATAAATAAGATTAAGGGAATAACTATATTGAGACGATAATAAAAGAATTTCAGGAACAATAACTCTCCACTCAAAACACTGAACTTCACTAAAACACCACACACTAACGTAAAACTTTAGAACGTCTCACAATCAGTCCTATCAGTTTATCTTCCCCGCTACTCCCGTCTATTTCTTGGTCGCTGCTTGCTCCTCGCGTCCGTTGGTTGTTCCGCGTAGCCGTCGTCCATCTCTTGACGTTGGATTTTCAAAATCCCGCTTTAAGGCTTCTAATTCCTTGTTGGTGGAGATATACGCCCTTGCCCCATTTGGTTTTAACACGACAATTTTGCCGTCTTGGGCCCACGCAGCTCTCAGTCCAACCAATTCCTTTGCTCCATGGAGGACTATCTTTCTGGCTGATGTGAGGGACTCCGTTATGAGGAATCCCGTGGACTTGAGGGAGCTTTTGGCTCGCCATATTTTTTCTCTGTCCTGGTAGGAAAGAAGTCGAACAATTATTGGTCTGGGAAAAGAGTTGGGGGTGGATTTTGGTGGGCCAATTCTATGCGCCCTACTTAGCATTATAGGATCAACCTTAACATCCAACTTATCTGATAAAAAGGAGCCGACGATACTAAGGCAGTTCTCGTGTTGTTGCTCAGGAACACCGTGTATTAGTAGACAATTCCTTCTCGAGTATTGCTCGAGAGCATCTAGCCGATCGTCGAAGTTATCGCTCCTCTGCTGCAGGTGGTCGAGACGTTCAATGACTCGTCGGATGTCGGCTTCAACTTGGCTTTTGAAGGACCTGAATCTGTCCTCCATGGAGGAAATTACTTCTTTCTTCTTCTGACCTTCCAGATTTTTTACGTTGTTTAGTTCTTCTTGAAATTAAGACATGGTCTGAACTAAATCGTTCAACATGGATCTAATATCCACGTTTTCGGCCTCAAGATCCTTCTTCTGGGCGTTCGAGTTGGTCTTGGGGGGGGCATTTTAGCGGTTGTAAATGTAAAAAGAGAAAGTGAGACGGAGCGACCGTAGGATACGTCAACCCACTACGAGCATGCGACTAGACTAGAGGGAGGGAGTGGGAGAGCGGGATGGGGAGAGGGGGATTGGGAGAGTGGGAAAGGTGGAGGGGGAGAGGAAGGGAGAGGAAGAGGGGGAGAGGGAGGGACAGGGGAGTTAGGGAGGGAGAGAGGGTGGGATGGGGAGGGGAGAGGTGGAGGAGGGAAGGAGATTGAGAGAGGAAGAAAGAAATAGGGAGAGAGGGACTAAGATAAAAAATTAAATGTTCCGTAAATTAAAAATAGTTTTGAGCATATGGCCATAGTACAGCGTAAATCATTTCTTTGTCATACAATTTCTATTCACCCAAAACTATTTTTACTCTCTTGAATACTCAATTATGCGTATTTTATATTTTTTTTACTTTTTAGTGCCTATTTTATTTAACTTTGAACTTAATACTTAATTCACGCATACCCGCCATATTTGACCTGCTATTATGCTAGTTAGCATGCATTTAATTACGTGGATTTCTTTGTTGCACCATTCTCTCTCTCTCTCTCTCCAACCTCCCTTTCTCTCCAATCCGGCTTACACCTGCGCCGGCGCTTCCCCTCTCTCTCCAATGGGAATGGCCGCTTCTCTTTTGATCGCCAATCCGCTCTCTCCACCCTCCCACGCATCGCCCACATCCCCGCCTCTTTTCGTTACCGCCTCTCACTCGCCGCCCCTTATCACCTCTCTCATTCTCTTCTACTGCCAACTCCCCTTCCAACGTCCCTGACAACTCCCCTGCCCACTTGCCTGTTAAATTCCTTCCTTCCGCCCATTCACCGCCACCACCGCATTCTCTTATACGGGAGCTCCGGGATGCCCAACTATTAGGATGCTACCGATTTTTCCTTTCTTTTCTTCCTCCGCATTTTTCGTATTTTTCATTAAAGAAAAGACTGAACAACGCTATTTACAGTCACATTAATATTCTACAAACCGCCAATAGGCATTGGTAGAGGCTATCACTCTAACAAAAGTAAACTCTTGCTAAAGTCTTTATTGAACTGATTTATGGAATTTTGTCCTAAAATTTGAAATTGATTTAAACGATTTTCGTGACTTTGTAGAAAATAACATTCAATTGAAAGATCTTTCAGCTCCAGAAGCAATAAGGAAAGAAAATAAAATTATGAACACAATTGCAATAAGTTCTGCAAAGGCAGAAACAGGTTTTTCGTTGATGAATAATATTTGTAGTGATAAAAGAGCAAGTTTAACAACTAAACACATTTCATGCTTTATGAACATCAATTTGTTGGGGAAATCATTAAGCTTATGAAACCCGTTAAAATATGTCAAATCGTGGATGAGAAGTCATGGATCCGCTTTGGATACTAGAGTTCGTGTATCTAAAACGACAGTTTACGGAGAAAACCAAGAAGCCATTGGAAATTATTACGGTAATAATTAATAATAAGGTATGTAAAAATGTTTTAATGTTTTTAAAAATTGAAATTTAAAAGCATAGAAGTACTTAGGTATTTGTTCCTTGCCTAATAATTAGTTATTGCTAAAGTTGACTGAGCGATTTAATTTTAACTATGTAGATAAAATGATTCATCGGTTTTTATTAAATAATTCTTCTTTTCCGATTTCATTAGAAAAGTCTTTATTTTCTAATTAACTATACTAACCAATTGTCATGCAGTTATTGATACCTAGCTAAATCATAAAATACAGACACTTGAAGAAGGTAAATGGTGAGATAATTAATTTAGTTAGAATTGCCAAAAGGTGGGAGGGGTTGTCAATTTTTTATTGCCGAATTCAGAATTTTTTATTAAGAATCCGGTGGTTTAAATTTTGACAGCTCAGAGAACCGGTTGTTAAAATTTTGGGAGCTTACCACTGGATACGAGTATAAGTTTATTAAAGTATTTATGTAAACTGGAAGTTATAATTGACGGAGAGTGAGCGTCCGCCTGCGACAAACACGTAATGACTTAACCGTACAGGTAAAACTGGGAAGAAACCCGAAAGTGTGGAGGAAACCTCGGTGTACGGAGAAAAAACTTAACCGCACTGTTGAAAAAATCGAGAGTGTGGAGCGCCCTTAAGAATTGAGTGAGCAGCATGGAAGAATGTTTTGAGGACCTCGGGTATACCAGGATGGAAAAGTGTGGTTAGGATGAGCGGAGGGGTGGAAGCAGGAATAGTGGGTGTGTAAGGATAGGATCTCAAGGTTGTAGGCACGATCGCCTTATAAATCTGTCCACGGACCTGGTCTGGAGGGTAGCCACGTTTGAGAGGAGCATCCTTGGGGACGGAGAAATATTTTAGAATATACGCTTAATCAGAAAAAATCCTCCATCTTCTCCGAGCAAGGGCGTAGGGCATTGACGTTTTAGTATGAACAGGATGGCAGCTACTATAGTGGAGGTATTGAAAGCTGTTGGTGGGTTTATTTAATTTTACTGTCTTGGATGTAGAGGTCGACGTCCAGGAAGGTGATGTTGGAGGTAGAGGAATGGTGGGTGAAGGAGAGTGACGGGTGAGAAGAGAGGAGCGAAAGAAAAGATAGGAGAGAGAGAGAGTAAGGTCATTGCGTCCAAATGAGGAAGACATCGTCGATATATCTCAGTCACTAAAGTGGTCTGAGAGGTACGTCGAGGAAGTGACTCTCCCATTCCCCAAGGTAGCGTATGAGGGCGCTATTCGTGTGCAGTACAGGCAGTCCTCGCACTTACGACTCAATTTGTTCCCGAAAGTCTCGTCCTAAGTCGAAGCGTTGTTAGTCGAAGCACATTTTCCCATAAGAGCAATGTTAAAAATTTTGGTTAAGTTCACCTCCTAGCGGTTAGATAATGCACTTTTATGAATTAGACAAAAATATACGTAAATATAACTTGTTAAGACTAGACAAATCCTTTGTTCTAATAGGGAGGCAATAATGTCTTAGAAAATATCATCGAAAAGTATAAAATCGAAAAAATTACTGGACAGTCTAAGGCCCGACCGATGCTGGCATGTGTCTCACCTTTTTCAGAACGCTTAATTACGTCCATCATCGTATCTATCATCTTATGGTTGGACTTTACTTAGAACCTGAAATATCTCCAGCACTTGATTTTCTTTTATCAGCCATTTTTAACACTAGAAGGGCTGGATCCACCTGCATATCTAAAATGGCCACGAGTAGTTTTTTTGACCGCTAACATTAAGCAGCTGTTTAGCTTGTTTCTGAGAGGCAGATATCGACTGGAAGGAGTTCTTATATGTTCATAGATGCATGTTGGTTTTCTAGAGATACAAAAACAATGGTAATATTGTTATTCTTTATTATTTTGACCAAAGAACCGTCGTTAACATATTTATTAAAATCATACATAAGTCAAAGGTAAGTGATTTTCCAATCAAATTAAATTCTTTCAAATGGCAGTTCTCTTAATGGTAACAGAACATTGTTACATGTCATAAGAAGAAAAATATTTAGGGTGGAGAGGTGTAATTTGGATGGCGGTGCAATTCGTATAAAGTTAAGCTTGAACACTTGCCAGAAAGATAGAAAGTGGTCAATCATTATACTGTTGAATACGGTTCTACCTCAATTCGTGGCAGGCAATTCGTTGCGGAAATTCGTGGCGCAGGAATTTGTCGCGTGTCCAATTCGTCGCGATGCAAATTCGTCGCGTGGCAAATTCGTCGCGTGGCAAATTCGTAGAGTGGCAAATTCGCCGTGTGGAAAATTCATCGCGTTGCAAATTCGTCGCTTGGTATATTCGTCGCAAATTCAGGAACCGTTGAGGAAATAGGAAATGTTTTTCTGTTATTTTCAATGTCACAATTTGCATAGTGAAATCCCGATTCGCGCATTGGCAATGAAATTATGTCCCGCCGTCCAAGGTGCAGATAAATATTTTTTCGACTTTGTTTTTTATATCCAATAAAAATATCTGACAATCCTTTCTTGGTAAATACTCTTCTCACTCAAACATGTTTATGTTTGTTCATTTCCATTCTTTCCCTTATAGCATACCTTTCTATGACTACTTTTTCAGTATTGCAGCAGGGATAACCACGTATAAACACGAAATAAAATACAAATGAATGTGTTTTGCGGAACCCTCTGTCAATCTGGAATCCATGTATCGATTAATCGAGGAAAAGAAAAAGGATCTCGTAACTTTAAATCTCCGTCCGCCATTTAGGATCAAACAAAATAAGATAACATATATTAATGATATTTTAGAAAAAATTGAAATCTTACACCAAAACCAAAATCCGACTTTCTTTGAGTTAACGGACAGCTGTTCCCTTCCCATTCCCCTATATTCATGCCCGTTCTACCCATCTCTCCAACGCGTAGTCGCGGCCAACGCGCGTATCGCCTCAAGCAAGGCCTCTGATTGGGTAGCTTCAGTTCTCAACGCCCTTAACGCGTGCATAGAAACGCACGTTAAGATTGTTTTTCACATTTAACTTAGCATTCATTTTCCTTCATTCCCTCCTCCATAGTGTCATTCTTTTCCTTTACATTATCTGAGGCCGGTTTTAAACTCATGTATGGAATCCCTAAGGTTCTGGTGTGCACTACTCTGCCGAGGCGGCGGAGGCTGTAGCGCGTAGGGTGTTCGAGCATGCTAGGGCTTTTTTAGGTTAGATTTAAGGAATGGTAGTTATTCACCAAGCGTTAAGAGGCTCGTCAATAGTAGTAATACGTCCGACCGTCATACCACTATAAACGCGATGTTAATTAACAGTAGAATACATTCTAAGCGTAGAAAAAGTCGACATAATAGGGACGACAAGGAGGCAGTAAATAATAATAATAATTCAGTAGGGCGCGAGGCATCGTTACGTACTAATAGCGATAAATTTAAAATCATCACGGTTAACTGTCGCAGCATTCGCAGGAAGGAGGCCGAACTTGAACATCTTATTCGTGGTCTGCGTGCTGACGTAATGATAGGTACAGAAAGTTGGCTAACGGCGGACATAGCCAGACAGGAGATCTTTCCTCGTAACTATAGCGTTTTAAAAAAAATCGATATAGCCGGTCGGGAGGTGGAGTCTTTATAGCAGTTAGCAATAAAGTTACCCAATACAGATTAATGACGAAGAGGTCGAAAGTGTTTGGTGTGATGTGAAAGGGGGCGACTGCAAAACTGTAAATATATGCGCCTTTTATAGACCACCAAATTCGAGAGTGGAATCTATTTATTATCTAGAGAAACAAGTGCCGACGCTAAGTTCGATTAATAAAGACAAAGCCATTATAATCAGGGGCGATTTCAATCTTCCGTCAATTGATTGGAAGCATAATTTCTTTTATCCCGGTGGTAGAGAGCGTAGCTTTATTTGAAACTTTCGGCAAACACTAATTGTATCAGTTAGTGAGATTTCCAACGAGATTTAAAAATATATTAGATTTACTGGCTACTAATCTTTCTGAGCGTATGAATAGGGTATCTGTTGCTGAGGGAATAAGCTATCACAAGGCAGTGTACGTGAAGTTTCAGCACAACATTGAGAAACAGATTATAACTAAAAGAAAGCTTTATGTATTCGCCAAAACCAATTTCACTAGATTTAGTTCATTTCTGCAAAATAAATATACTAACTTCTGCGAGGTAACTGATATTGCAGACGCGGAAGAATCCTGGTGCATGTTCAGAGATATGATGCGAGAGTGTACAGATAAATTTATTCCATGCAAACTAAAGCCTGAAAATGCAGAACCTAGATGGTACAACCAAGAAGTTAGGAGCGCTTTCCGAAGGCAAAGAAAACTCCACTCTCGCGTAAATAACACATCCTCAACAGCTACGGTAGAACAAATTGCAACGTTAAGGCAGCAATACAAGAAGGCGAGCTCCATAACCAGATTGTCAATGCGTAATGCGTTTAACAAATACAAAAAGAAGGTTCTACAGGATAACTTGAAAGAGAACCCAAAAGCATTTTGGTCATATGTCCGAGAAGTCCAATGTATAGCCCCCACTATTGCGTCACTGAGTTCGGAAACGGGAAATGTAGCTCACGATAGTGCGGAAAAAGCAAACCTTTCCACACTTTCAGAAAGATTTTACTCCTAATGACGATGAATGTGAAACCACTATTCCTATGCATCAGGGCTACTCGATGGAAGATTTGATATTTTCCGAAAATCGTATCGCGCTCCAACTTCATTCAGTTAAACCAAGTAAATCTCCTGGGTCGGAAGAAATACCCGCGCGAGTATTGAAAGAGTTAGCTTTTGAAATCACGCCGTATATAATAATTTTTGTGAGAAATCCATTGTGGAAGGTGTAGTTCCTAAAGATTGGAAGATGGCACACATTACGCTCATCCATAAGTGCGGAGTCAACAAGAACCCCGAAAATTATAGGCCAATTTCCCTAACTTCATTATCGTACAAGATACTTGAGCACATAATCCTTAGTGCTGTAATGCGCTATTTAGATAGTCACTCATTGCTTAGCGGACGCCAGCACGGATTCCGGAAATGTAGATCATGCGAAACGCAGCTCGGCTTGTTCGTGGATAATTTGTAGCGATGCGGAGAGAAAAATACTCAGGTCTATGCCATATTCATTGACTTCAGAAAGGCGTTTGATAAAGTATCTCATAAAAAATTAATTGCAAAATTAGGAAAACAAAGTATCAATCCGAAATTTGTCAGTTGGGTTAGAGATTTCCTCTCGAATAGAGATCAGATAGTTTTCATCGTTGGGAAATACTCGTCCCCCGTTATAGTTGCGTCGGGTGTTCCTCAGGGAAGATTATTGGGACCTCTACTTTTCTTAATCTATGTGAATGATATCTGCTCGGTAGTTTTCAGTAAAATTAGACTTTTATTTATTTTTATTTTATTTATTTATTTCCATGCGGCCCCTAAACAGCCGTAATCGACCTTTTACAAGGGGCCCATTAACATAATAACAAGGACTATCACAAACATCCATGCCCTAGGTGAAGAAGAACCCACCTAGGCGGGATTCGATCCCGCGACCTTCGGATTGGCAGGCGAGGACGTTACCCTGCCACCACCGTTGATACCATTCTATATATAGAAATAAAAACAGGAGAACCATCAATCGCTACGTAAAGACTTAAGAGCCATTTCAGCATGGTGCAAAGAATAGCAAATTGGAATTAATTACACTAAATGTGCCGCAGTTACGTTATGGAAAAGTAAAAACATAGAAGTAGGTTTCGAGAATAAAATATATGGAATCAATATTCGAGCAGCCGAGTATGTTAAATTTTTAGGAGTAAGCATTTGTCATGGGTCGTCGAGTTATAGGCGCGGGCAACAAGACAGAAAGAATAGTACGGAACACTACAGAAGTACGCGAAACAAGTTACTTATCACTGGTTAGAGCACAGGTGAAATACGCTTCATGCATATGGGATCCGTACGAGAAGGGACATATAATTCAATTAGAAAGAGTTCAGCCCAGAGCAGCCAGTTTCGTAAAACAAAAGTACGAACATAAGGAAAGCGTCACTTCATTATTGAGGGATTTGAACTGGGTACCACTGGACTGAACTCAAGGTCGGTTTCTGGAGAAATATAGATCGGAATGTCTAAAAGACGAGTTTGTAGGAATTATTGAAGCACCAACGTATATAGGTAGAAACGACCGTGATGATACGGTACGTGAGATCGATTGTAGGACGGGGCGTTATCTAGGCTCGTTCTTTTCGCGGACAATACGAGATCGCAATAGAAAATTTCAACCTGCGATAGAAAATCTTTAGTTAGGTTATGGTGCATTGCACCCCCTTCCACCAACCAATTAGGTGAACTGCAGGATAACATGTGGATGTGTCCTCCCCTGGTTTTTCCATTTCCCTTCAAACTTTACTCCTCCCGCTAATCACTTAGGACTCTCATTGTTATCCACTCTCTCTCCCACTCCCTCCTAACCAACCTTAACCCCACCTCCTATCTTCCCCCTCTCTTCTCCCCTCCTCCTTCCACCTTTTTGTTTCCTTCCTAACCCCTTTCTATTTCTGGCCATACCTTTTTTGATGATGATGGTGGTTCATCGAAACTGATCGTACGTGTATCTTTTTATGTGGATTTATCATAATGTTATTTTATACTTGGTCTTATTGTTCAATTTAACAATGTCTATCCTAACCTCGTTTTAATAAAACAAAACATCAAATAAAAATCGGGGTTGTTAGAAATGGTAAATAATGTAAAATAAAATTATTTCTGGGTTATTGCTAACAGTTATCTCAATTTACGATATATAATGAGCATTTCGTAACCCTGTTACGCTCTCAGTTAACGAATAATTCGAGAATGGCCTATTCCATTGCGGCCATTTTTTCAGTGAACAATCGGCCTAACGCCTAAAGAAGATTTGGATAATCGATTAAAATAATATAATAATATAGATCCGTTTATTCTTTCCTGTAAATCAATTATCAAAGGTTCTAGAGCTCATTTATCTCATTCTCAGCTCTGACTTCTCTGTGCTCCATTTGTAGCGCTATATTCTCTTTTTTGTTGTTATTTTATTATTCTCTGTTTTTCTTCCTGTTTTTATTTGTACTCATGATTTGTTATACATTTTACACTAAAATGTTGAGTGCTGTATGTGAAATTATGGTTAAATAAATAAACTTCCGTTGTAGTTAAACAGCTGCAAAAATAAAAATGCATGGAAGTTACTTATTTTCACTATATAGTCAATTTTTTCGGCTGTTACTTGGTATAAATCCTTTATTAAGAATTAAAAATAACTTTATAAATTCCTACGTTCCTAAGTTTAAGCCAAGGTAAGAAGTTATGAACAGCTATCATCTAATTAGGGCGAATACTCACGCCCTACAGAATCTTACTTAAAATGTTTGTTAAACATAAATACAAATTTTAAACGAATAAAAATTTTATTTTGTTTTCTTATAGATGTGGAGTGAGTACATTGACTGCCATTGTTAGGGAAGTTTGTCAAAACATTTGGATTATTCTTAAAGGGAAGTTATATTCCTAGGCCAAATAGGGAAAATGGCTGGAAATCGCCAATGGATTTGAAACACGTACCAATTTTCCCAACGGCATCGATGTTATTGACGGAAAGCACATTAGAATCATCAAGCCAACAGACAGTGGCTCTTTATACTATAATTATAAACATTTTTTTTGATTACACTTCTCGCTGTCGCGGACTCTAATTATAATTTCATTTACGTCGATATCGGTTCTTTTGTCAAGTCATCAGATTCAGTTATCTTCAAAAACAGTTCACTTTTACAATAAATTGCCAAATAAAGAATTGGAAATTCCAACTTTAAAACCAATTTTAGTAGATGGAAATTCACTACCCTTTATGCTGCTCGGTGATGAGTCTTTCGGTCTTTCCTCTAATGTGTTACGACCCTATGGAGGCAAAAGCCTAACTGTTAAAAAAAGGGTTTTCAACTACCGTTTATCACGCGCCAGGAGGTACATCGAATGCAGTTTTGGGATATTGGCAAATAAGTGGAGTGTTTCACAGGCCCCTGAATATATCCCCAGATTTTGCCATAGACATTGCGAAATCATGTTGCCTGCTCCATAACTTCATACGTCAGGAAGATGGATAAATTTACGAGCATAATTTGACATTAGAGCGTTTTTATGGCATGTCACAACCTGCTGAACAAGCTGGTCGAGCATGCAATGCCATTCGGGATCAATTTGCTGATTATTTCATCAGTGAAACAGGAGAATTGCCATTGCAGTATGATAAAATATGAAAGATTGCCATTATTGTTTTCCAAAAAAAATGAAATTATATGTAATAGTTATATCAAAAACAAAAAAATAATATAAAAAATAACTTACCAGCTTCATATTCTCGGAACTCGTCATCTCCTTGAAATTTCTAAAAAATGTCCCACTCAATGTGGTCGACCTTGGCTACCGAAAGTGGTTCGTGTGAAATAGCCCTAATCTGGCTAGCCGAGGAGCAAGGGGTCTTTTTCTGCATTGCTCTTTAATTTTGTTCTCTCCCGGTCTTAGGGAGAGGGATACCAGAGACATCGTGGGTTTCAGCGTGGTTTCGCCTGTCACCGACGCTCTTCCCCTCTTTCTTCGTTGCCTGTCCTTACCTCCTTCCCCCACCTTATCCCGTAACCCAGCTCCTTATTTTTCCGAGTGCAAGCGGCAATATCCCTTTCCTGGAGACTTGCACTGGCGCCCAAGTCTCTTTTCGTCCAGACCCGCGATCGAGCTAAGCGGGTGCACTGTTACAGCTAACTTCGCATGCTCTGAAACCCGGGCCCGCAAGGACTCGCAGTCAAAAGAGCTCTAAGAGAGAAACCGAAAGCGTTTGGGGAGTCAACCTAAACTATCAGCACGAGTTCTTACAGAAGCTAACATGGGAAAACACAAAAGATACGATTCTAAGTTTTATTGCCGCTAGGTACGCGGAGAAGCTATTCGTGAAGCGTACTTGAAAAGGTCAAACGCAAGTATAAAGTGAAAGGCGTAAACAACACAAGCAAGGTTAGCTACCTTGGACCTCACTCACATAAAACCAAAACGCTTTAGGGTCCTCCTTGAAATAATTAATTAATACCTTATTCTTGAAGTTAGTGAAAGCCTCGCGCATAGTATTTTTCGCTTTAGCACGGAATTTCTTACAAGTCTGAACTTAAGCTGCTCTATACACTTCGGATGATGTAGACACCATATTTCTTATTTGCGCGAGGCATATTCTCTGACGCCTGAGCGCACTCCTAACTTACTTACTGTACTAACGTGGCTCTTTATTATCGACCAGAAATTTAATTGGAATATACTTATCGATGTCCTCTAGCATTATATCCTTGAATTATGTCCATGACGACTCAGTACCTGATTGTTTGGTCATATTATGGAAGCCAAGTTGTATTTCTCGTAGACGCTACCTGAAGCTTGATAAGTCAAACTTTGCAAATTTATGTAAATTTCTTTGAGGCATAGGGCGCCTCTCGAATTTCAACTTACACTCTGCATATACGGCAAGATGATCACTTATCCCATCTTCGATGGTGACTTTGTTTATTCTTTCTGGGACGTTAGTTTCTAATAAATCTAGTTGGTTTCCTGACCGCGTTGGCTTTCTGACTAATTAAAGGAGAGAGTGCTCGCAGAATGTTTCGATTAATTCGCGTTCTTTACCTCTAAATACAAAACATAGGTCTTCCCAATCCATTGAGGGTTAGTTAAAGTCACCACCAGCTATAATGATTCCATCTTGATTAATCAGTCTAAGCTTTGATAGTTGCTTCTCAACATTTAAAATACAATCTACGCCAGCATTAGGTCACCTGTAAAACGAGTATAAGAACACCTTTTTCGATCCTTGTTTACCTGTGCGACACCAAACACTCTCGATATCCTCGTCACTTATCGGAATCATAGTGCTATCGTACTTATCGCTAACCGCTATGAATACCCAGCCGACCGATCTATTAGCGCGATCTTTTCTATAGAAACGATAGTAACTAGGGAATATCTCCCCATTCATAATCTCATTCGTTAACCAACTTTCTATAACGACATCGGTCTGCAGACTGCGAATAATATGCTCGAACTCAGCAATTTTCCTACGGATGCTGCGGCAGTTCAGTACGATGACGTTTAATTTCTCTCTATCACTTCGCATATTAATCTCACCCTTGACTTTCCCTTTCGCTCTACAAATACATGCGCCCCCTTTACAAGCACTCCCATGACTGTCTGGCATCGCATCAAAATTGGAATCGCGACGGAAAATTCTATCAATGACCTATATCGACAGTGGTGCTGCATGTTACTATGAATTTCCTCTTTATCTTTCGTGTTACTTGTATTCAACACACGCTTGTTGTATATTCTACCATTACATAATCTATCGTGAATCATAATTTCTACGAGCGCATCGATTACCCCCTTACCCAAAACTGACCTACATTTTGGTCTACTTTCCCATTCAGGGTTGACAACAATTTGCTTGGCGTAGGTGAACGCTTACATTATGTCCAATTGGGATAAGACAGTAAACACTAAATTATTCTACCTACCAGTTCTTCACACTTAGGAGGATTATGGGAAGCCGGAGTGCGATCAATGAAGTATCATTTAAAATGAGTTACAGGAAATTCCATTTTTACTTTCGAGGAGCTGTCCACGTTTCTTGCACAAACAGAAGCTTTCTTATTTTCCAGACCTGCCACAACTTTATCCGATGGCCCTAATGATCCCAGTTATCTCACCCCTGGTCATTTCTTCATCGATGGTTCATTAACCTCCTTCCCTTAGCCTAGTATGTCTGATGTGTCGCTGAAGCATCTTTTCAGATGGTATAATATTCAACAGGTGACACAGCAGTAATGGAAAGGTGGTCCATGAATTACCTAACATCACTTTAGCAAAGAAGAAAATTGCGGTCAACACAGGAGAGTCCTCAGACCCGGACCGTGGTCCTAGTCTAGGAGGACAACCTATCCCCACTTTCTTGGACTATTACCGTCATCCATGAAGTATTTCCGGGAGAAGATGGGATGGTTCTGGTAGTCATCATAAAAACTCCCACCAGCATTGTAAAGAGACCTATACATAAATTGATAATTTTAATCCTATAATAATTTTTATTAAGTGTTTAATAGTATTTGATATTGAAAAGTAATATGTAATTGTTTTTAATTTAGTAAATTCAACGTAGGGATCTTATGCTTCAGTTTATAAAACTTTCTTTCTTTTTGTGTTGAGTTAACTCCGTTAGATGGTATTAGCATTCAAGTTGATGGAGTGAAACTTCTAAAGATTTACGCCTAAGGGCAGTGGTGTGTGTGACGAGAGGACGACTGTGTGTCATGAGACGCTCGAGAGAGAGGACATAGAAACTAGACGACGAGTTGCGGACTACGGTAGTAGTGTTCTGTGTGCATATAATCTTGAGACTAAATTAAATTATACAGTCTACTAGCTTACATGCGTGTTAATTAATTACTTTGTTTTATCATTTGTGTAACCGGCCCCCTGGTTTTGCATCAGACGATATGCATGCCACAAATTGCGTTCTTTTTTAATCTGGATATGATCTGAACACAAGAAATTGTTCCATTGTTGACAAAATCTGTAGATCAGGTTGGTCATCATCATCATGAGATGTTCTGCCTCAAGGCAGGTCCCTGGCACCAGCGTTGTCTCCACTCCTTTCTGTTCCTTGCCATTTCTTTCATTTCCTGATACCCTCCACTTTCTTTCAGGTCATCAAACATTTTTATTCTTCTACGTCCCCTTTTCCTTTCACCTTCTACTGATCCTTCCAACACCATCAATAGTAAACCTTCTCCTCTCAAGATATGCCCTAACCAGTTACTTTTCCTCCTCTGAATTGTTTCAAGTAATCTTCTCTTCTCATTCACCCTTGTTAGTATTGCTTCATTCCTTATCCTATCCATCCACTTAACCTTCTCCATCCGCCTCCACACCCACATTTCAAATGACTCTAGCCTTTCTTTCTCTCTCCTCTTTAGCGTCCATGTTTCATACCCATAAAGCAATACACTCCAAACATAGCACTTCACAAGACGTTTCTTCAGATTTAAATCCATTTTACTACATAGTACCCGTTTTTTCCTATTAAATGTTTCTTTTGCCATTGCTATTCTTGTTCTTATTTATTTTTCACTTCTCCAGTCTTCATTTAGCATGCTTCCCAAATATCTGTACTGTTTTACTTGCTCCACTCTTCCATCCTTTATTGACACATTCATAATCTCTCTATCCCCTATTCTCATCACCTTTGTTTTCTTTATGTTCATTTTCATTCCATATTCCATTATCCTGTCTTCTAGCTTTGTAACCATTTCCTGAATATGCCTCGTTTCATCTGCCAAAATTACCATGTCATCAGCAAACCTTATACAATTTATTATTCTACCCCCAATACTAATTCCTTTATCATTCCCTATTCCATTGTCAATCATTTCTTCAGCATATATATTGAACAGGGTTGGCGATAAGCAGCACCCTAGGCTTACTCCTCCTCCTAGATCATACCATTCGGTCTGTGCATCTTTTATCCTCATAGCTGCTTTCTGATTCATATACAGCTCTTTAATTAACCTTCTATCTTTCCAGTCTACTTATTTTGCTTTTAGTATTTCCATCAGTTTTTCTCAGTCTTGTTCATAACTCTAAGTAGAACCTTTGCTGCATGTGTAATTAAACTGATTGTTGTGTGTTCACTGCATTTTCTTGTTCCTTGCTTTTTCGGAATTGGAATCATAATTGCTTTGACGAAATCCTCTGGCCACATCCCCTTGTAATAGATTGCATTACACAACTTCACAATTTCTTCCAGTTCTTCCTCATTAAGACACTTAAATAATTCTATTGGTATCTCATCTACCCCCATTGCCTTCCCATTCTCCATATCATTTATTGCTTGTAGCACCTCTATTTTCACTATCGAAACCTCTGTTTCGTCATTATTTATTTCATCCTGCTCTTCGATACGGAGATCCTTTGGTTTTCCATTTGATTTGTACAACTCCTCAATGTATTCTCTCCATCTATTAAGAACCTCCACTTCCTTATATAGAACTTTATCTTCTTTACTTGCAATCTCTTTCACACATGCACATGTTCTACATCTATCCCACGTTACATATTTTACTTTCTTATACATCAAGTGATACATTCCTTTTCTCTCTAGATCTTCTATATCTGAGCATTCCTCCTCTAGCCATCTCTCACTTGCTTTTTGGGTTTCTCTTCTTAGTTCATTATTCAGTTTCTTGTATTTCCTTTTTCCATCTTCATCTTCATTGTTTAAACAAATTTTCAAGGTTTATGTATTTCCGAATGTGCTAAGGAGCTGAATTTTGTTTCAGAGGTAGAATTTGTAAAATGACGAATTAGGGATTATAAAAATTATGATATTTTAATTTGTTTGGCAGTTAAAAATTCTTAAAATTTAAAAAAATAGGTAAAAGTATACATACTACTGTGCAAGTTAGAGAGCTGAAATTTTAAAGTTATTTAGAGTTATGTCTATTAAAGCGAATGGACATTTTTTTATCCATAAAATTCTTATTGCGGCCGTTAAAATTTATTAAATTTAAACAATTAGATAATTGTTTTTTCACTTGAAATGTGCTACAAATTTAATTTTGGCAGAAATATGTGGAATTATTAATCCACCATGTAAAAAGTATAATATTCCCTAAATTGCAAATATTTGCTATTGTTTTACACCATTAGTGCTCCATAAGGAAAAAAACGAAAATCGGTCACGAGGAGAAATCTTTTAAATTAAAGAAATATTTCCCATGATGAAATATCTCACTGAAAAACTAATGTGTTTCCAAAGAAGAGATGAAATGCTTGCAGTATGCAAGCACCTTCTACTAGTCATTATATTTAGACGTTCCTTACAGAGGAGGAGGATATAACATACATATAGGAGGATACTAATGTTTAGGCACTTCCAGATGTGATGGAGATTCGAAATTTTTTTTCTTAGGTAGGATTTTCTGCAAAACTGACTAGAGAAAACGAAAATCCTGAAAAAGTGCAACAATGCGGCCGCTAAAAATTCGCAATTGTTTAAACAAATTTTCTTGGTTTATGTATTTTCGCATATGCTACGGAGTTGAAATTTTTTTTATAAGTAGAATTTATAAAAAAACGAAATAGGGATTATACAAATTTTGATATTTTAATTTGTTTGGCAGTTAAAAATTCTTAAAATTTAAATTAATAGATAGCTGTTTAGACATTACGGTATAAGCTATGGAGCTGAAAATTTCAAGTTATGTACAAAGTAGTGAACTAGCACAAAAAACATTTCAATTTTACCATACATGAATTTCGTCGGCCGTTAAAAATTACCTAAATTAAAATAATTAGAAAATATTATTTGACTTCTAGAAGTGCTACAACTTTAAAATGTTGCTAAATTGTCTAGCATTAGTACCCCATAATGGAGAAAGTGCAACAATTTTAAAATTGCAACATTTGGGAATTGTTTTAAACTATTATTTTTACATTTGGGGAAACGAAAATCGCTGCGAGGTGAAATTTTTAAAATTAAAAGAATATTTGTAATGATGAAATATCTGTCTGAAAAATTAATGTTTTTTCAAGGTGAGATGAAATGCATGCAGTATGCAAGCACCAACTACTAGTATGTTATCATATGTTATATCTATCCTCCTCTGTAAGATTTGTCGATATAAAATGATAACATATAGAAGGATACTAATGTTTAGCCCTCCCTAAGGACTGCATAACCTTACAGAGGTGGGAGGGTTTGTGTACTCTTACGAACCAAAGAGCTATGCCGGCGGGAGATAATTCTCCCGGTAGGACCATCCAAGCCGGAAAGGTCTGAGGGGAAGAGTCAGACTAAGAAGCAGTCTTGGGGGTTTTACATCCCCCTGTGCAAGGGCAGCAGCTTCCACAGTACCTCTGTAGGTGGTGATCATGTGGATCTGAACAGCTACAGATGGGTAATCACTCTGTGAAACTGCGATGAGGAAAGCAAGGGGAAACTACCTCATTATATTTCCCATGATAGGCTGAAAAGCTGAAAATACCTCTATGGATCTTTCTGGGGTAAAATATTCCGGAGATAAAATAGTCGGATCTCCGGGTGGGGACTACCCTAGGGGATGCACAGAGGAAATGTAAGATTAATAAGAAAGCAAGTAGTGAGAAATTAAAAATAGGCACATGGAATGTTAGGACTATGAATTCAGGGGGTAAACTAGAGAACTTAAAAAGGGAAATGAGAAGGAATAATGTAGGTATAGTAGGTCTTAGTGAAGTTCGGTGGGAAGGAGAAGGCGAGATAAATTCAGACGAATTTAAGATTATTTACTCGGGAGGGGAGAAAAAGGAAAGGGGAGTGGGGATTATAATGAGAAAAGAGATAGCTGTAAGAATTAGTAAGGTAGTGACAGTTAATGACAGATTAATTGCCGTAAAACTCCAGATGGAGCCAGTGGATATGCTTATAATTCAAGTGTATATGCCAACAACTAATGCTGGCGACGACGAAGTGGATGAAATCTATGAACAGATTATGGAGATATTGGAGGATGAGGGAAAAGGAAGGATCACCACCATAGTAATGGGAGATTGGAACAGTGTAGTCGGAGAGGGACAGGAAGATAACATAGTGGGAAAATATGGACTAGGGAAGAGAAATAAAAGAGGGGATAAACTTGTGGAATTCTGCCATAGAAATAGATTGATTGTAACTAATACATGGTTTAAGCATCACCAGCGGAGACTTTACACATGGAGAAGCCCAGGAGACCAGAGACGATACCAGATAGATTACATACTAGTCAATGAAAGATTTAGAAATAGCATTAAAAATGTGAAAACACTACCAGGGGCAGATATCGATTCTGACCACAACCTTTTGGTGGCAAATATACAATGTAGACTGAAGAGCGTTAGGAGAAACATAAGAGTTAACAAGAAATGGAACTTAGAGGAACTCCTTAAAAACAAGGAGGCTATCATGACTGAGCTGGAGGAAAGGTTGGGGGAGAGATCTGAATAAAATAGGAAGAGTGTAGATGAGGAGTGGAGATACATCCATAGCAACATTAAAGATGTAATGGAAAAGAAGGTAGGAAAGATAATGAGTGAAAAAAACAAAAAAACCCTGGATCACAGCAGCCATGCTGCAAAAAATGGAAGAGCGGAGAAAGTGGAAGAACATAAACACTGAAGAAGGCCAAAGAAAGTACAAGGAGTTAAATAATGCTTTAAGAAGGGAAACAGATAAAGCCAGAGAACAGTGGATAAATGAGAAATGCGAGGAGATTGTCGAGTGTGAAAGAAATTGTAGAACAGACCTCATGTATAGCAAAGCAAGGGAACTATTCAAGAAAAAGGCAAGAAAGATAGGATGTAAAGGAATCATAAACAAAAGTGATAAAATAGTCTCGGAGTTAGACAATGTAAAGAATGTCTGGAAAGAATACATTGAGGTGCTGTATGACAAAGAAGGAAAGCCAAGAAATATTGATTTAAATGAAAAAGAGGATGTGGAAAAAGATCAGCTAGGACCAAGTATTCTCGAGTCTGAAGTTAAAAGGGCAATTAATGACATGAAAAGAAGGAAGGCTGTTGGGATTGATGATATATCAGTGGACGTTCTTAAGGTTTTGGGGTCGAAAGCAGTTCAGCAACTAACAAAATTTTTTAACCAAGTATATGATACTGGCATATGGCCTGAAGATTTTTTAGATGTTGTAATGGTACCACTGGAGAAAAAGAACAATGCAAAAAGTTGTAAGGATTACAGAACTATTAGTTTAATTTCTCATACAGCTAAAGTGGGGTGTTTTGGGGTGGGATGCGATTATATAGCCTCTCCCACTCAAATGTCAACCTCACCTGCACGTGGTGCACCCTGCTTCACAGACGAGGCTCTGGCGTCCGAGTGACTCCCGGGATAAGGAGTCCCCCCTCTACCAAGTGCCAACGGCCTATTTAGGGGCGGATGAGAAGGTGGAGGGGTAGGGCACCCTCTTGCCCTTGGGGTGGGAAACTGCCCCTAAAGGCGGAGGAACTATTTTGATAGTCAACGGCATAGGATGGAGAAGGCAACAGGAAACCACTCCATTAAAGATCCTATTGGATATCCCGAGGGTAGCAACCATGGAAATCATGGTTGCAGCGACAAGGCTTAGCCTTTAGATGAAGAACAAGACAGCTAAAGTTCTAACCAGAATAATAACCAAAAGAATTGAAGGTAAAATAGAAAAGGAGCTGCAAGATAATCAGTTTGGCTTCAGAAGAGGAAGGGGGACTAGAGATGCTATAGGATGTATGAGGATGATGATAGAAAGAGCGCTAGAAGTCAATAAAGGTATGTATTTTTGTTTTGTAGATTGGGAGAAAGCTTTTGACCGAGTGAAATGGGATAAAATGCTGGGTATTTTAAACAAAATAGGAATAGATTGGAAAGATAAAAGACTGCTTAAAAACCTTTACTTTGATCAAAAGATTAGAGTCAGGGTTGAAGGAGAAGAAACAGAAAGTACTTAAATAGGGAGGGGAGTGAGGCAGGGTTGTCCTATTTCACCAGCGATATTTAATATTTATGCAGAAACAATAACAGAAGAAGCGTTGATGGAAGAGAAAGGATTTAAGATAGGAGGTGAAAGTATTACCACCATTAAATACGCAGATGATCAGGGCTTAATAGCAGAAGGCGAGAAAGAGCTTCAGAGGATGAAAGACAGACTAGTGGAGGTTGGCCAACAATATGGAATGAAGATCAATGCTGAAAAAACGAAAGTCATGGTGGTTTCAAAGGAACATAAAGAATTAAATATAATGGTAAATGGCCAAAAATTGGAACAAGTAAGTAGTTTCAAATATCTCGGCAGTATTTTAGCACAGGATGGAAGTAGTACACAGGACATCAGAAGTAGGATTGCAATGGCAAAAGCAGTATTTAACGAGAAGAAGGATTTTCTCACAAGCAAGAAAATAAATTTAGAAACAAGGAAGATATTAGCGAAATGCTACATATGGAGCATAGCTTTTTATGATGCAGAGACGTGGACGGTAAGGAGAAAAGAGGAAAAATATTTAGAAAGTTTTGAGATGTGGGTATGGAGGAGAATGATGAAAGTGAAATGGACAGAGAGGAAGAGAAACGTAGAAGTATTAGAAATGGTGAAAGAAGAAAGGATTCTAATAAAAACAATCAGGAAAAGAAAAGCAAATTGGATAGGGCACATATTGAGAAGACAGTGTTTACAAAGGACGATCTTAGAAGGAAAAATTAGTGGAAGAAGAGGGAGAAAAAGAATAGGAATATTAGAGAATATAAAGCAGGGATATAATACTTATAGAGGCATAAAAGAGGCTTCTAGAGAGAGAGAGAGAGAAATGGAGGCAGCGATTCAGTTAAAACCTGTCTTCGGACAGAAGCATGATGATGATGATGAATGTTTAGGCACTTCCAGATGTGCTGGAGATTCGAAATTTATTTCGTAGGTAGGATTTTTTGCAAAACCCACTAGAAAAAACGAAAATCTTGAAAAAGTCCAGCAATGCAATGCAATGAAAATTTCAAGTTATGTACAAAGTAGTGAACTAGCACAAAAAACATTTCAATTTGACCATACATGAATTTCGGCGGCCGTTAAAAATTATTTAAATTTAAACAATTAGAAAAATATTATTTTATACCTAGGAGCGCTACAACTATAAAATTAGGCTAAAATGTGTAGAATTAGTACCCCATAAAGAGATAGTGTAAAATTTTTAAAATTGCTATATTTTGGGATTGTTTTAAACTATTATTTTTACATGTGGGAAAAACGGAAATCGCTGCGGAGGTGAAAAAAGAATTAAAAGAATATTTGTAATGATGAAATGTCTGTCTGAGAAACGAATGTTTTTTAAGGTGATTTGAAATGCTTGCAGTATGCAAACACCAACTACTAGTAATGTATACGCAAAACGTTCTACGATGTAAGTAAACACGATTTTACATCAAATCCAATCAAGTCATTCTATCCTTAAATTCCTTCTACACGAGTTTTAAGATTTCGGACTCCGAAAGACATTCAGTGATTCCGAGCGTGATTAAAAGTTGAGGTAGAAAGAAAGCAAGATGTACCGGTAAAAAATATCGTGAGCACGTAGCGTAATTTATATTTCCACAGCTTGAGGGTTTAAACCCTGGGAAAACGGTGATAACGTTACTGTGAAACGGAGATCAAGATACTATAATTTTTTGAGTGGCGTTTCTCGACATACGAGTCAATTAGTCTATGTTAAACGGCAGTGTTTTGTGGAAAACTGCATATTGTTTGCATTACTTTTTAAAGCTTTATCTGTGCCCTTAATATTAGAAGGGCCGCAGCGTTCATTTTGATCTTATCGAATTTAAAAGGAGTACTATGCTCGTAGATTTTGAAGCACGAAGTTGTGGCTTTGTGACTTTTCATCATTTAGAGATTTACACTTTCACACGAAAATTTGACTTGTATCTGCACAGGTAGGCTTGTACAGAGGACCATACCTAGAAGCACCATTAGCGGTAATTTTGAACGCAGTTAGTGTTTCTTATAAACCGTTTACAGGAGACCTCTGCACATATGACCTAATAAGATAAATTTGCATTGGCATCTGCTGTGTGGAACAAATTCATCGGGAATTGAATTTTGTGCTACGAACCTGGACAGAACGTCACTGGTGATGAACAGCTCTTCACCAGAAACGCTCGGTGCAGGCTCACGAAGTACATGACCAACAAGCAAGATAAATTTGGAATAAAATTTCTGCTTTTGTCTGATGTTTCGTCGAAGTACGTCTGCAGCGGATTCACTTACCATGGGAAAGATGAAATGTGTTCTAACATTGAGTCATTGCCTAAAAATTTTATCATGCAGCTCATGAAAAGCCGCAACATCACCACTTATTCACACCGGTGAAGCCGGCTGAGAGGCAGAAAGCGCAACAGACAAGCATTCTTGGAACAATGAATCATGTGAGGAAGGAAATGTTAGAGTCCATAAGGGAATCGCAGGTCTACAAGAACATTGAAGAATGCAAATGATACTACACTCGCAGTGTACCAAAGAAATAAGAGTAAGAATGGTTTGGTACTAAGCACTATGTACCCGAGTGTTAAAATATACGGAGGTGAGAAAAAGCATCCCGGAACAATGGAATTCTACAACGATACTATGTTTGGTGTTGACATATTGGACCAAATGACTATTAAATACACTGTAATATCTGCATCTCGCAGGTGGACTGTACACGCTTTTACAACGTGCCTGACGTGGCAGCAATCAACGCCTTGGTCATCTACAAAGAAGACACTGGAAATAGGATCCCTGGACACAAGTTCACTCCCCAGATAATATAAGAACTAAGGGCAGAGTAAATAAAGCCAATCCCCCGACGCTGGGTACCCTCTGAAAATGATCCTCAGCTCTAAGGTGACAGCGACACCAATGTCAAATGCTCTCTATGTGCAAGAGAAACAAAACCATTGACATATGTTCTGTTTGCATCAAGGATGTTTATGGCAAATGTTCAGACAAGATTGCCTAAGAAATCACTTCTATGCTTTTCATTTTCAGAGATTAAATATAGGAGAGAGCGTGGTAATTTGGATAATATCACACTTAAATGCACTTTAAAAATTAGTGCATTAATAAACTACTTTATTAATATATCAGCTGATACCTAAATATATTGTTTTAATACATAAAAATTAGGCTTCATAGAAATGAATCTAAACATGTTTTTCTTTACTCACCGAATTAGTGGGGCTAATTGAATAACTATATGGGGCGATTCGGATAACACTAATTTATATTTTTAAATGTCTTTTTACAAGCAACGTCCACAAGTAAACGGTTTTTGCTTTCAACACCCAAACATATATTACGAAACCACCCTTTGCATTTCTGGCACTTTATCCAGTCACCTTTAACAAGCGATTTTTAATTTCTCCATATAGAACTAGTATAGGGGAAAGTATTGTATTCATGAAAAAAATCGACTTCGAGATTTCAATAGAAATAGACGTTTTGAGGTCCCCTGAACCTATTTTGACCATTTTCTCGATGATGTCTGTGTGTATGTGATAGCTTTTTGTGGGTGCTCAAACTCAAAAACTATTAATTAGGTCACCGAAAATTTTTATATTTATTATTTTTATAAAAGTCAGAAGAACTGATTAGTTTTTGGTCAAAATCGGTCAACCGGAAGTGTGTGTTTACTCCTGCCACTTATCCGTTATTTTAAAATGTTTGCTTTAATAATGGTTAAACGAAAAATATACTGGAATAAAAGTTGTAGGAAATTTAATTTTCTACAACCTTTGTTTGAAATCGTTTTCCATATGATGTATTGTTTAAGAGATATCTTATATTTTTAGCTACCACCTCCATGCCACCTACCGACGACTATTGTTAACAATTGACGCTTAGTTACGTCTTAGTAACGCTCCTTTTTTCCTTAATTGTTGGAGCTTTGTGGCTATATCCAATATCAGAGGGCTACCGTTTGAGTTTATTTCTGTTCATTGTCAAGTTTCAATTTTCTCGCAGTTTCTTAAAATATTTATTATTAGGTAACCTATTTGGAATTTTTAGAAATATTACAGATATGGATAAAGTCATGTGGTGGCCACATCAGATTTTTTTTAAATAGTAGCTAAGCTGACAGAAGCCACTAATTGACCCCCCTATTCATCACTAGCGCTGCTGCTACTTTTCTCTGCACCGGAAGACGGCATTGGAAAAGAGAACTTACGTTTATTTTCCTTTTTCAGGGTTTTTTTTGGATGTGAGAATTTTATTTTGGCCTTTTTTCTTGTTGTCTAGCGCTTTTTTAGCTTTCAATGCAGAGGTATTCTCTGATGAGGTCGAATGAGTAGCCAAATGTTTCTGTGATGACATAGTTCTCCTAATTACATCTGTGGAAGTGGGGGGAATATATCTACTTTTGAGAAGGTAAGAAGTTGATTTCAGAGGCGTTTAAGGTGACTTAGGAGTATTGGGAACATTATCAGAAGTGTAGGCATTTTCTTTTTTACTGTTGTCGCTTGCAGATTAAGAACACTTTGCACTGCAGTTGAAATTGTATTGGGGAGAGAGTGAAGCGCGATTCTTTGATAACTTGAGGACGAAATGAAAATATATCTGTGCACGAGAAACTATTAACAGCTAAGCCTATAGATGCCGTACGCTTCCAGGCTTCATTGAACAAAGCTCCAAATTATATTTTTTATTATTTGAACCTGGGTTTCTGTGCAACCATGGCGTAGCTTCCCGATGGTAGTTTGCCTTCAGAGATTTGAATACACACCGATCAATGGACTTCAGGATACATGTTGTGTGGGGAGGCAATCATAAAAATTCTATATCGTGGTCCCTACAAAACTCCAAACAATTAAGAGAAACGTGAGAACTATGCCCATCCAGAATTCAAAGGACTTTTCCGAGAACCCGGTTAGCTTGAAAGTGCTGGAGCCAGCACAGAAAGCATCTTCATTAATATGTCCACTTTCACTAAGACAAATGGCGGATCCATGTGGAAGATTGACTTTAAACTCTGGGCGTTATCGCACTCCCTTAAAAATAATCAGTGGCGTGATGTTAGCCACAACAGCGTTGCAGCATGGAACAACTGTGGCATTTTATCTCGTTTCAACGCTGGTTATAGACATCATACTTTTTCCTTTTTCTGCCAAAATCCTCAGTGGTCTACTGTTGAGAGGAAGCCCACATTCATCCATGTTATGTATATGCTCTGGTTTGTCGTGGAGAGAGAATTTTGTCAAGAGTTCATTGAGCAAATTAAAATAAATAGTCATCGCTTCTTTATTCAGACCAGCTGCTCTCGCTCGTGATAGACCTTCAGGTTTACGTAGATGTAGGTGGTTCCTTTTTACAAACCCTAGGTACCAGTCCTTTCCTGCCATTTTTTGTTTTTAGACGATGGATGAGAAATATCATTTGCCATAGCGTATTTGTAAGTGGCAATACATAATTTTGAAGGAGTTACTCCAACTCTGCGTTCTTCTTAAAAGCTAATGCAATCCACCTAGGATACTTCAATCTGTTTTGTAAACACTTTAAGGTGATCTATTCCTCCGAATTTCTGCACTTTATAAGATCTGCTAATTCCATCCGCTGATTCTTCTTCTGTTGACTCTTTTGTATAGACTTATGTATGGAAAATTATATAGTGAAGCAACTCCAATGAGAGAGAGATTTTTCCCCAAAACACACCTTACAGCATATTTCATCTGTTTGCATTCCACTGCAGTCGAGAGTCCTTCTTCTTGTAGTCTTTAACCATAAGAAAAAGAAACTGATGCCGTTCTACTTGCTATGTGGTTAAGCACAAAGCTATCCGAATAGCCCCAATTCAAGAAATAAAGTTAACGCGGTAGTTCCTAAATGCATTGAAAGAGCGCAGTACTCGACAAGCAGCGCATGAGAGACAAACCAAGACCTAATATTGCATGTTAAAAACGTTGGTTACTCAAAAATCTTGCAGCAATAAATATGGCCTAAAGTTTTACACCTACAATACTAACAACAGAGAAATGCAGGTAGCATATTTGCTTACGTTTATATGTTAAAAAATTCCACAGAATCTCCTGTTAAGATCAATTGAACATGACGTGACAACAAAATCGTGAATTTATTTATTTATTTATTAAAAAATACATTATAATTAGGCCATCCGGCCAGGTGACAAAAAAACATAATATACCTATAAAAATAATGATATTTAGAATCACAATTTAAAAAAATACACTTTCTACAATATCTTTAATATTAAAATTCAATTTTGCACCTTAAGTGCGGATTCTCGGAGTTCATGGAAGGCCTTCTCGGCTACCGTAGCGCTCATGGGGCCCACGAAGTCCCCACCGTACTTCACCTTTCCAAGCAATCCCCTACTTTTCCAGCACTTAGGTACGATTACAGTCATGAATATATAGATTACTATTATTCCTCTTCCAAGTTCGTCTAACTTTTACCCTGCATATATGCATTAATTCTACGCTTAAAATTTTTTGCATCCTTAGGTAATGGTTTGAAGAGCACTTCAGGTAAACTATTCCACTCACTGATTCCTCTGTTTAGAAAATGATACTTTGCTGTTTTAGTTTTCTGTGGCCTAAGTTTAATTTTAAATTCGTTGCTATTTTTAACTAAAAAATTCTGAAACTGCATTCCACTTCGTAAGTCTTCCCAAGCTTTATTATTAGTATATGCCTGGTAAATCCCGCCTAATCTGTTAATTTTTCTCCTACATTCTAACGATTCCCAATCTAGAATTTTTAACATTTCTGTTACGCTGTCTTCCTTTTTAAACCTAACTAGTACATATCTTGCAGCATTCCTCTGAACTTTCTCTATTTTCCTTTTTTGCCCTATCTCATGCAGATCCCATACATTCGTCGCGTACTCTAATAGGTCTGACTATTGTTTTGTACGTCTTTTCCTTCGCAGCCCTACTACTTCCTTTTAGATTACGCATCACGTAATGTCAGCCTTTATATGCTTTTCCTATGATATTATCAATATGCCTATCCTACCCTAGGTCTTTTGCTACATGGACGCCTAAGTACTTGCAGCAATCAAATTTTGGTATCATTTCGCCATGTAGCTTGTATCTGCGCTCGCTTATTAATCATTTGTTTGAGAACGTGACGTGCTTGCTTTTATTTATATTTACGCTCACTTTATTTGTTATAATCCAAGATTCTAAAGTGTCGATATCCTCATGTAGAATTTCTCGGTCTTCCTCACTTTTTATTTACCTGTATATTATACAGTCATCCGAGAATAAACGCTTTCTTGAATAAATGTTATTCGGCAAATCATTGACATAAATAAGAAATAGTAACGGGCCTTTGACACTTCCTTGGGGCACCCCTGATGTGATATTTACAAAATCCGACAGACTCGTTCCCACTCTAACCCTCTGAGACCTGCCAATAAGGAAATTTTTAGTCCATGAGATAACTCTCTTATCAATGTTTAAGATACATAACTTAGCTAAAAGACTGTAATGAGAAACAGTGTCAAATGCTTTTGCAAAATCTATTACAATCCCATCCACTTCTTCCCCTTTATGAATCGTGTCTACGATATCTTGGACGAGTCCCAGTAACTGTGTATCACACGAGTATCCTTTTCTACATCCATGCTGATTTTTACATAGCTAATTGCTTACCTCCCAAAAATTGCGCAAGTAATCTGCTATTATTTTTTCCATGAGCTTGCAGACTACTGATGTTATACTAACCGGCTTGTAACTTTAGACGTTGGTTTTGCTCCCTCCCTTGTTAATATGTATTACTACTGCCTTCTTCCAGTCCGCCGATATACTATAGTTATTTAAAGTGGCAGTAAATAATACTCGCAAATACGGTACTATTTCCCTTGAGCCCAACTTCAATGCCTCTCCCCCAATATCATTTGGTCCCATAGATTTGCGATCTTTTAACTCTGCCACTTTTTTATAATATCTACATCCCGAAAAATAACGTGTTTTGGCTCATCCGTCGATACCGTGTCTTTATTTAACTCTGCTTCCGTCGCTATACGATTTATAGCTCTCTGCATTAAAGTGTCAACATTTTCGGATTTCCTAAACACGCTAGCATACCACCTATTGAACTCATTTGCTTTATCTTAGTCTCTTACGAGTATCTCACCGTCTGCATTCTTTATCGTAGCTAATTTCTTTGTGTTTTCTCTACGTCTTCTAAGATATTTGTAGAAATCGCTACCGTTACTTTTATCTAAAATATTTATAAGATATTTTTCTTTAGCACTTCTTTATTCTTTGTTCAGATTGTTAGTTAATTTAATATATTTACTTGAATAGAAATTTCCTAAATGTTTCATTTTATGCGATTTTCTAACTTTTCTTTTCGTTAATCTAATAGTTTTATTATAATACTCAGGATCAGGATTGCCCTTCAGAATCATTATGGGCACATACTACTTTTGTAGTCCCAACAACAATAAATCCTTAAATGCTACCCACATAACTTCTACGCTCCCCCCTTCACTTGCCCACTTTGGAAATCTTTTCCTTAAATATTGCCGAAATCCAGTGCTATCGCCGCTGCTATATTGTCATACCTTAGTTTTTTGCATTTTCATTGGGGTCGCAATATCCCATTTCTAAATAAACAGCGTCGTGGTCACTAATACCTGCCATTGACCCCGAGCAAATAAGTGACTGATATGGCCTTAAAAGAAAGACATCGAGAATTTAACCCCCCCTGGTAGACCTTCTTACTACCTGCTCGAATCCCCCTTCGTAGATAAGGCTGTTTACCAACTCCTGAACCCACCCACCCCCTGCTGATGACCCTTCCTAATTAACCGGAGGTAAATTTAGGTCTTCTGCAATTAGTATTTCCTGAGTTAACGGCTTTTCGATGCATAAGTTCGCTAACATTTCCAACGAGTAATAATCCTCTCCCGTTTTCCTATATGCTGCTATAATTTCAATTTGCTTTTTTAAAGAAGGGTTTCGTAGCTTTATACACATTTCCTCGCAATCCTTTCTTACCCATTCGAGTGTGCATTCGAAGCATTCCTTGAAACAAATGAAAATCTCCCCTCCTTTAGATTCGTTATCTCTTCTATATACCGTATAACCAGGTGGAAAAATCTCATTCGAGTTTATATCGTATTTTAACCACAATTCTGTCCCTATAACTACATCGGAATTGCAAGCATCAACTAGCGTTAGAAACTCTTCCCTCTTGTTATTTACGCTTTGAAAGTTACCTGATGTACCCTCAAACCCTTACCTTTACATCGTTTCTTCGTCAGTTCAACAGCACCACCTTCCGTTTGAATCCTCCCCCAAATATCCGTTTACCATTGCCTCTGTCCTTATTTCATCTCTTGCTGCCATTTTCAGTTTCCCTGGTCCCTGATCTGTTGAATTGCACCACAAAAGAGCTTACCTAATTTTTGACTTTTCCTTCAATTCAAGTGTAATCAGTCCCTCACCAAATCATGTTCCTTCAACCAACAACTTGGGTCCACAAAATACACATCCTGTTTGTTGCAAACCCAGTCAATGTCCTCGTTAATATAGTCAATTCTCCAGTTGGGCACATCTCTCCTTCTCACTATACCACTTATTATCTCTCTCACTTTCTTGAACTTCTTTTTCGCTGATGAACACAAGTCCCATACATTACCGACGACGTGATCTTCACTTCTAGCCCCTTTCACATCATTGGTTCCCACATGTAGTAGCGCTACACTTTCCTGTTGATCATCGTTCATACTTTCTGTCCTCCTTTCCAACTGTTCCGTTTTAATTCCCGGTAAACACTCAACGATGCCTCCCTGTCGCGTGTATTGCTCCCCACTGAACCTCAACATAGAGTCACCCATCAATAAAATGTTCGACAAATTTTCATTCATATTTTTTTCTTCGCTCCACCGTTTATTTCATACCTTGTTATCACTCTGTAGGGTTTTAATTTTGGCATTTTCCTCCTCCAGCTCCTTCTTCACCGAAACAATCTCAAATTCCTTTTCCGCCAATATATTTAAAACCTTCCCCTTATTGCAGTTAGTACACTCCCAATCGTCCTTTACACACTCCTCTATCTTACTTTTACTGCAACTGAAATGGAACCAGCCCTTACTGTCTCACACTGTGCCCCATTTTTGAGCCTCCTTTTACAGACGTCGCACTTAATGACCACGGTATTTTCCTTCCCTGCCATGTCACTTTCACTTTTCCGGAGTAACCCACAGACACGTTCTCACTCAACGGCTGCCGAATGATATGTTGACTGCCTGTTGAAGTATTAAACTGTCTTCAGCGGAATGAATTTGCCTAAATATTTTGCAGTCGTCTTTATCTGGCTGTTGAAGGGCACTGACTTGCCTTTCACTTGCTCCTGCGAGCTCCTACGTAGCCTCGAGCGACTAGAGTAGCTGTAGAATTTGAGTAGCTGTAGTGATAAGTAGAACTAACAATTTACTTTATTCTATTGTTATCCTTCGGTAATTTTATTTAACATTCGTTTAAGTTATGTAATTAGTTTTGTTATAACATCCACGTTACAGTTTTTATTTTATCTACCGTAATAGTTAACTTGTAAGCCTCGTAGTTTCTTGTTAGAAATTTCATTCTCCCCTTTAGAAAATAAAATTTATATCATAGTAGTAATAGTGAATTAGCATATTTTCGTTACATTTGTAAGGTTGTTTTATTTTTACGCTCCATAGAATTTATATTTTTCGTTGTTGTGTATCATCATCTCCTGTGCATGATCTAACCTTGTTTGTGTTGTTTACGCCTTTCACTTATTACCTGCGTTTGACCCTTTCTCGTAAGCTACACGGAGAGCGTCTCCGCTTTAAAACAGGCAAAATTCATTAGCCTTATTCCATTTCAGCTATTGTTTTTATATTGTAACTCTTTTGCGTTAGTATATAAATTAAGTAAGTTTAGGATGGCCTCACCGAGGACACCCGTTTCCTCCTTCTTGTGCGTCGCTGGTTGAGGGGCCATGAGGGCTCGAATCACGGAGCTAGAGAGGGTGGTTGCGGTCCTCCTTCAGAGGGTGGAAAGGTCCGAGGCAGCCTTGGTGGGTGGGGGGTGGGGTGGGGGGTGGGGTGGGGGGTGGGGTGGGGGGTGCGGGGGCATCCCTGAAAGCTCGCCGCGCCAAATTAGCGGCCCGGGTTCGCCTAGGTGCGGTAGCCGGTAGAGCGATCGGGGTTGCCTCTGACTCCTTACCGCGGGCTGAGTGTCCTCGGGCTGGGAAATCCGATGAGTGGAGAGTGGTGTCCACTCGGGGAGATCGTGGGGTAGTATTGCGGAGGCAAGGAGTTAGGAATGCTTCGGCGGACCCTCTTCCTGTCAGTAATAGGTTCGAGGTTTTGTCGGAGGACGACTCCACAGCCATTGCGCCCGTACCCACTCCCGTCTCTTCGATGGAGGCTGGGCCCAAGGGGAGTCGAGATGGGAAGGGGGGGTTGTTAGAGTTAGGTAGTTGTTATCCAGTGCCCGCCGGGAGGGAGTTGAAGAGCGGGTCTTCTCCAGATGCATATCAGGAGGCACGGTGCCGCAAGTGACCAACACGGTGAGAGAAGCGTTACTGGAGACAGGTTGCTCTCGGCTGCGGGTGATGGCCCATGCTGGGACTAACGACGCCTCGAAGTGCGGGTCCGAGGAGATTATAAGTTCTTTTAAGGACTTGGCCTCTGAGGTTTCTCGTGTCCGAGAGGAGTCAGGTTCTGATATGCGGCTTACTGTCTGCAGTATAGTCACTGGGATTGACCGCGGTTCTGAGGTTTGGAGTAGAGTTGAAGGTCTGAACGGAAGGCTGTGGAATTTCTATCGGGACTTGGGAGTGGACTTTGTCGACCTACGACCGAATATCGAATCGTGCAGGGCTCCACTGGATCACTCTGGTGTTCACTACACGCCCGAATCGGCTCAGAGAGTAGCGAGTAGGATTCTCGAGCACAGTAGGGATTTTTTAGGCTAGAGAGTAGGGCAGGGTGTAGGTCAGTTTTGGGTCAGAGGGTAATCTATGCATTTGTAGAAAATATGGATCCCTAAAGATTATCTAATGATAGAATATACACCGAGCGCAACATGCAACACCAATTTCGCGATAGGTCATTGATAGTATGTTCTGTAAAGGGCGCGACGGGTCGCAATTCCAATTTTGATGCGACGCCATACAGTCGTGGGAGTGATTGTGGTGGGAGCGCATGTAGTTTTAGAATGGAAGAGAAAGTCAAGGGTGAGATTAGTATGCTAAATGATAGTGAGAAATTAAACGTCGTCGTACTGAACTGTCACAGCATCCATAGGAAAATTAGTGAGTTCGAGCATATTATTTGCAGTCTGCACGCCGACGTCGTGATAGGCACAGAAAGTTGGTTAACAGATGGGATTCAGGGTCAGGAGATATTTCCTAGAGACTATCGTATCTATAGAAAAGATCGCGCTAATAGATCGGGCGGGGGAGTTATCATAGCGGTTAGCGATAAGTACGATAGCAGTGAGATTCCAATAAGTGACGAGGATTTCGAGAGTGTTTGGTGCCGCATTGGTAAAGAGGGCTCCAAAAATGTGTTCTTATGCTCGTTTTACAGGCCACCTAACGCTGGTGTAGATTGTATTTTAAGTCTCGAGAAACAACTATCAAAGCATATACACAGTAGTGCCTGGCTGTCGTAGGGTAAGGACGTGCCTTTCACTTCCTCCTGCGAGAGCTTCTGACCTGCGGATGACCGGTGCTTTAATAGCAGTAGCTGTAGAGTAGCTGTAGCAGTTGTCCTTCCGTAGCTGTATCGTTGTGTAGCAGTAAATGTAGAGTCGAAGTTACTGTCCTGATAAGTAGAACTAACATTTACTTATATTGATTATTGTAGTATCTCTTTATCACAAAATCGTTATTTTTAGAAGTATTTTTTCTAGCACTTGCTTTAAAAAACTCATATACAAATAGTAATTGTTTTTGTAAGAGCTCTACGCTGTTTGTGTACTAACTGAATTTGTTTTAACTTGATTATCGCTGTTGGTGTACTAATTTAAATTATTTTAACGCTTGCTTGTGTTTTATCTTGCCTGTTCGCTAACTTTGTTTGTGCGGTGAGTCAGCGCTTCCCTTTCACTTTTTACCTGCGTTCCTCTATAGCGTAGACCTTAAGTCCACGAATTAGTTAGTCACTTAGTATAACCTTAGCTTGAAGTTTAATTTAATTCGTAGCTAGTACAGATTAGTGTTTAGGATGGCTTCACCTAGGATTCCCGTTTCCTCCTTTCTATGCGACGCTGATTTCAAGGGAATGAGGTCTCGAATCACGGAGCTGGTAAGAGAGGTTACGGAACTCCGTCGGAGGGTGGCAAGAGCGGAGTCAGCCCTTGTTCTTGTTGGAAGAACGCATCCATCCCCGAGAACTCACCGCGCCAGGATGGCGACTCGGGTGCGCTAGAGTGCAATAGTCGGTGGTGTGATCGAGGGTGTTTGTGGGAACTCTTTGGGGGCTGGAGTCGCTCCAATCCTGAGACCCAACGATTGGAGGGTGATCTCCAACCGGGGGGATCGTGGGGTGGTCCTGCGAAGGCTGAGAGCTGGGAATGCCTCGGCAGACCCTCTTCCAGTTTGCAATCGGTTCGCGGCGTTGTCGGAGGACGACACTTCGCCCGATGCTCTCGCATCCGCTCCCGTCTCTTTGGCGGAGGCTGGATCTATGAGACGTCGGGGTGGGAAGGGAGTACTCTTAGTAATAGGTAGTTCTAATGTACGGCGTGTTATGCTACCATTGCTAACTCGGGCCCGCCGGGAGGGAGTGGCTGAGCGGGTGTTCTCCAGGTGTATACCAGGAGGAACGGTCCCCCAAGTGACGAGGGCGGTACGGGAGTCGGTGGAGTCAACGGGTTGCTCTAGGCTGCGGATGGTGGTCCATGTTGGGACTAATGACCCCTCGAAGCGCGGGTCCTAGGAGATTCTAAGTTATTTTGAGGACTTGGTCGCCGAGGTCACTCGTGTCCGAGAGGAGTCGGGTTCTGATGTGCGGCTCACCATTTGCGGATTGACTGTGGTTCGGAGTTTTGGAGCCGCGTGGCAAGGCTAAACCAAAGGCTATGGAATTTCTGTGTGGGCATGGGAGTCGACTTCGTTGATCTCCGGCCGGTTCTCTGATCGTGTAGGTTACCCCTAAACGGCTTTGTAGTCCATTATACCGCCGAGGTTTCACAGAGTGTAGCGCGTAGGATCTTCGACCATGGTAGGTCTTTTTTAGATTAGAGACTAAGGTAGGGTGCAGGCGAAATAGGGGATTTCATAGGGGCATCAAGTGTGATACAGTTTATGGTCGCGAATTGAGAGAGTCTACCTGTAAAAGCCGTAATAGAGCAGTTAATGCTTCGGGCGATAGCGAGAAATTAAATATAGTAGTTTTAAACTGCCGCAGCATTCGTAGGAAGTCTGCCGAACTCGAACACGTAATTCGCACATTGCATGCTGATGTAGTAATAGGTACGCAAAGTTGGCTCACCGAAGATATTGCTAGCCAAGAAATTTTTCCGAAAAGCTATAGAGTGTACAGAAAAGACCGTCCCAATAGAATAGGTGGCGGAGTATTTTAGGCAATAGGTGAAAAGTACGATAGTTGCCAGATCCCTATTATCGATAAAACGACCGAGAGCGTGTGGTGCCGCCTAGGTAAGGATAATTCGAAAAAGATTTTACTGACCACCTAATGCCAAAGTTGATTATATTTTAAGTTTAGAGAGGCAATTAGCCGAGCTTAGATCTATCATGAACGACGGTTATGTGATAATTGGAGGCGATTTTAACTTACCGTCAATCGATTGGAAAAACCTATGTTTCGTTACGGGAGGTAAAGAACGCGAATCGTGTGAAGCCTTAATTGACACGTTTCATGAATATTCCTTAATCCAGATGGTACGAAAAGCCACGCGTTCGGGCATTGTTCTCGACTTGCTTGCTTCTAACTTCCCGCATAGGATTACTAAGGTATCCACAGAGAAGGGACTTAGCGACCATCGAGCTGTGTATGCGGAGTTTCGAATTAAAGGTCAAAAGACATCCTAAGCCCCTTCGGAATGTATACGCTTTCGCCAAGGCCGACTTTAAAAGTTTAAGGTTACATCTCAGAAGTACCTTTGTCAGTTATCATGAAAAGACAGAACGATTAGGTATGGAGCCATCATTGTTATTATTTAAGGATATACTAGGAAAAGGTATCAATAGATTTATCCCCAGTACGTTAAAATCTGATAAGAAAGAACCTCGTTGGTTTAATAAGGAAATAAGGATTGCCTTAAGACGACAGAGGCGTAGCCACGCAAAATTGAAAAACATACCTACCACCGCTTCCGATGAGTATCGCACAGCTATAGTCCATGAGTATAACAGTGCCCGGGTATTAGCAAGAAAAACCATGCGTAATGCATTTAACACCATCCTGAATGAGGTATTAAATACAAAATTGAAGGAGGATCCAAAAGCGTTCTGGCCCTATGTAAGAGAATTCAAGGGAGGAGGGTCCTTCAATACCCTCCCTGTGATGTGGTTCCGGAGGCATCCTAACGATGGGGAGGAAAAGCTAATCTACTAAACGTTTACTTCGCGAAGGCTGTTCCGATCGCTCAATTAATAAACTAGTGGACTGTATAAATCGTATTTTATTCTACCGAGGGCGGTACAATCACCGAATCCGCGTTCTATTACAAACAGGACGCCGCCACCCGTCAACAAAACAAAGGCAAACATACAATGTCCCAACATGCTTCAACCACACGGCGCCCGCCAGGATGCCGCCACCCGTCAACAAAACAAAGGCAAACATACAATGTCCCAACATGCTTCAACCACACGGTGCCCGCCAGGATGCCGCCACCCGTCAACAAAACTAACAAAACCAAAACATACAATTTCTCAACATGCCGGCCGCTGAAAAGGAATTACAATCTCCTTTTCTTACATAACAATTTAAATGTCAACAAATTAAAATTCAGGTGCAGTTGGGAAAGGGCAAAGCCTTTTAATGGTTCGCTTAAAGGCTCCAGAAGGGGTACGCATAATTGCTACTCGCACTAATCCGTCGGCGCCTGGATGGATTTCTTGAATCACTGCCAGCTTCCAACTGAGAGGAGGTAAGTTGTCTTCCATCAGGATGCAAAGGGTTCCAGGTTGCACATTTGCACAGGTTGATGTCCACTTGGCCCTCTGCTGTAAGTGACTGAGATAGTCAGACGACCATTTGCACCAAAATTGCTGGAGCTGCCGCTGTAGGAACTGCCATCTGGAAAGTAAGCTAAGCTTGACATCGATTAAGTCTGGTTCAGAAAAACTAGTGATAGCTGAGCCAATCAGAAAATGACCCGGAGTAAAAACAGCAGGGTCATTGGGATCATTTGAGAGAGGAATCATGGGCCTTGAATTGAGACAAGCTTCAATCTGAGTTTTTAACGTGGTCAACTCCTCCAAGGTTAAACATGCATTTCCCATGACTCGCCGTAAATGGTATTTAAAGGATTTCACTCCAGCTTCCCATATGCCACCGAAATGTGGTGCTCGGGGTAGAATGAAATGCCATGTAATGCCCTCTTGTTGAGCATATGTGTTCACCCTTAATTGGTGGTCTTCTGCTTGGAAAAGCGTCTTTAATTCTCGAAGTTCTCTTTCGGCTCCAACAAAATTCGTTCCATTGTCGCTGTAATCATTATTGCATCGACCTCGACGTGACACAAACCTTTTAAAGGCTGCCAAAAATGCATGTGTGTACTTGTCACTGACGACTTCGAGATGAATGGCTCTAGTAGACAAACATACAAATATGGCGATATAGCATTTACTCTTCACTTTACTTCTGCGAGTTCAAAATTTCACATACAAGGGTCCAGCGTAGTCAATTCCACAATTAAGAAATGGTCTAGCGGGTTTCACCCTTGGGCTGGGCAATTGACCCATGAGTTGACGAGTTGATTCAGCTTTCAACTTGTGACATATTAAGCAATGGTACAAAATTCGTCTATTGAGTCCATTTGCAATCTGAAATTGATCTGCAGCAGGGTGCCACAACAGACCCATTGTTTAATATGATCATTGTCCAGTTGCAATGGAAGTTGCGTATCTCTGAGCTTCTCAGGTATACATTCAAGTAGGGCGGGGTGGTTGGAACACCACTTGCGTAATAGAAATCCGCCCTCTTGCAAAAGTTGCATAAGCTCTTTCTGCACAAATAGAGCTTCCTCAATGGTTTGTGTGCCAGACATACAATCATCCACTTAGAAGTCACGTAATAAAACTTCTGCAGCCTTGGGGAAAGACTTGGCTTCTTCAACAGCGAGTTGTTGAAGGCATCTGGTTGCCAGAAAGGGTGCGCTGGCGGTTCCGTAAGTTACAGTATTCAGCTGGTACACTCTAATGGGAGTGTTAGGCTCCTTTCTCCACAAAATTCTCTGAAGATTGCAGTCCTGAAAATGTACATTAATTTGCCGATAGATTTTTGCAATGTCGGCTGTAAAGTGGTGTGTGCGAAAGCGTAAGATGATTGAACACAAATCTGGTTGGATTGTAGGTCCAACCATCAGCAAATCATTTAAAGATGTTCTATTAATTGACCCTGCTGAGGCGTCAAAAACCACTATAATTTTCGTCGTGCTGCTAGACTCTTTAAAGATCGGATGATGCGGTATATGATAACTGACTATAGCAGGGTTGGTTGAGGCGTCAATCAGCTGCATATGGACCTGAGCTTCATACTCGTCCATAAAAACTGTGTGCGCTTTTCGCAATTGGGGCTGCCTCTCAAATCTTCTCTCCAGTTGATGAAATCTTGTTGTTGCCATGTGGTAGGAATCGCCAAGCTGTGTGGGATCCTGACGCAAAGGAAGACGTACTACAAATCGTCCTGAAGAGTCTCTTGTGGTGAATCGTTTGAAATGCTCTTCACATTCCTTCTCTTCTTGGGTCCGAGGATTTTGGTTGATTTCCTCAACTTCCCAGAACCTTTGAAGTAGCTGTTGTAAACTGTCATCACTTCTGAGAAGAAACGACCTGGTTAGCTCTGGCTGGGATGATCTTGAAGGAGTTCCTAAAACTTGGTACCGTCCTGATACTATCCACCCTAGATCAGTGTCCTGAAAGACTGGATGATCGTTGCTTCTAACCCGTTTTCCTGGTCGAAGAATATGAAAAAATATCTCGGATCCAAGCAACAAGTCAATTTTCCCAGGTTTGTTGAATGTCGGATCTGCGAGCTGGATATCCTTTGGAATGCTCCAATCTTGATAGTGACACGTGTTGCAGGAAGATCTCTAGATATCCTTGGTAGGACAGAGCAATTAACATGACACTTATAATCATGAATATTGGAATGTACCTCTGCGAAGACGCTGTGTTTGGTTTCGGAGGTGACTTCGCCAATACCTTGGATTGACGTTCTATTGCGTTCCCTTTTCAATTTCAATCGTTGTACACATGCTTCTGTGATAAAATGCGATTGGTAGCATGAGTCCAACAAAGCTCTACAAGTTTGTAATTTACCACTACCGTCTCGTTTCTTAACTAAAGCAGTAGAAAGCAGTATCTGTTTCTGCGATCCGAACTTTAACGAACAATAAGTGACCATGTCTGAATGGGGTTGCTCATTATTGTTGCTAGATGATGCCATTGGACCATCGTTACTTGCAGGGTTTTGTTCGTGCTGCTGGGTTTGGTTGCTAGATTAGTCTAAATGTAAGAGGCTATGGTGCTTTTTATCACAGATGCGGCAATTACGAGAACGACGCTGTCTTATGTAATGTAGCATAAATTGTTAGCCTTAACAAACTGTATACGCTGTGGTACACTCGCTTGAGCAAAGGCGCTGCATTTATAAAAAGTGTGTGGCTCTTTGCAAAACATGCATTGATTCTTTTTTGTAACATATGACTGCCGTGGTTGGCGAGTATGTTTAACATTGCTTTCCTGAGGTTTATGGCTAATAATATTAACCTTGCTATGACTAGGTAACATAGCTTCCATAACCTTGCACCTTGTTTCTAGGAATTCATGTAAATCGTCCAATGTCAAAAACTGTTCTGAAGCTGATGACTGAAGTTCCCATTCTTTCCCAGTAACACAATATATTCCTTCAAGAATCAACTGAAGAATTAACAATTCGTGCACTGGCACCTTAATATCTAATGCCTTAATTGCATTCATGTTGCTTAACGTTTGATTTAAGAGTGCTTTAAGATCAACAGCAGATTGCTTATTCACTGTTGGTAAATTCAATAAATGTCTGACACGTGCAGTTGCAATTAGTCGTGGATTATTGTAACGATGGCAAATCAGATCCCATGCTACATCAAAATTTTTACTAACAACAGGTAAATTTTCTATCAATTTATGTGCTTCTGCAGTCAATGAACTTAGCAAATAATGAAAACGTTGAATGTCATCTAGGGCTTCATTGTTGACAATTAGGCTAGTAAACATATCGTAAAAATGCCTAAATTGAGTGACGTCTCCTGCAAAAGTAGGTAGGTTAATAGTTGGGAGACGTATTTCCTTCCTACCTTCCGGTAAAGAATGATTCGACAACAAGTTTTCTCCATTATCTGACCCTTGATTAGTGGGAGATTTTTGTCTGTTCCTTCTTCTATCAGAATTAACATCTTTGTTTTAAGCTCTAAATATAGCGCTTCAAAATTTTCCCTATCTTCAGCATGCGTTTCAAGATCATCAATAAATTCTAATTCTCCCTGAGCAAAGTTAAATTCCTGTTGAGGATCAGGTAATGATTGTAGCCGTGTTCATATTGCAGTTAGGTCTGAGCCTCTCTCAAATTTTCCCAAAAAAGTGGAGATGCGGGTCAAAATGCCTTTAGCGACGGCCCTTTGATTAATGATTCTTTTCTTACTTTCCTTTTCCATATTGAAAATAAGAAGACAAAGAAAATGACAAATAAAGGAACCAGACTTAGTGTGTTTAGCTTACTCACACCGTAACCGATGTAGGCCGGCCGCTATCACGGGACCTCTCCAGTTAGCTCGTTCGTGGAGGGGGTAGAATGCCAAGGGATCCACCGCCGCCTCACCTCGCCGCGTTGACAAAATCTCCGAGGGTTATTGCGTAGTCGATCCGCTCGTAGCTAGCTCCCACCCGTCGTAGTTTGTTAGAGACACAGATCCGGCCCGAAGGACCAAAATGTTCCGATCGCTCAATTAATAAACTAGTGGACTGTATAAATCGTATTTTATTCTACCGAGGGCGGTACAATCACCGAATCCGCGTTCTATTACAAATACCCGAGCCGGGCAGGCACGTTCAGCGTCACCGTTTTTATCTCTCTACTCCCGAGTGGGCAGACGCGTCCTCTCCTCACCATGTTCAGGTCTCCACTGCCGCACACCGTCCAAAGGCAACATTGTCACACTTCACCAGTCAACCACACGGCGCCCGCCAGGACACCGCCACCCGTCAACAAAACAAAGGCAAACATACAATGTCCCAACATGCTTCAACCCCACGGCGCCCGCCAGGATGCCGCCACCCGTCAACAAAACAAACAAAACCAAAACATACAATGTCCCAACAAAGGCGTTTACAGCAGGTGGAGATAGACTTGAAGATAATCTTATTACCCTATGGATGTACTCGAATGGATAATATTAAAATCTCTGAGGCAGGAATAGCGAAGCAACTGAGTGCGATAAATCCCAACAAAAACCCAGGACCAGAAGTGTTTCCAGCGCGTTTATTAAAAGAACTAGCAGAAGAAATAGCATCCTTCCTTCGGATAGTATTCAAGAAATCCCTTACCCTCTGTGAGGTTCCTGATGATTGGAGACTAGCACACGTCACAGCCATTCATAAGGGAGGTGACAAAGTAAACCCAGAAAATTATATGCCGATTTCTCTAGCATCATTATCATGTAAGATTTTGGAGCACATTATTGTTAGCAACACAATGCGTTATCTCGAGGGTAGATCGCTGCTAGTCAGCTGTCAACATGGCTTCAGAAAAGGTAGATCCTGTGACACCCAACTCGGTCTGTTTGTGAATGATGTTCTATCATGCGGTGAAAATAATTAACAGGTCGATGCAGTGTTCCTTGATTTTAGAAAAGCTTTTGATAAGGTTCCCCACCGTAAGTTGTTATTAAAATTGGGAAATCTTGCCGTTAATGTTAAAGTCATTAACTGGGTTTGCGCTTTCCTTTGGAATAGAAAACAAAAAGTACTCGTCGATGGTAAGTCCTCGAGTGTGGCAGATGTAGTCTCCGGAGTGCCGCAGGGTAGTGTGGTCGGACCTATGCTTTTCTTGCTTTATATAAACGACATCAGCTCAATTGTGAAAAGTAATATCAGGCTTTTTGCGGATGAAACCGTGGTCTATAGAGAAATTAGTGGTCCTAGCGACCATCGTCAGCTTCAGGATCATCTGGATGTGTTATCTGTTTGGTGCAAGGAATGGCAGCTAGAAATCAATCAGAAAAAGAGTAACGTTCTAAACTTTTGGAAATCTAGAAACCCATCGTCCGTGTTTACCTACTAGATAGATGGTGAGAGCATTCCTGTTTCGGAATCCGTGAAATACCTCGGGGTAACATTGAATCGTGAACTGTCTTGGGACACCCATATAAGACGAGTGATAGGTGCGGCAAATAAGAAGTTGGCTTTTGTGCGTAGAATAGTCAAGAACAGCACGGAAAAGGTGAGAGAATCCTGATATTTATCCTTGGTTAGACCTCAAATGGAATACGCAGCAGCGGTTTGGGATCCATATCAGAGGGGACTTATAAAGGATTTAGAAAAAATACAGCGGCAAGCAGCTAGATTCGTGAAAAAGAGTTACGATAAAAAACAGAGCGTTACGTTACTCATTGAAGAGTTGAGTTGGCCATCGTTGAAAGATCGTAGATTAGAGGCGAGACTTCAACTTCTAGATAAATATAGGTCGGAGCTATTCGTAAATGAAATGAAGGATATTATTCGACAACCAACGTATATCGGACGGAGAGATAATGAGGACAAGATTCGCGAAATAGATAGTAGAACGGAGAGGTATAAGGAGTCATTTTTCCCTTGGACAATACGTGACCACAATAGATAACAGTGAATAATAATTAGTTATGAACTTGGTGCGCGGCACCCCCTACCATCCACCGTCAAGGTGACTTGCAGGGTAATATATAGATGTAGATGTAGACTGATAAATCAAGATAGAATCGTTATAGTCGGTGGTGACTTTAAATACACTCAATTGATTGGGAAAACCTATGTTTCGAATCTAGAGGTAAAAACGCGAATCCTGTGAGGCATTCATCGAAACATTCTGCGAGCACTCTCTCCTTCATTTAGTCTGAATGTCAACGCGATCGGGAAACATATGAGATTAATTAGCATCTAACGTCCCAGAAAGAATAAACAAAGTCACCATCGAAGATGGGATAAGTGATCATCAAGCCGTATATGTAGGGTGTAAGTTGAAAATCGATAGGCATCCTAAGCCTCAAAGAAAATTTTATATATTGGCTAAGACAAACTTTTCAAGCTACAGGTCACGCCTATGAGATATATTACCTGGCTTCCATGATATGACCGAACGATCAGGTGCTGAATCATCATGAACACAATTCAAGGATATAATTCCAGTTAAATTAAAGGTCGACAATATATAGCCACGTTGGTAAAATAAGCAAGTTAGGAGTGCGCTTAGGGGTCAGAGAATAAACCACGCGAAAATAAAAAATTTGCCGTCTACATCATCTGACAAGTATAGAGCAGCTAAAGTTAAGACGTATAAGGATTACCGTGCTAAAACGAGAAATACTTTTCGCGAGGCTTTTACTAACTTCAGGAATAAGTTATTAAATAATTATTTGAAGGAGGTCCCTAAAGCGTTTTGGTCCTATGTGAGAGAGGTCCAAGGTAGAGGCCATACCATGCCTTCCCTGCGTAATGACTCGGGTGCCGATGATAGCGTAGAGAAAGTCAACCTGTTAAACGGTCATTTTGTAAACGCATTCACAGCCGTCAGCGACCATTGCGTACATTATGCACCCGCAATAAGGGGTGACCTGATGGACGATATAGTATTTTCTGAGGTGGGAATAGCAAAGCAATTAAGTTCCATCAGACATAACAAAGCCACTTGCCCCGAAGAAATTCCTGCTCGCGTTTTAAAAGAATTAGCTGAAGAAAGAGCATCTTTTCTTCGGATAATCTTCTAGAAATTCATATCTGGCGCAGAGGTCCCTAGCTACTAGAGGTTAGCGCACGTTACTCCAATTCATAAGGGCGGCGACAAGGAGAACCCAGAAAATTAAAGGCCGGTTTCTTTAACTTCGATATCGTGTTAGATTCTCGAGCACATACTCGTTAGCAACATAATGCGATTTCATGATAGTCATTTATTGTTAGATGATTGTCAACACGGCTTCAGAAAAGGTAGGTCATTTGATACTCAGCTCGGTCTTTTTGTGAATTGTATACTTAGAAGCAGAGAAAAGAATACGCAGGTCGATGCCATCTTCTTAGATTTCAGGAAAACCTTTGATAAGGTACCTCACAGGAAGTTAATAACGAAATTAGAAACCTTAGGCGTCAATTCTAAAATCGTTATTTGGATTCGTGAATTTTTAAATCATAGGAAGCAGAAGGTTTTTATAGATGGGAAATCTTCGAACTTAGTGGAGGTTGACTCGAGCGTTCCGCAGGGTAGTGTAATTAGTCCGTTAGTATTTTTAATTTATATAACCGATATCAGCTCATTAGTCAGGAGTAAAATTAGACTTTTCGCGGACTACACCTTCTTTTATAGAGAAATAAATAATTCGGAAGACCGCCAGTATCTCCAAAATGACCTAGAAGGTCTTTCTGCATGGTGTAAGGAATGGCTGTTAGAGATCAACCAAAAGAAAAGCTGCGTAATGAATTTCTGAAGAACCAAGGGTATCTCTGCGCGAGAAATGGATTTCTCGAAGATAATCCGAAGAAAAGGTGCTATTTCTTCAGCTAATTCTTTGAAAACGCGAGCAGGATATACTTCGGGGTCAGTGGCTTTGTTATGTCTGATGGAACTTAATTGCTTTGCTATTCCCACCTCAGAAAATACTATATCGTCCATCAGGCCTCCCTTATTGCGGGTGCATAATGTACGCAATGGTCGCTGACGGCTGTGAATGCTTTTACAAAATGACCGTTTAACAGGTTGGCTTTCTCTACGCTATCATGAATAACGGCACCCGAATCCTACTACCTCATTCGCTAGTCCCTCTGACATAAATTATTCCAGTTGTTTAAATCTAGTCTGAAGCCTACGTTCCTCTGACGATGCCCATTTCAGATTTTCTATTAATGATGTTACGCTTTGTTTATTATCGTATTTCCTCTTTACAAATCTACCTGCCCTGCGCTGAACCTTTTCTATCTCTTTAGTGTGTCTCTTTTCGTAAGGATCCCACACAGCTGAAGCATATTCGACCTTTGGTCGAACCAAGGATAAATAACATAATTCTTTCACTTTTTCGGAGCTATTTCGAACTATTCTATTGGTGGTTATAAAGTTTTAAAAATTTAGACGGGTCTTAGAGATCCTGGTATACTGGAATCATTTGTACTATTTTGAAATACTGCTTCTCGTTATAAAGACTTTTCGTTGTTTCCCCCCTAATATTTGTGCGGCTTACATTCCTTATGTGTGAATATTACTAACTTATATTACTTAGTGTGTTTTTCTCTTACTTAATGTGTTCCTTATATTTCAAATATCTTCCTCTTGTATATACATACGTGTTCATTTCCTACTTCCATTTTTTTGTTTAAATCCAAGATTATCTTTAATGTTTCTGCAATCTTCTTATTTTGTTCTAGTTTTAATTACTTGAATGCTCTAACTTCTTTTGGGAATTACTGATAATATATAATTTATACAATGATATCCTTTGATACATGTTGTAACCAGGTTCTTAGCTTTACTCAGTAGGTTTTGCAGGTTTTTCTTACCCTCCTTCTTGTGAGGCTGGTCTCCTGCAATGAGCTTTTTCATTTCATTTCATTCTTGATTTTTTTCCACAGCGTAATTTCTTTTCTTATGAGCCTTCATATAGTAAATGCTAGCGTTCTTCTATCATATTATAAGTATATATTAACTTATTGTAAGTACATCTGTATTATATTTGTAATGAATTTGGGGTTAGGTGGAAGAGGGGACTACACAGTCTCAATCTCGCTCCGAATAAAAGACTCAATCAATCAATCTTTCTCCATTTCTGCTCATTCCTATTCTCTTTTCCCTCCTCTCTCTAATTACGTAATAGATTCAGCAAATAAGCTAAAGGTACCGATGTATAAAAGTCTGATTCCTGATCAAACATTTATTTGAGGCCAAGAATAGAATTCAACAATTGAGAAAACAGTGACCCAATATAAATAAAATGCGTGAAAACGTGGAAAAATCGTATTTGGACGTAATTTTGGGTGATTTGCGAATTAGATTTAAATTCCTTTCTTCGCATAACTAAGTTAGATACCTCATCGTTGAATTATATTAAAATGAATACGAAAAAGATCTCCATGTCAAGTAATGGCTTTTTGCGTGATTCATATATGCGATGCGAATTTTTAACTCTGGTTAATTATAAGATGCACCACAAAAAATATGGGGATTTGTATAGAGCGTCTCGGAGGACCAATGGACGGACAGAATAAGGATATTATTTATATAATTAATAAATGCATTGCTTAAAAAAGTTAAATCACAGACCCTAGTGTTATTGCCAGCCTTTCGTTCGCAGGAATACTTTTCCTCATGTTTGTATCCTGTCGCTGAATATCATGTCGAATGGCTTCCAACAATTCTTCAAAAGATACAAATACGGGAGCACTTCTTAGGGTTTGTAGCTGTGTCAGACAGTACAGGCAAAGGTTTAGCAGATTATATTATGAATACACTCACTTTAGATAATTTATCATTGGAGAAAACCTTCCAGGTTAAGGATATGATAATGGTAGTAATATGCGGGGGAAAAATAATGGCGTACAAGCTTGAATTTTAAGAGAGAACAAAAGAGCCTTTAATGTATTATGTGGATGCCACAGTTAAAATTTAGTTATTTGTGATACAGCACACTCTTCAACTCTTCTAACTCAAAAACTATTAATCATGTCAACGCAAAATTTTATATTTAACATTTTTATATAAGTTAGAAAATCTGATCCATCTGATGTCAACGTGTACTTCCTCCTTCACTTTTAACACTGCACTGACCGCCGTTGCTGCTACCTGTCTATGACTATGGAAACTAGAGACGCTTCATTTCTTCTACCCCTGTCATCTCTCCTCCCTTTACCCTATATGTTAAATTAAAATTTATGGAATAATTAGATTAAGGATTAAGGCATCATCGCCCATGAATTTATCACGTATTCGGAAAGAAAATCCCTGAGTGTGTATGTCATCATTATATTTAATAATTGAAAACAGTTAAAAAGTTCTCGAAAATTAAAAAACACAACATTAACATAATTAACATCTTTTGCTAAATTCCTTGCGTTATCATAAATTAACGCCGTAGTTTAAAATCAATGCCATTATAATATATTCCATTGATTCTCTTTAACATCACGAAATAATTGCTATTATAATATATTGATTATCATTCCCATTGTTAGAAGGAGTAATGTCTGTTATATTTAATAAGGTATATCGTTTAAATGAAAAAGGCACTTTCAAATTTACACTAAAAGTTTAACAACCGACCGGTTTCGCCTGTTACAGGATCATCAGATGACGAGAGTATGGTCGAGAATTCTATATATACGTAGAGTAGGGTATGTGTGTTAATTGAATAATGATAGGCAGGAGGGAGAACATACATTAAGTAATGAGATGATGTGAAAATTTAAAAAAATTGAATTACAAAATGAATGACAAAATTCAAACAGTTACAAACCGTAATGCGACAAGGTTAGTAAATAGAAAATAAAAGCAATTAACAGAAGTTACAAAAAAGTCGTTAAATTACAAAGTAAAAAGCAATAAATTAAATAATTAGGAAAGCAGTAAAGAGAACAAGGGAGAATGATTGGAGAAAACAAATTCATTAGTAAGTGAGACATTGTCTTTAGCATCATGGATCACAATTTCCAACTACTCTAAGGGGTCCAAGTCTGTTGCCCTTTGATTTGCACTGGAATGGCAGTTCTCAAATAGGTGCTTTGAAAAGTGTGATGACGTGCTTCGCAACTCGAAGCAACGTTTGCGTTCCTCTATCCTCTTCATAAAACTTCTTCCGGTCTGTCATATCTAAATAGCGTTACAGGTATCACAAGATAATTTGTAAACACCGCTTTTGGACAAATTACGTATAGAATCTTTGGTATTTAGGAAAAGATTGGCGTAAATTATCGAGGAAAAGAAGGCGGGTTGGATGTCATTAGGGAAAAGGTTAGAAAGTTGGTAGGAGAAGGGGCCTATGAAGGGGAGTCTACACCAGTGCTTGGAATTACAGGAGAGGAAATAATTTTCTGTGAAGCTAATTTCATAAGTTTTTTGACAAAAGGCGATCTATCAGTTGGCCATTGTAGCCGTTGTTATCAAATGTGTGAATAGGCGTTGGAAGATGGTTCCACCTGAAGATCTTTCTGAGAGAGAGAGGCGGGCAACAAGTCGAGCCGTAGAGCAGCTACAGCGTGAGTTGGCAGAGGCCCAAGCTGAGCGTGTTGCGAACAACGAACAACGCCGAATCAAAGAGTCGGAGAGCGAAAGTAGTGTATCTCGTGGAAGAGATGAGGGCCACGGGGTTAAGAGGGGACAGCTTCAGTTCAGGGATATAGAAGGGACGATCCCGAAATTCACCGGAGAGGACAAGGCCTACCCAGTTGTCAAGCGGATTGAACTCATCGAGGAGCACAGTGAATTGTACGAGTGGTCGCCACTACGGATGTTGGTTTTTGCGAAGAAGTGCCTCGAGGAAACCGCGAAGCTGTGGCTGGAGGCGTAACCAGTATTCAAGACGTGGGGAGCACTTAAGGAGGCCCTGACGGAGGAGTTCGAATCGAAGACAAACAGTCGTGAGATTCATCAGTTGCTATTTAGGCGCAAAAAGAAGGAAGGGGAATCCCGCCAAGAGTACATCCTTAAGATGAGAAAAATAGCTAGTAGGATTGACCTGGAACCGGAAATCACTATTCAATATATTATCGACGGTCTTCGGGACAGTGAGGTAAATAAGGCGATGCTGTATGGGGCTAGGACATTTGCCGAGTTTCGGGAGAAGGTAAAATATTACGAGATGATGAGGAGCAAAATATCTACGAATAGGCCGCAGCGTGAAGTGGAAGTACCAAGGAGTCCTGGTTCGAACTTTTCTAACAAAACAAAACAGGGTAGCTGGTTCAATTGTGGGGGCGTAGGACATTTCAGCCGTGATTGTAAGTTTAAGGAAAAGGGGACCAAGTGCTTCAAGTGCCTCAGGTTTGGGCATATTGCCGCGAAATTCCCAGGTTCGCCTTCGAGTGGTGATCAACAAGATGCTTTCCATGTAGAAAAGAGCACTGATAGAGCAGGTTTGTTACAGTTGCGGTCAGAGAGCCGGAAAAATAGGTTTAAAACTGTGAAAATTAACAGAGTCAATGTGAACTGTCTAATTGATAGTGGGAGTGTCTACAATATCATTGCCGAAGACCTTTGCAAGGAGTTAAGTCAACTAGACTTTGAAAGGCACGAGCAGGTTCTAGAAGCCGCAGGTGGTGGGGATGATCAAGAGGCTGGGCCGACTTAAGACGACGACTGTTATCGACGGTGTCCCATATCCACTGTTGTACTCGATAGTGCCTGCTGGAACCATTCCTTACGTGAGAGCTCTCTTAGGTGATGAACTTTTGAATCATGTTTCAGAGAAGTTAAGTAGGAGCAAGGCTCAGATATGGCCAGGAGAGGGCTGTAGGCTGCTTATTGCCGCAGATGACGACCAGTGCAGTCATTTAGACCCAGAATTAGGCAGCAAGGTTAGAGAATTAATCGGGGATTACCAGCCTAAGAAGATGGAAGAGGTGCCGATTAAGATGAAAATAGTCCTAAAGAATGAGACGCTTATTAGCCGGAGACCACGGCGGTTATCACCCAAGGAGTCGGCCGAAGTTGACGAGCAGGTGGAAGAGTGGTTGGAAAAGGGGATAATCACGACCAGCTATTCTGAGTTCGCGAGCCTGGTGGTTGTGGCCAGGAAGAAAGATGGGAGTGCAAGAATATGTGTGAATTACAAACCGATTAACAAGGCCATGGTTAGACAGCATTTCCTCCTGCCTTTGATAGAGGACATTTTGGATAGGTTAGTGGAGGCAAAAGTGTTTGTTACGCTGGACTTAAAAGATGGTTTCTTTCATGTGCAAGTAGCAGAAGGGAGCAGAAAATATACCACCTTTGTGACACCTATAGGACAGTGCGAGTTCACTAGGGTCCCATTTGGGTTGTGCAATTCCCCACCTGTGTTTCAAAGATTCATTTCTTTTGTTTTTCGGGAGCTGGTGAAGCGTGGGATTGTGCTAATTTATTTGGACGACATAATAATTGCGGATGAAAGCGAGAGTGAGGCAGTGGATAGATTGAGGGAAGTGCTAGAAATCGCAAACAGATATGGATTAGAGATCAATTGGAGGAAATGCCAACTGCTGCAGAGACGAATTGAATTCTTAAAACATGTTGTGGAGAATAGTACGGTTCAGCCGTCACCGGACAAAGTAGCTGCACTTGTCAATTTAATATAAATATAATATAAAACATTTCGCCATTACGACAGGTGAGCCAAGAGGGAATGGTCAGGTAGAGACGATGCAGAATATCCTGGTGGCTGTCTTCGCGAAGCTGTCTGCAGAGGAGCCATTGAAGTGGTTCAAGTCTATAAGTCGGGTGCAGCGGGCAGTGAACAGCACACCCCAACGGTCCATTGGCACCACCCCATATGAACTGTTAATGGGGACGACGATGAGGATTCCAGAGGATATCGAACTGCAGGAGATAATTGAGGAGGAGATGCGCACCTCTTTTACAGGGGCAAAGAACGACCTGCGTAAGCGGGCCAAGGAAGCCATTGCAAGGGTCCAGTAGGAGAATAGACGGAGCTTCAATCGTCGACGCATGGAGGCCGCAAAGTATGAGGTGGGTGACATAGTGGCGGTGAAGAGGACGCAGTTTGGAGCAGGCCTGAAGTTGAGGAACAAGTTCCTGGGACCTTACCAAAACAAAAAGGTGTACCCTAAGGACCGCTACGATGTGGAGAATGTTCCTAGCCATTAGGGTCCAGTACACACTTCCGCCGTAACAGAGAACAGGAAGCCATGGAGAGGGTTCTACCGAGACATGGAGGACGACCTGTCATCGTCCGGGACGGAAGATTAATAGAATGGCCGAGTTGTGGGACTGAGATGGTGTACGGGTGGTGCTCGTCGCTTGTTTGTGAAGGGTGGCGATCGTCAGTTTTTCAGAGTGGAGGGCGTGGGTGAGAGGGTTGGATGGAAGAAGAATATGGCGAGAGGTTGGCGCGAGAAAAAGTGGGACTACGACGTGAGTGTAACCGGGTAGCAGAATGGACGGTGTGTACGACGGAAGTTTACCAGTGTTCTTAGTGCATTAAAGGGTAATAAAATTTATCTGACATAAGTTCTCTCGTCCCCTTTATCCGCACCCCACACACACACACACACACATAATTATATATATATATATACACAGTCAAACTCGTTTATAACGAGCACGGTTGTAACGAGGTCACGGCTATAGTGAGCAAATGCTACCTCCAAGATAAGTTTACGAGTATTTACATACAAATATTTCACGTATATAACGAGCACGCTTCACGGATATATCAAGCAAACTTCGACCACTTCTCACTGTCTCAAACGCGGTGGCGGTCAGCCCCTTCAATCCTCATAGTGACCCAAGATATGTTACCTTGTGTTCTCGAGTCCAGCCTCTACACCCTATCCCTCGGGGAGGTTAAAGACCGCGGCGTTGTTGTTAAGAAATAATCCCTTCGTCCAAACCAAGAATTCCCAACTTGCAGGTACAGTGGCACCCGCGGAGGTCCTTTGTCCTCTCCTCCCAACCCCCAGCTCTTTTACAGCCAGGACGTTGTGTTTGGAAGGGGGGTAAGGGGCTAAGGGCATGTACAATGGCGCCCGCCCCCGTCGCTCAGCCGAATGCACCCAACACCCTTTCCCACGTAAAGATGGGAAATCCCAGATTTAATCCGTCTCCTCATTAACTCTTCCTGGAATTGGTATGCTCGCAGTTTGCAAAGAAAGTTCGTAGCGTTGATCACAAAAATCAGTTGAGATTTTGCCCTTGAACGAGTGACATGTCCGTACATAAAAGGAAGTGTCTGTCTATTCGCGAGAAGGTTGATATTATTCGAGAGTTAGAACGTGGTGAAAAAAATGTTGAAGTGTGCAAAAAATTTAATTTATCGTCGTCTACGGTTTCAACCTTATGGAAAAACAAAGAAGCGATTTTATCTGCACTAGAGAACAACCTAACAACGAACAAGAAAATGAGGAAGTGTGACTTGGGTACTGTTGATCAAGCACTGCTGGAGTGGTTTAAGACGCAGAGAAATGCTGGTTTCCCCATTTTAAAGGTACAGGCAGATAAATTTGCAAAACAGTTTGGACATGAAAACTTCATATGCAATAATGGGTGGCTCGATCGTTTTAAAAATCGGCATAACATTGTTTATGCGAAAGTCAGTGGAGAGGCCCTGTCAGCAGATTCAAAAACGGCAAGTGAATGGGTGAAAAGTGTTTGGGAGGAGTGTCGAAAAGGTTACAGAGAAGAAGACATCTACAATGCCGACGAAACTGGACTGTTTTACAACATGATGCCTGATGCAACGTTTAAATTCAAAGGTGACAAATGTGTTGGTGGCAAAAGATCTAAGAATCGTTTAACAGTTTTAATGTGCGCAAAAATGAATGGGAGTGACAAAAAAAACTTTTTGTTATTGGTAAGTCACAAGAGCCGCGTTGTTTCAATTATGTAAAGAAGCTTCCCGTTGAATATGCAGCTAATAAAAAGGCATGGATGACTTCCAATATTTTTCAGCAATATGTAAGTCAGTGGAACAACGAGTTACGGAGGAAAAATAGAAACATTTTACTCCTTGTCGATAACTGTCCTGCGCACCCACATATGCAGGAGTTATCCAATGTAAAACTAATGTTTTTGCCTCCAAATGCGACTTCTATTTTGCAGTCAATGGACATGGGGATAATTAAAAGTTTTAAAGGCCATTTCAAGCGATTTTTTGTTCTACAGTTGATTGAAAGGAGGGAAAGAGGTTTAGATGGCAACGTCTCTGTTTTGGATGCAATTCATTTGATGACAGATGCATGGGACAATGTTTCACCTACAACGATCATAAACTGTTTTCGGAAGTCTGGTTTAATATCGGGAGAATTTTCGATTGATAACCATAACGTTGATGAAGATGATCTACCTCTGTCAGAATGGCTTAAAGAAAATGGAATTGCGAATTTTGACCATGTAAATGACATTGACAATTTTGTTCATGTTGATGATGATTTGATTACCAGTGGAATTCCTACGGAGAGTGAAATAATAGAGACAGTACAAAACACAGCAGACAGTGATGAAGACATTGTTGAATGTGTCGAAGACAATCCCGACGAAAGCTCAGGATGCTGTGGAAACATTAAATGATTTTTTTGAAAACATTGACATTTCCGATGGTTTTTAGTACAATAAGTGTAATAAGAGGAAACTTAAGAGACTTCAAAGTGAAATCTATGAAACAGGCTACCATTCAAAGTTATTTTTCTAAAAAGGGGAGTGATTAAGGATGCAGCTGTGAGTAAATTTTATATGTACAAATGTTTAATTTAAAATTTCTAGTTTATTCTCATTTTTATGTTTTTCCATAAATTTACTAAATAAACTTTCTGTTTATATATTCACTTTTACTTTTTATGTCTTATTTCACCATACGCATGCATGCTTTTGCCTTCACGGATATTAAGTTTAACGGCTATAACGAGCAAAACTAGACGGTCCCGTGGCGCTCGTTATATCCGAGTTTGACTGTATATCATTATATATAGACGTTCCTTACAGAGGAGGATATAACATACAACATATATATATATATATATATATATATATATATATATATATATATATATAACATACTAGTAGAAGGTGCTTGCAAGCATATCATCCCACCTTGAAAAAAACAATCATTTTTCAGACAGATATTTCATCATTACAAATATTTTTTAATTATAAATATTTTACCTCCTCAGCGATTTTCGTTTTTCCCTTAAACAATCCCCAAACTTTGCAATTTTAAGAATTTTATACTTTCTCCATTATGGGGTACTAATGCTATACATTTCTGCCAAATTTTAAAGTTGTAGCACTTCTAGAGGTAAAATAATATTTTTTTAATTGTTTAAATTTTTAACGGCCGCAGCAATAAATTTATGTAGAGATTCAAATGTTTATTTGTGCAAATGCACTACACTGTATATAACTTGAAATTTTCAGCTTCTTAGCTCATCCCGTAATACCTAAACAGTTATCTATTTGTTTAAACTTATACAGTCTTTTACAATCTGTTTTTAAATTTACTTATTTATTTATTTATTCTTTATATCATGTTAGGTAATATGGGTAGTTAAACACAAATAGGTTGTGTTTAAAATGTATTGTTACTGCGAAAAGAGCCCAAGAGGGTGATTCGCCAAAAATTACACACGCACACGCACAAATTAAAATATCAACATTTCTGTATTCCCTACTTCGTTTTTTTTTAAATGCTACCTCAAAAAACAATTTCAGCACCGTAGCACATTCGGAAATACATAAACCTTGAAAATTTCTTTAAACAATTGCGAATTTTTAGCGGCCGCATTGTTGCACTTTTTCAAGATTTTTGTTTTTTCTAGCAGTTTTGCACTAAGAACTACCTATGAAAAAAAAGGAATCTCCAGCTTACCTGGAAGTGCCTAAACATTAGTATCCTCCTATATCTTATCATTATATATCGACGTTACTTACAGAGGAGTAGGAGGAGGATATAACAGACTAGGAGAAGGTGCTGGCAATCTGCAAGCATTTCATCTCACCTTCAAAAAACATTCATTTTTCAGACAGATATTTCATCAATACAAATATTTTTTTTATTTTAATGAAAAATAATAGATTAAAACAATCCTCAAACTTTGCAATTTTATACTTTCTCTATTAGGGGGTACTAATGCAACACATTTTTGCCAAATTTTAAAATTATAGCACTTCTAGAAGTGAAATAACATTTATCTAATTGTAAAAATTTAAATAATTTTTAACGGACGCAATAAAATTTCATGGATGCATTGAAATATTTATTCGTTTTTATAGATTATACTCTAAATAACTTAAAACTTTCAGCTTTCTAACTCGCCCCGTAGTATCTAAACATATACCAATTTGTTTAAACTTCAAGAATTTTTAACTGCCAAACAAATTAAAATATCAATATTTCTATATTCCTTTTTTCGTTTTTTAACAAACACTACCTCTAAAAAAAATTTCAGCTCCGTAGCACATTCGGTAATACATAAACCTCCAAAATATGTTTAAACAATTGCGAATTATTAGTGACTGGGAGCCAACTGCAGTAGGCTCCCAGTCACTGTTGAAACAGGTTTTACCCCTGACGATGCCCACCTTGTGGGCGAAATGCATTGGGTGTTGTTACCCTCTAATTGTTTGGCTAAAGGAGTACTTTACCTTTATCAATCTTAGCCAAAGTTATTGAGCTACTATCAATTATATAGGAGGATACTAATGTTAAGGCACTTCCAGGAGAGCTGGAGATTCGAAATTGTTCTCTTAGGTAGGATTTTGTGCAAAACCGACTGGAAAAAACGAACATCTTGAAAAAGTGCAACAATGTGGCCGCTAAAAATTCGCAATCGTTTAATCAAATTTTCAAGGTTTATGTATTTCCGAATGTGCTACGGAGCTGAAATTGTTTTAGAGGTAGGATTGGAAAAATAACGAAATAGAGATTATAGAAATTATGATATTTTAATTTGTTAGGCAGTTAAAAATTCTTAAAATTTAAACAGATATGTAAATATTTAGACATTACGCGGTGAGTTAGGGAGCTGAAATTTTTAAATTATTTAGACTTTCGTCGATATAAACGAATAAACATTTCTATGTATCCATGAATTTGTTATTGCTGCCGTTAAAATTATTTAAATTTAAACATTTAGAAAAATGTAATTTCACTTCTAACTGTGCTATAAATTTAAAATTTGGCAGAAATGTGTGGCATTATTAACCCAATGTGGGAAAAGTACATATTCCTAAAATTGTAAAAATTTCTGATTGTTTAACTCCATTATTGTTCCATAATGAAAAACGAATACCGATCCCGAGGATAAATCTTTAAAATTAAAGAAATATTCCTTATGATGTAATATCTCTCTAAAAAATTAATGTTTTTTCAAGGTGAGATGAAATGCTTGCAGTATGCAAGCACCTTCTCCTAGTATATATATAAAATTAAAAAACGGGAGCTTTCGGGGGTGATCCCTTCGTCAGCAAGGTAGAGACATCGTTACGTATGACACTTCTACACCACCAGCATCTCTTCAACTTGAATACATCTTATTCGTGAGTGCTCACTGGGTTTCCATATCAAAACAAGATGTTGCCATCCCTTTATCCCATTTATTTTTCCTCTTTATAATACATTTATATATATACTAGTGTATTGCCCGTCATATGACGCATAAATAACAATAATATTGGCTCCCTCCCTCTGTCTCCCTCACTTCCTCTTTTTTTCCTTCCCTCTCCCTCTCTCTCTCTCTGTCCCTCTTCCTCCCTTCCTCTATCTCTCCCTTCCACTTTCTTCCTCTCTTTTCTCCCACATCCACTGTCTCACATTCCCTCCTGTCACAATTCATAGGTCTCCCTCTTTTTCTCCGTCTCCGTCTTTATCTCTTTCCTCCCGTCCTTTTCTAATTCTATAGGTACCTCACTTACTCTCTATGTACCTTCCATTTTATATTCTTTCCTTCTTGTCTCACTCACCACATCCCTCTCTCTCTCTCATTCTACATACATACAGTCGCGCAAAAACAACAGGATGGAAAAGTATAGTCTATAAATGGAATACACAGAAGATTTCAAAGGAGTTCTTAATGGGAAATAGGTATGAAACTGTATGTAAAAATTTGGCGATTCTCGAATTTATATCCACGAAACTATAAGTCGTAATTACATGTTCTCGGTAAGAATCTTGTAATAGATTTTGAATCCGAATAAATTTTGTAATCTTTACCTCACAGATCATATAAGAGCATCGGAGAGAAATATATGGATTTTAAATTGTTGTTTGCTTAGATAGCCGTCTTAGACATCGATGTAACCAAAATTACGATATTTTGCGGGAGATATTTGTGAATTTCTATCTCCGAAACTATAACTCGTAAGTATATGGCCTCGCGGACACTCTTGTAGTAAATGTTGTTTTTTATACGAATAAATTTTTAACTTATACCTTATAGATCATATAAGAGCTAGAGAGAAAGAAAGGTTTGGCGTTTCATTGTTGCTTGACGGATGCCATTTAACGAGATACGAAAATAAGTTTATTAAAGTTACTATGTAAAGTGGACGTTCTAATTGACGGATTCAGGTGAAAATCACAATTTAGCGATAAATTTTAATAGGGATTACTCATACTTAATTAAATTAAAATCCGTCATGCGATTTAGGAGATGAAAATTACTACGGACCAACGGACGGACGGACGGACCAAACACGCCCATAAGGCGTTCCGCTATTACCGTTTCATTGGTCAAGTACGCCTAAAAACGAAAATAATACTCACGTAATCTTATAAATATTTTTGAGTGTGTGTGTGTGTTCTTTATACGTTTTTACACCGTTGAAGCTATCAAATTCAAAAGATTCATAGGCCATCCTACGGATCAATGGAAGAAATTGGTCTAGGTTTGCAGACCATGGGGTTTCTTATACCCCTTGGTGTCAACAAATTACTATTTCGATAAGAATGCATGGGAAATGGTGCGGAGAAATCCCAAAATGCCATGCAGCCCTTCACTGATCTGGATATAAATATACCTAAATATTAACTTACGATCACGGGAAATGGCTTATATTACGTAAATAAAACTGGTTATTGTAATTCTGTTCATGTATTGTCGTATTACATGCTAAATCACTCGAAAGTATCCGTTAAGCGCAAAATTTATCGGCTTAGATCAGCTGTTCCCAACCTTCTTCTGCTGCGACCCTAAACTGACCACCAATAGGACTTGGCGACCCATACTTGGACTCTCGCGACCCATGCTCCTCCTAATTGAGCTAAAATAAAACAAAGATAGCTTTAAATCCGCCCCTGCCTGCGGACGCTACTATTGTGTCTGTCTACTGCGCCGCAACTTTGGTCTGTCTTTGTCATGAATATTTTCGAGAAAAGGCTAGAATTAATGTACGAAAGCCATGTTAGCGGGGGTGCAGATGAAAAATTTTCGGTTGATCAAATATTCCTGCTTTTCCCCATCTATTTTCCTGCATAGATGCTTAGAGCTTCGAAAGGGGAGTGTGGCTTTCATCTGTTGTTAAGATTGATAAAGGTTAGGCAATTTCCAATAATAATATATAGATAAAAATCTGACAATCGGGAAAGTTTTCTTCTGATGATCCTTCGCGACCCAGATGAGGACTCCCCGCGACCCTGATTTAGGTCGCGACCCCGAGGTTGGGAGCTACTGGTTTAGATGATTATTTTCCAGGCGGCAACAAAGCTCAATTTCTTAATTGTTGTCCTCTTCATAAGGAGATAGCCACGTAAAGATTAATGAAAGGGAAATCCACGCCGTGGCGCGCTGTAGAGAAAGAATAGCCAACGCCAAGATAAGGGGTACAAATGGATTCATGTCTGAATATAATCTATGAATACTTTTAAAGCTAGTCAAATGAATTTTAAGGAATATTAGAACATAGAAACTTTTATCGCAACATAAATCGATTCATCTACTTACATTTGTTCGGCAACGAAGATATTGTTTATCGTTAACGGTTCGGATAATAGTATTGACAAAATCCACATAATGTTATTGCTGCTTTAAAGGCTCCGGTGCATATATCCATGTGAATATTAAGTAAGACTGTAATGCGTAATTATATTAATGGTAAAACTTTACAATAAAATGCATAAAAAGTAAATGTTAATGTAAACATTGCTGCGTAATTAAGGAATGGGGAGCGTTTGGTAAAATTTGAATATTTTTACGTAGGAGCTCCGCCCCCAAACCCCCGAACCAGCAATTCAAAACTTGGTGTACCCAACAGCAAAATTAAGTAAATTTCAAAATTTATTATATTATTTTTATTGTAATATGAGATCAAAAGTGATATATCAATAAAAAATAGATACTAAAAATCTTTTGTAACTTAAAAGAAAACTCTTTCCCGAACGAAGCCGGGCGTTTCAGCTAGTTACTTATAACCTACTGGTCGTAAGAATGAGAAAAGAGTCCAATTGGTAGGTACTGCGGATTTAGCTCAAATATGGCTTATGATTCTAAAGATAAACGCCTATCTTTTCCCCTTGGGTATTTTTTTCTCAGACGCACACGTCCCACGAGCTTCGGCTTCGAAAATATTTGATTCGTCACTCGAGAGTCACAGTTTCGGAAAGCTTACTGGGAAGAATAAACAAATAATCTTGGGAATGTTCTTGAAAAATTCCATCTGTCCACCAGTCCATAATTCTCCCAAAGTATCCTTCCGTACCGCGCCTGCCTCATTATAAACTACATTTTTAATTACTTGATTTTCTGCTCTATTATCATTTCAGGTTATTTTTATTTTCACACCCTGTCGTGACGTTAGTTTAATGAATATATTTTTAGGGATATATGTTTGGTTTTAAATAACAAATTAAGAAACTTAGTTGAACAACTCGATAAAAAAGAGAGATGAAATTTCCGGAGATTAAAAATAGCTGGGGCATAGAGCGTTAAACAGAGAGTGAAAGAGAGAGAAGGAGAAAGACCACCTGATAAGATTTTAGTAATATAGATAAAATATATATAAAACATGAATGCTGGGGCCGACTTATTAACCTTTAATTCATATCTTCCTTAATTTCGAGCAAGTTTTAGTATAATTTTCGGTCTTTAAGACTAAATATAAGTGCATATATGTACGCTGAAATTATCAGGGACAACAATACCCGTAACAATGGAATCTTAGTACTTAATTGTTTGACAATTTACCAAAACTCGAGTATAGATCCAAAATATCAGCAAATTCGAATGAGATTGAGTATTCAAAGGTAAAAATAAGAATCCTCTTTCATTTTGGCGAGGTTTAGAGTAAATTTTGCGTTGATAACTTAATTTAAAAATATTTTTAAGAGTAAAATAATAAAAGCCATCAAACCAAAAAAGTAATATTTACGTGTTATCTCATGGAAAAAGACATTCATCCTCTGGAGTAAAGCACGTTACCTCATTCGAAATTATTTTAAGTCATAACGTAGAGACTTATTAGCATTAAAATCCTGAGGAATTACAGACTTCTAAGTTAATTTATATTCGCGTTATTCGCAAAATTAGAGATTTACTCATCATGAAGATTATTACGTTTTTATTATATATATATATATATATATATATATATATCATAGATAGTCTGTCTGGTTCTCCATATACTCCTATTTTCCGCTGTCTTCTTCATATGTTGATAACTCTCTTTCCCTTTCAAATTGTCTCTCAGCTTAAATCTTTTCCTACCTCTTTCACCTTTTCAATCTAGTTTTCCTTCTAACACGTCTTTAATCATACACTCTCTCTTCTCAGGTAATGCCCAACCCAGTTTGTCTCTATAATCATTCGCTTTTCTCCTACTTTTCGTAGCACTTCATCGTTTTTCACCCTATCTGTCCATTTTATCTTCAGCATTATCCTCCAAGTCCACATTTCAAAGCTTTCCAAGTATTTGATGTCCATTATCCTTAGCGTCCTTGTTTTTGCCTCGTACATAGCTATACTCCAGACACAGCATATTATGAACTTCTTGCTGATATCTTCCCTTACATTACCCGTAAGTTGATGTTTCCTTCTTCTGAAAACCGCTTTTGCTTTTCCTATTTTTGCCCTGATCTCATCCGTACGTTTTGTTTCTCTTGTTGTGATGCTTCCAAGGTATTTATAATCTGAAACTTGTTCTAAATGCTTTGCTCCAATACTTATATTCAGATTCTCTTCTTTGCCCGATGTTTGAATGACCTTGGATTTTTCTGTATTTATTTCCATACCGTATTTTCTGCCTGTTATTACTAGTCCATTTATCATTTTCTGGAGTTCCTCTTCCATTATTGCTAGAAGTACTTGATCATCAGCGTATTTTACTGATCTTATAATCCTTCCTCAATTTTGAAATATTCTGTGCCTTCTAACGCTTCTTGCGTTACATTTTCCTCATATATATATATATATATATATATAGAATAAAGTCGGCGATAGGCAGCAGCCCTGTCTTTCTCCTCTACCGATATTTACTCCGCAGGAGACCGCATTCTCCAACCTGACCTTTACAACTTGATTCACATACAGATTCCTGATCAGTCTCCTGTCTCTCCAATCTACACCTATATACTTTAATATCTTCATCAAAATTAACCAATTTACTCTTTCAGAGACCCTCTACCAGTCTACGAAACATATGCAAATATCTTGACTGTACTCTATTGCCCTTTCTGATATGATTCTAACTGTCCCTATCTCATCTGTAGTTTCTCGTCCTTTTTTGAAACATATTTAATCTTCCCATAGCATTTCTTCTGCCATTTTCTCCAGCCTTTTATAAAGAATCCTCGTGATGATCTTCCAAGTGTGTGACAGAAGGCTTATCGTTCTGAAGTCTTTAACTTAGTACATTACCTTTAGCTTCTTTAGAGGGATCATTGTTACTTCTAGGAAATCTTGAGGTCACTCTCCTGCGTCGTAAATCTTATTTATTAATTTCGTGATCGCTTTTAGTCCCGATCCCATGACTTTAAATACCCGAGTTGTTATTTCATCGCTGCCTGTGGCTATCTCTTTCTTTAGTTACATTATCGTTTTTCTACTTCGCTCTCTATAACGCTTGGTCCTAAGTTGTCTTCTTCAATGTTTTATTCATCTTTCAGTTCTATTTTTTCTGATCCTGCCTGCTTGCTTTATAGTTCCTTAATGTATTCTTCCCCAGTGGCGGCTCGTGTATAGGCACTGCGGAACTGCAGCACCCCCTATTTCCACTTGATATTATCAAAAACATTTAATATAATGAGTCCTTTTTTCTTTAATTCTTTCTTTATTTTTGTAGTACAATATATATTCCTTAAGCTTAATGTCATTACTTCAGTAGCCATCCCCCAGTTTATGAAAAAGATACAAAAATCTTTGTATGGAACTGTGCGCTTCACAGTGCCAGCGACGTGGTGTTTGACTGTTGTGCGCAAGCGCACATAGGATGGGGGTGGGGAGGAAGGCGGGACTGCCAGGTAGAGAGAGCACTGTTGCTCTTGCAGTGATGGTGGAAGTTTTTTTTTACTCAGCGTGTGTTGTGCTTAAAAACCGTGTACCATATTCTTGAATGTGATAAAGTATAGAAGAGTGTAGAATTAGATTATTATTCTGCTTGCAGCTATTCTATTTGATTCATTTTTTTTCGGTTCTTTTATGGATTTCATTTTTAAATGAATAGATCAAGCTTGAACTGTAACAATTTAATTTAAAGTAAGTAAAAAATGTTTGATTTTTTTTGTTAAGATTTTATCAAGTTCCTGAATAAATTTTCTTTTTATACGTTTTTTTTCCTTTTACACAATTTTAAAACAAAGGCTAAAAATTTTCTGGAGCAGCACCCCCACTAATTTTAGCTACGAGCTGCCACTGTTCTTCCCATACCTGTACTACATCCTTTGTTTCTGACAATGAGACTATATTCCTATCCGTATTCACAATTCCATTACCCCGAATTCCATTCGACTTATTTTCTAATTCCAGTGTCCTAGCGTACATCATATCGTACCTTCCTAATTTCTCCATTTTGTTGTATTTTCGAATAGGAAGCAAAAAAGAGAATGGAAGGAGGGGCAAGTGAAAGATACGCTTAGAAACCTCGGTCGACATTGGTATCAATCGACAGAGAATTTTTTAACGATTCCAATATAGAGAGTAAACGCGAAAATAAAGGGGCGGTAGCGGGGGAAGGGAAAGGGGGGAGGGTGTAAGACACTCTAAGGAAGCAATTGGCATTGCTGTTAAATGACAGAGAATTTTATAACGATTATGAATATGCAGCAGAAAGGTGAAAACGGATGGGGCGGAAGGATGGGGAGGAATCATAAATCTTTCGTCAACTGTTTTTTCTGGTTGTCTAGCTGTATATTTTTCTATGATATAATATTGTATATTGAAGAATTTTCTTCTCGTCTTAGCAAATTGTTGCAAAAATTTTAATTTTGGCATATTTCATACATTTAGTATAGTTGGAGTTATACAATTGGGTTACCTTTAGCGATCTTTGAAAACGTGGTTGCTGTACTCGATCTAGGTATCGTCTGCGCCAAGATTTTCTTGCTTTTATCTGTCGCTTTCATTCTATCCTCCATTTGTTGCCTATTGCAAACGTTAATTCTAAATGAAGTGCATTCTGTGCGAAGATGAACTGCCCAAGAACAGCGACTTCGTTAACTGTTAAGGATGTAAATCAAGCATGCAGTACTACTGTTCTGGGCTCAAGGAGGCGATTTACAGATGGATGTTAACAACAAGAAAAGAAACTTGAAGATTCCCCGGATGCCGTCAAAAAGAAAAACAGGAGGAGTGTATGTCTAACACCAACTGATCATTACGATTCATGGATATGATATAAAGCAAAGTATAAACTTTCTAGTTGAGAAATATGAGGAATTACTGAAAAAATTTAATAGTTCTAACAAAAACATTGATTATATGCGCTTTACTGTAGTACAACTAAGAGATGGACTATGTGAAAAACATTAAAGTATTATCAATTTAGAAGTCAAGGGGAATAGATTATAGCAAGATTACTTAGATTAAACATTAAATATTGTGTGCATAGACGAGGATCGGAAAGAAAGAGATATCAATGAATGAAACAACAGCTTAATCTACAATAAAAAATTAAAGACTGGTTAAAAATTGAGTAAGGTGAACTTTTAATTAAATATATAAGTTCATGATTTAATTAGTTGATGTGTAAATGAGAAATGTACTGATTATATGTCATTAAAATTGATTATAATTATGTAATGTAATAGTTATATAAGGTATATATATATATATATTGTGAATAAATATAAACAATTTATTCAAGATGGCGGAAATAGTAAACACGACGTCATGTCGCTCGTGCAAAAATCCTCTTCAAGACGAGTTTAAATTACCATGTGCCGGTAGATGCATGGGATATTACCACCTAAAGTGCTCCAATCTTACAGAAATAGAATCTAACGTAATCCAGGGTCATAAATCGATTTTCTGGATGTGTGAAACCTGTTGCTCAACAGTGAACCTAAACACCGCACGACCTGGCATCGAAAATTCCTCTCCGGCCGTTTTTGATTTTATTATCAGGAACTTACTCTGCCTGGAAGAAAGACTGGCGCTTGTGGAGTCCAAGCAAGTATGTAGTAATTCAATTAAAAACAAATTGAGCAATGCGCTCATTGAACGAGAAGTTATCCCAAGTAACGTAGTCACTGCAGATATTAATGCAGAATCAGCCCCCAACCCATCTGCTAAGTATGCCGTTGTGTCCTCCGGTGGAACTAACCTGCAACCGTCAAAATTTCCAACTGATACCCTAAATGCGTCAGAGAATTCCGACAAAATTTTTTCTCATAGTGACGATGGTTTTATAAAGGTGAGCTACAAAAAAAGGAACAAAACCATAAGTAAATATGCCGACAGCCTACATGAAAACTCTCATCACGAATGTCCATCAGAAGTCTCCATTAAGGAGAGTACGAGTTTATCGAAACGCGGTCCTGGCATAGCAAAACGAGGTAAGCAAGTAAAACACTTAATATTCGGCTCCAGCAAGGAAAAAAACAGTTTTACAGCAATCCCTAAACGTGCCTGGCTCTATTTGGGACGAGTTAATGTGAATGTTACATGTGATAATATTATAAACTTTCTTTCAAAGAGATATAATAACGATAATTTTACATGCGAAAAACTTGACATATACAGCAGTCAGAGTGCTTCCTTTAAAATCAGTGCTGATCTCTCTCTCTTATCAGATTTGAATAAAAGTGAAAACTGGCCAGAAGGTGCATGTGTTAGTAGGTTTTCCTTCACCAGGTGAAGAAAGAGTGAAATTAGCAAATCTGAACTAAGTGACCCACCCTCACCATTGTGTGTCCCCTGTCAGAATACAGCAAGTGCTCATTATGATTCTTCAGCCAGTGCTATTGATTGTGATAGCAACCCAAGTGAAAGTGCCGATAAAAATCCTCTTCCAATTTTGCCACCTAATCCCAGCCACAATCCCACCTGTAATCAGGCTCCTAAAACGATTACTCGAGGCCAAGCTGGTGTATTGATCCCAGCCCAACCCTCAACAGGAATCACAACAAGAAGCATGGATGGGATTTCCAAAGCCAAATCAAAGTGACTAAATGTAATACATCAAAACATCCAAGGTATGGGCAATAAAATTGACCAGCTCGAGGTTTTTATTGAAGAAGAAACCCCTGATATTTTGGTACTCAGTGAACATGGGTTAAAACTAGAACAAACACATCGTAACATATTGTCCAAAATGAAATTAGGTGCAGTCAGCTGCAGAAAAGGAAAAAAAGGTGGAGGTGTTATAATACTTGTCAATAGTAAATTGCAAATTCATATAGACAACTTAGAACTGGATAGATTTTCAGACCAGGAAAACATTGAAATTACAGGCATAAAACTCACCCCAAGAAATAATAATACAATGTATATCCTAGGAATATATCGCCCCCCTAGTGGTAATATTGATCTCTGCCTGAACCAACTAACACAAATAATCGAAAACATGCAGCCAAAATTAAAGAGTAAATTGATTATTATTGGTGACTTTAATGTGAATATATTGGAAAATACAAGAAACAGTAAAAAATTTATCTCATTTATTGAACTATTTGGCTTAAAACATACCATATCTTCACCTACAAGGATAACAAATATCACAGCTACCTGTATAGATAATATTTTAACTGATCTAAATCCTTCTGCATTCACCTCTCTAGTAATTCATTCCTCACTATCTGATCATTTAGCTATAAAAATTAGCATAAACTTATATCAAAATTTAGTAAGCCCACCGCATTACGTACCATTTAAAGTGCATAACTGTAAGAAAGAAAACCTAATGCGCCTTCAAAATTTAACAATGAATGAAGAATGGTCTGGTGTGACACTCAATAATACAGCAGATGACAAATATAATAATCTCATTGAAACCTTCTCCTACTGGTTCAACCTCAGTTGCCCTATCACAACTGTAAAAAAATGGAATAAAATAACAAAAAAAAGTAACTGGATTGATGCTTCAATCAGAAAAGCCAGGGCAGAGCTTTGCCATCTTGAACAAATATATTTATCAAATAGAGACATTAATAGTAAACATGAATTTTCAAATTACAAAAAGTTTTATGATAATTTAGTGTTAACAACTAAAAAGAAATACAATGATGCCTATATCCTAAACTCGAATAATATTAGTAAAAGTACATGGAATATTATTAATCAGGCCAGAGGAAAGGAAACACCAACTTCCTCCCCCACTGAAATATGTATCAATAAAGTCACCATCAACGATCCAATGGAAATTGCAAATTATTTCAATAGTTTTTTCAACACAATGGCTGCAAAAATATCCAAAAAACTACCTAACACTTCAAGGGATAAACATTTCTTGAATAATAGAGTTGCTCAAAGTATCTACCTCTTTCCAACTAATGACACAGAGGTCAAAAGCATAATTAAAAACATGAAAGCAAAAAATTCTGCAGGATATGATGGTATTCCTATTACTGCCATAAAAGCATGTGCATCATCCATTGCCTCTCCTTTATCTAACACCATTAACAAAGCCTTTGAAGAAGGAATCTTTCCAAATGCTCTCAAAATATCTGTAATTCATCCAATTTATAAAAAGGGTGACAAAAGGGATGTAGCGAACTACAGGCCCATATCTCTGATATCATGTTTTTCCAAAATATTTGAAAAAATACTGCTGAATAGACTCACACCTTTCCTCAAACGGCATAACATAATCTGTAACACCCAACATGGATTCATAAAGGGCAAATCTACCACTACTGCGGCAATCACCTTTCTGGAAAAAATTATCAGCAATATTGATCAAGGAAATAACTCCACTGGTATCTTCTTGGATCTATCAAAAGCTTTTGACTGCGTAAATTTTGACATACTACTTGAAAAACTAGAAAATTTTGGAATAAGAGGTCAAGCCCATAGTCTCATCAAATCTTACTTAACAAACCGAATGCAGGTAACAAAACTACAGACATGCCAGGGGCATATTATGTCATCTAATCTCACTGCTACCAATGGAGTTCCCCAAGGCTCAATTCTTAGGCCCTTGCTCTTCTTATTATATATAAATGACATCCAATCTGTTATTAATGATGGGACTATAATTTTGTATGCGGATGATACTTCTATCACAATAGCTGATAAGCTGTACTCTCAACTGGAAATAAAGGGAAATGTTGTCTTAAACAGCATTGCACAATATTATAATGAAAACCTTCTCACAATAAACACTGAAAAATCATGCTTTATAGAATTCTCCCCACGCTTATATGACTCAGAAAATAGCTACTTTGTAGGAGATATCATGATAATGAAAAACCACTGCACAAAATTTCTTGGTTTAATTATTGATGAAAAACTAAGCTGGAATTACCATATAGATGAAATATCGCATAAAATTAGCAGAAATCTTTACGTCTTAAGGAACCTAAAATATCGCTGTACACAAGGAGTTATGAAAACTGCTTATTTTGGACTGATTTACCCATACCTTGTCTATGGAATTGAATTATGGGGGCACACTAGTAAAACAAATTTACAGAATCTTTTCATTTTACAAAAGAAAGCAATACGCTATATAGCAAACTTACCCCTGAAACAAACATGTAGGCAGGCTTTTGTTGACCTTAAACTACTGACACTCCCCTCCATTGTAATATATAGGACATTGCTATATTTAACTACTTTGGATGATATAATATCTAATAAAGATGTCCATGAACACTTCACTAGAGGCAATTCCTCTTACCGTCTTATCCAACATAGACTAAAATTGTATGAAAGCCTACCCAAATATAAAGGTATTCAATGGTTTAATATTTTATCTCCCAACCTTAAGTCTAGCAGATCAGAAAAAGACTTTAAGAACAAAATGTACAAATTTCTACTGGAGAATGCTTTTTACTCAGTGGAAGAATTTATTGATGTATGCTACTCCAAAAACATGTAACAGGAAGAAACTCTAACATGTAATTTATTTGTTTTATATTTAAATATTGCTGTATTTTGAGATTGTAGTTTTAATATGTTTTCTTACTTTCAAATATATATGATGATTTTTGATGAAGGCTAGTTGCACAATTATAAAATATGAAACATAGAACATATAAGAAAATGTAGCATATGTATTATGTACTCACTCTGTACTTTTTGTATGTTTGTTTTGATATGTAACTCCCATAGTATATATATATGTTATGAATGTCCTCTATGACGGCTCCTGACAATTGTAATGCTTTGTGTATGCAATTTTTATGGAATTAAAAATAAATAATAATAATAATAATAATAATAATAAGTAAATAATATTTGAGGTGAAAAGACAGCTGCAAAATTAACGATGCTACAATATGTAAACACTTGATGTGTCAGTTTCTCAAATTTCTAATGCATTTGCAGATGAATTTACAAGCAAAATACAGGACATAATTCTGAAATGTGATGATAAATTAAATAAGGACTGTCAATTTAGTGATTTACCAAGTCTTGTAATTCTTGAAGCAAGGCCAAGTGATATACAAAATCCATCCTTAGGCTTAATGAAAGAAAATCTCCTTAAACAAAATGTAAATCTAATAAATTTAATTGCAACTTGGATTAATAATAGCATGAATAATGGTAAACTCCCTGATGATCTAAAAACAGAAATTGTAAGACCAATCTTTAAAAATGGCAATCATAAATTATTTACTAATTATGGACCAATCTCAATTTTATTAGTGCTGGATAAAATTATGGAAAGGTATATTGCAGATCATATTATGTCATATTTAAAAAAATATAACATATTATCACATGATCAATATGGTTTTCAGGAAAATAAGGGTTCAAAACTTTTATTAAAAGACTTTACGGAGTATATTAGTGAAAATCTTAACAAAACAACAGCATATTGGCTGTATTTGTGGATTTTAAAAAGCATTTGGTACTGTTAACCGTAATGCCCTATAAAAAACTTTACAACATAGGAATAAGGGAAATTTTACTATATTAGTTTAAGGACTACATTACAAACAGATTTATTTGTGCAAAAATTGAAAAAACCATGAATGAAAAAGCAAAAATCTTATCTGGTACTCCACAGGGTTATATATTGGGGCCACTGCTATATTTAATCTATGTAAATGATCTACCAAAAATCTTGTACCGATGTAAAATATTTCAATATGCAGATGATACTGTAATTGTTACTGTTCATAAAGATTTGGAAAAAACTGCATTATATATGCAACAAAATTTTAATATATTAAATAAATGGACTCATGATAATTACTTATTAACAAATGAACAAAAAACTAAGCTCATGCATATTAAAAATTGTATGGAACTAAATAAAGATATAACCATTTTATTTCACAGCCATTCTTGTTTGCATGGAAATTCATATATAGAAATGAATTGTAAGTGTACAGTTTTAGAACAAGTCCATGAATTCAAATACTTGGGTGTAATATTGGATGACAACTTTACTTTTGGAAATCATATAAGGATGATTAACCATAAGATTAAAATGTGCTTATATTATGCATCACATCAGACATATGCTCCCTATGTACATTAAGAAAATAATGTATTTTTCAACAATTGAATCAATAATAAGTTATGGAATCTCAGTATGGGGCTGTACTGCCAACACTTAATTAACAATACCAAAATCTTCAATATCAAAAATTTGGAATGACATGACTGTAAATTATAACATTAATAATGACAGACAAGTCAATGAACAATCAAATATTCTCTCCATAGAACAATGTACAAATACATATTAATAATGGGCAATTACTTTAATGATAAGTATAAGATAGAGAGAGAAAATCTAAATGTATATGGGCTTAGAAATCAGATAGAATATAATATTCCAGTAAGCTCCAACTCTTATGGTGAAAGAAGGTTCAATAGTACCTATATTATTTAATAAGATGCCTAGCAACCTGAAAAAATTTACAACAACATCCAGAATAAAAGCTGAAGTTAAAAAATGCCTTATGCAAAAATGAGTAAATGCTAAGAAATATCTATTGTTCTCAGTTCTTATCTCTTGTTTTAGTTTTCTTTCAATCACCTTGGTGAAATTCCTAAGTGCTTCACAGTGACTTAATACTATATAGTAATGCTGATTTAAATATGATTTTTTCTGGCAGTCAAGCCCGCACTGGGCTTTGCCAGAACCTTTGCAAAAGTAACACATACTAATATGTAATGAGCACTGAAATGTATACGTCATGTAACTATATAATAGCCTGACAATTGTAGTATTCGTTGGACACTCCCAATACTTTATTATGTGAAGCTCAGTCTAGAGTGTGTTTGATGGTATATTGAGTTTGTAAATACCTGTTTTTATATTAAAAATGTTAACTGCATTCACACATTCCAGTGTGATCTAAAAGAACATTGTGCCTAATATGTATTTCCTTATTATTAAAAATTATTATTATTATTCTTGATGTGGATTAATTCTGGGTTTTCATGCTTACAGCAGAGCAGGCTCAAGCTATAAGCATAGCTATTATATATTTATGGTGTATTGTCACTTAAAAATCGCCGGACTATAGAGCATGTGTTAATTATGAGAGATTTTTGTAAATTTATGTATTTATTTTTGTGTAGGTCTAGAGTTTCAAGACTTTTGAATAGTTTTTTTGGGATGACACCTGTAGACGATATTATAATAACTTTATTTTGTTGTGTCATGTTTTTAATTTCTTCGGCTAATGATAAATATTTTTGGATTTTTTCATTGTGTTTTTTCTCTATATTGGATGTGTTCGGTAGTGAAACATATATTAGGTATGTTATATTTTCTTCTTTTTTATGAGTGTGATGTCCTGTCTATTGTGTGAAATCATTCGATCAGTAATTATGTCTCTCTTCCAATAGATTTTTATGTTACTATTTTTGAGGATAATTTTTTGTTTATATTTATGCCATGGTACTATATTGCTTTCTATTAATTTTTGTTTCTTGCATAAGGCTTGGTGTATTTGTCGGCATACATTGCCATGTCTTTGTGTATATTCTGTACTTGCTAGGGTGCTACATCCACTTGTAATGTGTTCTATTGTTTCATTTTCGATTTTGCATCACTTATTGTTGGATCTTTTATCACATATTTCATGTAGTTCTTTTTTTTATGATTTTGTCCTGAATGGCTATGTGGAAACCTTCAGTTTCAGCAAACAGGTTCCCATTTACAAGCCATTTATTATATATTTCTTTGTCTGTATGTTGTATGGTTGTGAGAGTTGGTAGGGATGTTTGCCATGGAGTGTTTTGTTTATCCAGGAGTCAATTTTTTGGATTTGTGTTTTTATATGATTTCTTTGTATCATATTTTTTATTTTGTAGTTGTAGCGGTGTAGTGGATTTATCTATTAAAATGATAGTTTTGTGTAGTGAACTATCTTGTCTAAAGTAGAAGTACTGATGGAGATTTTGTATATGTTCGTAGTGTAGGTTTTTTATATCAATACATACTCTGCCTCCATCTTTTCTGGGTAAGAAGAATCTTTCGACGGCTGAATGTTTATGGTGAATTTGATACTTATTACATGTCATTCTGATGAGTGTGTTTAATGAGTCAAGGTCTGTATTTGTCCATTTTATTTGACCAAAGGAATAGGTGAGGATTGGTACTGCATAGGTATTTATGGCTTTGATTATGTTTTTGCCTTTTAATTCCATTTTGAGTATTTTTTCTAGTCATACTTTAAACTTATCTTGTATTTCTTGTTTTATTGTTGAGTGATCTATTATGGGTGTTTTTGAGAATCCTAGATATTGGTAATATTCATCTTCATTCATGGCTTCAATTTTCTTTCTATCTGTACTGAGAGAATATCCTTCATGTTCTTGAGGTTTTCCTTTTTCTACGTAGCATGTTTTACATTTGTTTATACCAAAGTTCATTTTATTGTCTGAGCTGAATATTTTTGCGGTGAAGAGTTCCTGGGTTTCCAGCCAGGTGAATGTGGTGTCAACCGACATTTTGGCACCTTCCTCAAGTGCCATCTTCAGGAGTCTCCTGAGTGCCATACCATTATTTTGTCCTTGTATATATACTAACCGGGTATAGGAGGCTCGTTCCCCATTGGCTGTTGGGTCGGCCTATGGCATTCCACAATTTTGGGGAGTATGGGATTCCACACCTTGCTGAGTGGGCATCCCGTGTCCCTGTTAATGTTGTATTTCTCGATTCTGATTTTGATGGCGTCTTTCACTAGCCTATCCCAAAAACCATTGGCCTGGGCAATCACCTGGCTGGAAACCCGGGAACTCTTCACCACATCGATTTGCCAGGAAAGCATCAGATCTTTCTGAATATTTCTGTTATGTGAATTTTTTATTTCAATTGTTCATTTTTTGCTGTATATAGTTTTAGGTCATCCATGTACAGTAAGTGGTTTATAATGTAATGGCTATCTTGGTTATGGTTGATCTTGTATCCATATTTCATTCGGTTAAGTATGGTAAAGAGTGGATTAAGTGCTGTTCAGAACCAAGGAGCACTTAGGGAGTCTCCTTGAGGTATTCCTCTGGCTATTGTTATTTCTGTAGTTTTTATCCTCTTGGTGGCTGTTTGTAGATGTATTTCAGTTCTCCATGTTTTCATGATATCTCTCAAGATGTCAATAATTGTCTGATCTACTTTGTAGATTTCAAGAATGTATACTAGCCATGAGTGTGGGACGCTGTCGAATGCTTTTTGGTAATCTATATATGTGCAATAGAGGTTTCTTTTGTTTGTTTTTGCTTGGTTGGTTATTGCAGAATCTATTATGATTTTTTCTTTGCAGCCTCGACAACGTTTTCTGCATCCTTTCTGCTCTTCACTTAAGATTTTTTTTGAAACTAAGATGTTGATCTAATTTCATTGTTATGATGAATGTTAGTATTTTGTAAATGGTAGGTAAACATGTGATAGGTCTATATTTGGTTGGATTTTTTTGTATCACTGTCTTTGGCTTTAAGATAGGTAATTCCTTTGGTAAAGAATCTTGGCATATTATTTGGATTATGTATACAGTCGTTGGATAATTCACCTAATTTTTCATGTTCACTTTTGAGATATTTGTACCAATAATTTTCAATATGGTCAATTCCTGGTGTCTTCCAATTATGTATTTTTTACTGCTATTTCTACATCAGTCTTATCTATTTTTATTGGGATCATTGCTTCTACATTTGTGGCATTGATGATTTCTTCTGAAATCCATGTTGCATTTTTGTTATGTTTCTGGTTTGGACTAGATGTTCGACCAAAATGTTTCTATATCTTTGATTTTGGGATGTTCTCTGATTTCTATTTCATTTTATTTTTAAGGTAGTTGTAGAATTATTTAGGGTTTGTCAAAAATATGGAGTTTTCAATCTTCCTGTCTCTACTTTTTTTGTATCTCCTGAGTATGCTTGCATATTCTTTTAACTTTTGTTTTAGTTTGTCTAATAGAATGGTTATATTGTCTTTTGTTGACCTTTTAATTATTATTTGGATTTCTTTATGTGATTTTGATGATTTTATATTTCCATTGATTTTTTGCGTTACTTTACCTATATCACTTCTTAGTTCATTTATCCTTTTTTCTAATCTTCTTTGCCAAGGTGGTCTATTGTCCTGTGTTCTTTTATTTCCAACAGACTGTGGTGAGATTTTTTGGCCATTTAGGTATGTTGTTGTGAATGCAGCGCAGTAGATTAGCAAATGTAGATCTTCTAAGGTCATGTTATTTTCCATTTATGTTGATATGATTTTATTGATTTCTGTTAGGATATTTCTAGATTTTGGACTTTCTTTTAATTTTGGAAGGCGAGGCTGTGATGTCAGATCAGTTCCGTTATATGTAATGTAGGCTTGTGTAAATGAGTTGAGAATCATTTCATGTGTGAATTCTGTATTTTGTATAATTGTTTGACTATTGTTTTCTAGGTTTGTATATGCTCACATGGATTGAGTATGTATTTCATTGAATAATGGTGATTTTTGCATGCTGTCGGTTAATGATGTGGTGAACGTACTTGTGGGTGATGCTAGTTTATCTTTCTGTAGTCTTGATGGTGGTTCTAGGTATTTATTATGTTCTGGCCTTCCATTTATGTTTGTTGTGCTTTCATTCATTTCTTTTTGCTTGTTTGTTGGGGAATCGAGGGTTTCTTGTTTCAGTTGTTGTAATATTGGTTGTGGTATCCTGTTATTTTTTGTTATGGTACGTTTCTGATCGGCAATTCTTTGTTCTGTGAGATGGGATAGTTCTGGGTATATGTCAATGAATTTCTGGCACAGTTCTTGTCTATAGCCCACTAGAATGGTTTCTCCTTTCATAACTTTGAAGTAACACTGCATGAGGTTTTTAATCATTTCGTCGTTCCACTGCATGCATTGTCTCAGTTTGCCTAACTTGGTGGTTGCTGGTTGGCTAACCAGCAAAACACTTTTGTTAGGTGTTGTATGTAGTGAACAGTTAGTGTCGGCTGTGGTAGATTCGGGTATCCCGGTAGTTGTCTGCCTGCTCAACCTACTACCACTGGCAGTTTGTCCTCTGTCACATCCAGCACTGGCTCCAGATGTGCCCTGGCGATCCCCAGGCAGTGGCCTTTTTCCAAGGCAATCTTTATTTTTTTCTTCATATTGACTATGGTTGGGTAGAGTGGGAGTAACCCTGCTGACTTGGGCTGTGGATGCCACCGTTGGCTTCTCAGCTCCTCCGCCACCATACCTAGGGAGACATCCTGTCTGATGCCACCCAGCTGAGGAGGCCTTCCCCCTGAGTGGCTATAGGGTTTAGCCCTCCTTAAGCCCCCCCTCGATCGTCAGTTCGCCAACCTAGTTTCCCACTGGGATTGGAAACAAACCTGCAGAGGCTAAGGGTGCTCTCTTGATGGGCACCCGTGTTTGCTTACATTCCCATTATTATTATTATTATTATTATTATTAGCTAGGATAAATTAATTTAGAGGTTATCTTTGCATTGTACCTCTGATATTTATGAACAATGGATAGCTTTCCTTATATTAAAACTCCCTGGGTTGATTTAACTGTCTATGAAAGTGTCTCTGATGTAAATGCTAAGAATAACCAAGGCTATATACATAAATTTATTATTCTACATCTAAACATCAGATCCCTTAGAAAACACTCAGATACTTTCATTGTATTAATAGAAATCCTTAGTTGTAAACTGAATATAGTGGTAATTTTGTTAACTGAAGTAAATATCACTAGTCATGAGATTTATCTGTGTACAGTCATTGGCTTTAATATGTACTACAAATTGAGGAAAGACAGAAGGGGAGGTCGAATTATGTTCTACTGAGAAAAGACTTTAATTTCGTATGTGAAGGTAGCAACATGAGTAGTTGTGATTCATTAATGTGGCAGATTCTATTCAAAAACTGATTAATAAGAATTTGTGCTATATATAGGACACTCAATTGCAACATAATTGCCTTTTTTGAAGACTTAGGTAAAGTGATGAGGGATAAAGGTTCGGAAACAATTATAATGGGTGACATTAATATTAATCTTAAACACAGGAATAGTGTCAATACCTGTAGATATTTGGAAATGGTGGCAGCCAATGGTTACCTATCAGTGATTAATGCATATATATGAGAGGAAATTAGGGATGGAAAAGTAGTGCAATCTTGTTTAGATCATATTTTGTTCAATGGAATGAATAATCATATTCAGTAGTGGTTTTGTTTTGAAAGCTAAAATTTTGGTCAATTATATGATAGGGATAAATTATATGGGCATGAGGAAAGACAATATAAAAAGGAAATACAAAGAAGACAGTGAATATGTGTGCTGTATTAATAATAAATTGGTTGATTTTTATATAAATGGTTTTGACTGGGCACAATTATTATAGGAAAAGGGTCCAAATATATTGTATAATAAAATATGTTACACTTTTAATGAGATTTATGATAACTCCAAGGTTGTTAGAAAAAAAAATAAGTAGAAGGGAAGGACAGGATAGGATAATGAGGGATGTACTTTATATCAAACAGCAAAGGGATAAGGCTTTTACTAAATGTAATAGCGGTCCCACCAATGAAAACTATAAAATGTTGAGAAATAAAGTATTATAATGATTTTTTAAAAAGATTAATGATGGCAGATCACTGTGGAGAAAAATTAACAGGTTTACTGGTAGAAAAATAGATAGTGGTAGTGATAAACATTTTGAGACACTTAAGCAATGGAAAAACTGATGAAATCTGCATTAGTTTTCTAAAGCAATTTACAGAGGGTGTTGAGGATACTAAAAAAAAATGTTCAATCAAATGTGATAATGAGGTTAGAATGACTAATATGAGTATTTTTATGTGGGAGCCAACTGAGGAAAAAGTACATCAGATTTTTAGATCTTTAAAAAATAAAGCACCAGGTCATGATGGCGTCAGAATAAGAGATATAAAATCAAATCCCGTACTTATTGGGGTCATAACTAAACTTACTAGAAGATTCTTAGCGCAAGGTGTAATGCCTCATGGGTTAACCCCTCAAGCCCGGAGGAGATTTATTAAATCCCACCCATATGGCCAGATGAGTTTTTTAAATTTTCACGATTGCGTTGCAAAAACGTTCGAAAATATTAAAATAATCATAACATGACAAGTTTTCTCTTGATTTTTCTGAATTTTTTTTGTGGATTTATGAAAAACATGAAATTTGTAAATATATATTTTGCATATAATATTTTACATACAAAGATTGTTGGAGTAGAAGAGAATATACACCAATCGCTAATTTTCCGGCGTGCATTCACGCTTTATATATAACATTCAGCACCGGAAAATCTATAGAAGATATTGATGTGCAATCTTAATAAAAAATAGCTTAAATTAGTAACTATTTCATTCTGCAAGTCTACCCATCTAAACCAATTAGATAAAAAGTTTTTTTAAGTAAATGTAGTATTTTTGATTTATTAAAAGATGATTTATTTATAATATAAACGTTTTAGTTATACAGTCATCATTATTAGTCATTACAGAAGTCACATAGAAGAAATGGTTGCATTTCGTTCATTGGAAAGGGAGATATGACGTTGTATATAACACGGAAAACATTAGCTTATAGATCCTTCCCAAATATTTTCAGAAAATATACACGTGCGTAATTGGATTCAGCAAGAAATGCCTTATAGCTTAGTAAACACTTCTAGTAATCTATTGTGTAAATATATGCAAGAGCTTTTCGTCATTTTTGCTAGCGTGTCCTCTTCTTGCCTACTCACTTCATCGCTGCTTTGGCCCTAGTGGCACAACAGCGAAGCACTTATCTGAAGAGGAAAACAGACCTCGTCTTCTTTCAAATGCCAAAGAAAAGGAACCCAATTTGGTGGGTTCCCTTTCCTCAGGTATTTATGGGTCAACTTTAGAAACCAAAAATCCGTAGGTCCGTGGTAAAAACTAAAATTCTATCACAAAACTAAACGTATATTATATGTAAACAAATACAAATAGAAATACTCAATTCGTCGCAATTTTCGTCGAGATTAAAATAAAATTCTAAAGGTCTTTAAAATTATATGACAGATATTATCCTTCTCACAAAATGCCTCTCTTTGAGGCGTGGCACTGAATTATCGGAAGAATGTCGGCCTTAGATTTTGAAATCAGCTGTTTTGACGTTGACGCTCTCCTATGAAGCGATGAACGAAGGATCGCGCGGTAATGGAAGGGAATATTTACAGAAATGTTTTTACTCAAACTAATTCCATTCTTCATCAATTGCATTGTAAACATTTGTAAAAAGCTGTGCAAAGACAGACATAAGATGTTTTCCTTTTTTTCTTTGCATACCGATGAAGACCTTTGCTGCTTGACATAAGCCAAATATCTCCACCAGGAAAAAAAGAGGAGAAAAAACGTGCTCTCCTTTAAAATGATACACATTTCCTACATTGCATTTCAAACACCAAGGAAAGGTTCCTTGCTGCATTGAAAAGCGACTTTTATACGGAGAAACACCATCATATCATAGCAAAATTGAAAATTCTATCGCAAAATTCAATGTTGATTATATATTTTATAATAGAGTAAAAATACAGGACAAACATAGATAGGAAGTACAAAGCTTCCTATTTCAAAATATATATATAGGTTATTTAGATTTAAAGAAGTCTCGCGTCAAAAAATAAAATAAATTAGGGCTGCCGCATGACGTAATAGTACGCTTGACGGCCGATTAGACAGTTTTTGCATGGCGTAATAGTACGCCTGATGGCGTTGAGGGGTTAAAGAAGGCAATTGTAAGGCCAGTATTTAAGGAAGGTAGCTTACAAGGACATGGCTAATTATAGACCAATATCACTGTTGCCAGCTATAAGCAAGGTTATAGAAACGTATGTAGGTTGTCATTTAATGGAGTTTTTAAAAAATCTAATATAATTTCTCATTATCAGTTTTGTTTTCAGAGAGGTGTGGGTACTAAAGAAGCTCTGAAAATTTTTGCAGATATAATAAATAAAAATTTGGACATGAAAAATAGGGTAATTACTATATTTGTGGACTATAAAAAAGCTTTTGATAGCATTAATTTTGAAATATTAATTCAGATGTTATGGGAGGTTGGAATTAGTGGTAATGTCCAGGAATGGTTTAAAAGCTATTTACAGAATAGAGTTATTAAAGTGAAATTTAATAATGTTTTTAGTTATCCTAGTATTTTGAAATTTGGGGTACCTCACGGTTCTGTTTTGAGCCAAATTTTGTTTCTAATATATATAAATAGTATAGTCAACTAAGTCAAAAACTGGGATATTCTGCTGTATGCAGATGATATTGTATTAATATCTGCTCATACAGATTTGCATATTGCTACCACTGATATGCAAATTGACTTGAATAACATATCTAAATGGTCACATGATCATGACTTGATAATTAACACTAAGAAAGTGAAAGTTTTGTATATTTTTAATAACACAGATAAATGACAGCCAATTTCTCTTACACTGTACACACATGAGTGTCTCCATAGAAAAGAAAATAAATTGGTATGTAACTGTAAGAGTATGGAACAGGTTCATTGCACAAATACCTTGGTGACACTGTGAACCAAAATTTTACTTTTAGAGAACATTGTAATAAACTGTTTAGTAAACTAAGAATAGCATATTATCAAATTTACCATGTTAAGAATTGTATATCTCTGAGCATAAAAAAGGATGTATTTTGCTTTTGTTGAGTCATTATTAAGATACAGTATACCTATATGGGGTCACACTAGCAGAGAACATAAAAATAAGCTTTATACGATACAAAATAGACATAAAATTGATCTATAACTGTGATGAACAAGAAGGTATGAACCACACGGCCAGAAATGAATGTGGTATTAATTCAATATAGAGTAAACTTAAAATAATGCCCTTGGAAAAGTATTTGATCTATTTCTTAGTTACAGAGAACTATTATACCAATAAAAATAAAACATTAAAAGTCAACGTAAGATAGAACAAAGAATGGTAGTTAATTATAATGTCCCAAAATACTTTAATAAATTTGGTGGTAATAGATTAAACGTTGTTATACCCAAGATATTTAATGAATTACCATAATGTATGCACAATTTAAAAACAATAAGCGAAGTTAAAAGGAAACTTAAAGAGTACCTTTGAAGGGCTTAAGACTTTGAATATAAGTGTGCTTAATTTATGTTACGAGCTATTGTATTTTATTGATTATTGTAGAAAATGGTAATAAGAGTTTCATTGCTACCTAGGTTAAATATCTTTCCGTAATATTAGCAGATGCTTTATGAAATCTGAGCATCTCCTGATGAATCTCTTTTTTGGCACAGGAGGACTCTAATGAATGCATGTAAAAATATTTTTAAATAAAAATATTTTAAATTATTACTCTGTATAATATTGCACAAGATAATTATGACTGTGTTCTTTGGGGCTCTGCGATATATCATTAATTCTCTTTAATTATTCTTAGTATTGTTCATGTATATCGATGTTTATTTTATTTGAATGATTCAAAAAATGGTTTATATTACTGTTATGGAGGATAACACCGTGTGCAATACACGGCTCAATTGTCCTCCCAGGTTTCCTACCTCGCCGCGAGAAATCTCCACCGGACGGGTACGGAAGCGGCAGCCGGCGAGGGTGACGCTAGAGACGCCAGTCGAGTGAAAGTCTCTCGAGCGTATCCGTCAGCATTCATTTTGCTCCTGCCTTATTTCGCGCTATATTTGCGACCTGCTTGTTTTCTGCAATAAAACTACATTACGAAAGTGGTGGGTTTTTATTGGCCGACGAACCCCTACAATTGTTGATCCCGATGTGATCGCGGCCGAATAGTTTTTTTCGCGACGTTCGTGACCGCGTGTTATGGCCATGGAAGCGAGTAAGGGAAGCGTGGCCCGCGTTCCCCAGTTTTGGGCAGAAAAACCTGCGTTGTGGTTTTTGCAGATGGAAGGCCAATTCGTGTTAGCCGGAATAACGCAGGATTCGACGAAATTCTACCACGTGGTTGCGCAACTCAAGCATCGCTATGCTGCCGAGGTGGAGGACATTATCACGCGACCCCCGGCGCAAGATATGTACGGGAAGCTCAAGTCGGAGCTTATACGGCGGCTTTCTGCATCTCGGTAGGAACAGATCCGACAGCTGTTGGAGCACGAAGTGATGGGCGACCGGAAGCCATCGCAGTTCCTTCGCCATCTCAGGACGCTGGCGGGCACGTCCGTGCCGGATGGTTTTCTGCGATCGCTGTGGCTGCCAACTTAGGTGCACGCCATACTAGCGACCCAGAAGACCGTCGATTTGGACACTTTGGCTCAATTAGGGAACAAGGTCAACGAGGTGACGCCGCGCCCGCAGACCGCCAGCGTCTCCACGTCCTTGGAAATGGAAACGCTCATTAAAAGGATCGACGAGCTGACCCGGCAAGTCGCGGCGTTGACTACCAGCCAAACGTGTCCACACTATCGTCCGCGCTCGAGGAGCCGTTCACGCGGCCGTAACGCCGGTGCGTCCGGTTTCGCCAACTCCGCCTGGTGTTGGTATCACCAGCGTTACGCGGCGCAGGCAACTAAGTGCCGGCCTCCCTGCAGTTTCAACCAGAGTAACGAGGAAGGGAGTCGTTAATGGCGGCCAACGACCATTCCGCAGCACCTCGCCGCCTTTTCATCACGGACCTGTCGACCAAACGCCAATTTCTAGTGGATACCGGGTCTGATCTCTGCGTTTTCCCGCGCGCGCTAGCTTCAGGCCCGCGCTCAAAAACGTCATATGACTTGCTGGCGGCTAACGGATCCGTTATCCTCACATAAGGGTGGATAGTTTTCTCGCTCAATTTCGGGCTGCGGCGAGAATTCAACTGGCGTTTTGTCGTCGCCGATGTCTACAAACCAATTATCGGCGTCGATTTCCTCGCCTTCTATGGTTTGCTCGTCGACGTCCGCAACCAGCGTCTCATGGAGGGCGTTACTTCGTTGTCAGTATGCGGCCGTGCAGTGCACTCCACCACGCCCCACATTAAGGTCGTTATGGGAGGCACGAGATTCCACGGCATCCTTTCGGATTTCCTGGAAATCCCCCGCCCCGCCGGTGCACCTGGGGATCCGAAACACACTACCGTGCGCCATATCCGGACGACGCCATGCCCCCCGGTTTCCTGTAAACCGCGACGATTGGCTCCCGATAAGCTAGTCGCCGCTTAGGAAGAGTTCGAGCTGATGCTCCGTTTCGGCACGGCGCGAAGGTCCGAGAGCTGTTGGTCATCCGCTCTCCATCTGGTGCCGAAGAAGGGGGACGAGTGGCGTCCCTGCGGCAACTACCGCGCCCTCAACACCGGTAAGAGAATCTTCTCCAAGATCGACCTCGTCCGCGCATACAATGAGATTCCGGTTCACCCAGACGACGTACCGAAGGCGGCTATACCGACACCTTTCGGCCACTTCGAGTTTACGCACATGTCGTTCGGCCTACGTAATGCCGCCCAGACCTTTCAGCGCTTCATCGACGTAGTTCTCCGAGGCCTGGGGCATTGCTATGCGTACATCGACGACATACTCGTCGCGTCGGTGTCGGACGAGGAGCACGAACGCCATCTACGCCAGCTGTTCGAGCGCTTGCGGGAATTCGGCGTGGTCGTCAACCCGGAGAAGTGCATATTTGGCGTATCCGAGATCACATTTCTCGGCTACACCATTGACGCCGCTGGGACCCGCCCATCGCAGGAGACGGTGGACGCCGTCTTCAACTTCCCAGAGCCATACGGTGAAGCAGCTCCGCCGGTTTCTCGGGATGCTGAACTATTACCGCCGTTTCATCCCGGGTGCCGCGGCAATCCAGGCGCCGCTACATGGAGTGCTAGTGGGACCGAAGGCGACCGGTAACCGCCCAGTGGAGTGGACATCAGAATTGCGGACCGCTTTCAAGGTGTGTAAGGAGAGCCTCGCTCGAGGGACCCTTCTGTCGCACCCGCGGCCGACGGCGCCTCTCGCCATTTTCTCGGACGCTTCGGACCACAAAATGGGTGCAGTCCTTCAGCAGCGGGTAGAGGACGCATGGCAGCCGCTGGCTTTCTTCACGAAGAAGTTCAGCGCCGCCCAGAAGAACTACAGCTCTTACGACCGCGAGCTCCTCGCCATCTACAGAGCTGTGAAACATTTCCGACATATGGTCGAGGGGAGAGATTTCACTATCTTTACTGACCATAAGCCGATAACTTTCGCTTTTCAGCAGAAGGCGGACAAGTGTTCACCGAGGCAGTTCCGGCACCTGGATTTCATCTGCCAGTTCTCCACCGAGATCCGCCATGTATCAGGGAAGGACAACGTTGCAGCAGATACACTTTCCAGGATCGAGGAGATCACCACCGCTATCGACTTCATGGCCCTCGCACGATCGCAAGAGGACGACGCTAAACTCGCCGCCCTCCTGAAGAGCGAGACGGCCCTACAATTGAGGAAGATGCAGATTCCGTGTAACGAAGCCGAGCTGTTTTGCAACGTCTCAACCGAGACGATCCGGCTCTTCGTGACAAAGTCATTCCGTAAGCAGGTTTTTCAATCCCTGCACGGTTTGTCACACCCGGGAACGAGAGCGTCCGCGAAGTTGGTCTCGCAGCTGTTCGTATGGCCCTCCATCGCCAAGAACTGCAGGATGTGGGCACGCTCGTGCATCTCTTGCCAGCGAACGAAGGTCACCCGACATGTGGCAGCGCCGGTCGGCAGTTTCACCGCTCCTTCAGCGCGTTTCGAGCAAGTCCACTTGGACATAGTGGGTCCGCTCCCTTCATCATCGGAATTCACCTACTGCCTTACCTGCGTGGATCGCTTTACCCGTTGGCCAGAGGTCTTCCCAATTACGGATGCAACAGCTGAAACCGTCGCCAAGACTTTCTTCGCCGGTTGGATCGCCCAGTCTGGCCCTCCACTGCGAGTGACAACGGAGCAGGGGCGGCAGTTCGAGTCGAAGTTGTTACATGCACTCACCCGCTTGACAGGCTCGACTCACCTGCACACCACTCCCCATCATCCTTCCGCTAACGGCATGGTGGAACGTTTCCACCGCCAGCTGAAGGCAGCCATCATGAGCCACGAAGACGAATGGTGGTCGGAGGCCTTACCGGTTGTCCTCCTCGGACTCCGAGCGGCGTGGAAAGAAGACATCCGCGATACACCTGCGGATATGGTTTACGGCCAACCCGTACGACTTCCAGGCGAATTTCTGTCCGCGCAGCCAACAATAGATGAAGACTTGACGCAGTTCGCCGCTCGTCTACAGCGGCACATGCGCCGATTGCGCCCAGTGGACGCCGCACGCCATGGAGAGAGGCCCACCTTCATTTTTAAAGAACTTAGTTCGGCATCTCACGTTTTCGTGAGACACGATGCCGGCAAGTGGGCTCTCCAACCTCCTTACGACGGACCGTTCGAGGTAGTCTTCAGGGGCGACCAAACGTTCTGTATCCGGAAGAGAGAGAGAGACGTCACGGTATCAATTGACCTGCTCAAACCGGTATACATCGCCACGGACGATCCGGTGGAAAGGAGTTCACAGCGAAGCACGGCGACAGAGAGAACCCGAACTGAGAGAAGAGTTCAGTTCCCTCAACGCCTTGCTGATTTTTTGTATAGCTTTTTATTGCATATGTGTATTTTTGTTTTTTAAAATTTGTTTGTAAATAGGTTAAATCACTGCCAGGGGGGTGATATGGAGGATAACGCCGTGTGCAATACACGCCTCAATTGTCCTCCCAGGTTTCCGACCTCGCCGCGAGAGGTCTCCACCGGACGAATGCGGAAACGGCAGCCGGCATGGGTGACGCTAGAGACGCCAGTCGAGTGAAAGTCTCGAGCGTAACCGTCAGCATCCATTTTGCTCCTGGCTTATTTCGCGCTATATTCGCGACCTGCTTGTTTTCAGCAATAAAACTACATTACGAAAGTGGTGGGTTTTTATTGGCCGACGAACCCCTATACTATTATTATTTTTTTGTATCGCTTGTATTATTTGATTTATTTGTATTTTGTGTTATCTGTATTTTTTATTATCTGTATTAATTGTTATTTGATAGAAATAAAAAAAAAATTATTATTATTATTATTGTATTAATGAACTAGATATGATTCTATGTAACTCAAAAGAAAAGGAAATTGTTATCATAGATGATATGAATATAAATTTAAAGGCAAAAGATGAAAACAGTACTAAATACAGAGATATGCTTCCTACCATGGAATCACATAAATAATTAAAGAATAGACCAGAGAAGAAATAGATCTCAAGTAATTAGCTCATGCAATCACCGTATCTACTATAAAGGACTAATTTCTACTTCTGAATCACTAATAATACACTCTAAAATACCTGACCGTAAAATCATAGGCATAAATCTAAAATATTGTTACAGATATATAAATAACCAAAATAAAGAAAAAATAACTTACCTTGACAATTTCAAAGTCAAGGCCAAAACTGAATCGTTTAATTGGGAATGTATCTTAAATGAAAATGATCCTAATGAATTACATGAGAATGTAAAGAAGAAGCTTAACAAAATCTATGCATTGTCGACCAAATAATCTTCTCATCTCAAACTAAGAAAAGATTGGATGACACCTAATATAATCGAACAAATAAAAACTAGAGATAAATATTACAGATAGTGGAAAAGCAATCCATATAAGGAATAAAGTCTAGTCAGAACTAAAAACAATCGAAAAAAATTTTAAGTCCAGATTTTCTGATAATAATAAAGATATAAAAGAATATGTGAAGAAATTAACAAAATAATTGTAAATTCAAATCTACAAATTCAGATAACTAATAATTAAACATAAAAATAGCTTTAAAGTCAATGATTTAGTAAATAAGCCTGCTGAACAATTCACCTCTCAAATTAATAATTAAAATCTGAATTGAAATTTGAAACTAAGAAGGATGAACTCTCTTTCCACACAGAACAGTATACCATGGTGAGCTGGTGTAATGACAATAATGTTATCATCAACAAAAATAAGTCAAACTTTATGCAGTTTCACCCTTTCCAGAAAAAAAACCTTCATTACCACATCTAAAAATTCAGGGCACTAAATTAGAAAATTTAATAACTGTAAAATTTCTAGGCATTCACATTAATGAATGCCTCAGTTGGGAGTTTCATGTAAACTCTATGTGCTTAAAAGTTGCAATGGGATGTTTCCTAATGAGAGGGATAATGCAATTAACAAATCTAAATGTTGCAAAATCAATACTATACTTATATCTATAGTAGACTAAAATATGGTATAGTTGTCTGGGGACATTCACATCACACACAATGACTAATTAAGCTTCAGAAATGGGCAGTGATTATTATGGACAAATTAGAGAAGCTATCCAGCTGTAGAGACAGCTTTAAAAGACTCAATCTCCTTACATTGCCTGGAATTTATCTTTTCCACACAATCCTGTTTGTAAAGGAAAATCCATCTCTTTTCTAACTTAAGCAAAATAAAGATGTGCATGATTATGACACAAGAACCAAGGATGACTTAAGACTTATAAAACATTATCTAAAAATGTTCAGTAATGGCCCTGCATATGCAGGAATAAAATTTCTGAATAAACTGTCTACAAATATAAAAAATATATCCAATAATAATATTTTTAAAAGAGAACTAAGAGAATATCTGGTAGACAAGGTATTCTATTCAGTGGAAGAATTTATGCATTTAGAACAGTTGGTTTCCCATGTTGTGTTTCCACATGGATAATATCAATTGATATCCTCTGCGATTTATGTTTTATTGTTTTTGATTTCCAATGTAAATAGTTGTATTGAAAATGTACCAACTGTATAATACTATTAGACAAACTTCTTATTATCTCCATTTTTTATGTATGGGTATTTATTTTGTAATTTCGATACATTTTCTTTTTTCTTTGTTTGAATTATATTTAATGACCTGTTCTATACTTGTGTATGCTTGTCCTGGAACCAATAAACATTATTATTATATACCTAAGGCTATGGAAAATACAATAAATTAAATAGTGAGTGAACTATATAATAAAGCTTGGGCATAGATAACATTAGAATTAAAGACATTAAAGAGAACAAAGTCATGATCCCTATAATGACAAGAATAATTAACATCTGTATACAATATGGTACAGTCGCAGAAAATGTAAAAGCTGATATTATAAAACCATTTCATAAAGGAGGAAAATTTAGTTATTTAAATAACTATAGACCAATCTCTATACTACCATCAATTAGCAAAATAATGGAAAATTTTGTTACTAAAGGTTTAAGAGATTTCGTATCTAAAACCAAGATAATTTCTAATAAGCAATTCAGTTTTCAAAAAACAGAGGAAGAAAAGATGCATTGTAACACTCTCAGAAAAAATAAATCAAAACTAGGATAAAATAATCAAATAATTTTCACTTTAATTGATTTTAAATGGGCTTTTCACCTGATTAATTTTAACAATATGATCAATACGACAGTAATTTGTTTACTTAGTGTTTACATGTTTTCTTTCCTGAAGATTATTTCTTTTTACTGTGTTTAAATAATTGAGAATTATAGTTTTGCATTGTTATTTTGTTTCTTATTATGAAGTTGACTAAATGTGATAGTGGAGGAGGTGGTGAGAACTGTAAGAAGTGTAATAAACTAGTTGGGACAGAAGGCATTGGTTGTGAAGGGGCTTGTGAGAAGTGGTTCCATGTGGAATGTGCTGGTTTAACTGTTAAGGAGTATAATATAGTTCGGAAAAATAAGCAGTTCAAATGGATTTGTGGAGATTGTGAAGGGAATTATGTTAACTTAATGGATATACTGATACAGAACTCAGTTGAAAAGGTGTTGAAAAGAGTAAAAGATCAGCTTATTGAGGAGGTGAAAACTGAAGTTCAAGTGATTAAAGATAGTTTGGAGATGAGTGGAGTAATAAAAAGTGAGCAGGATGTTAAAGTTCGTCAGTATACAGAAGTTATGAAGACCAGGGAAAATGCAGTTATAATTCGACCAAAGGACGGTACAGTAACAAGTGAGTTTACAAAGGAGGAATGCAAGAAATTAATTAAACCGGATGTGCTTTAAGTTGGCATTAAGGGAGTAAGGAGTGCAAAAAATGGGGCGATTGTCATTACGTGTAACCAAGAGGAAGAAATAAGGAAAATCGAAGTAGAAGCTAAGACAACACTTGGTGAAAATTATGAAGTATCTATTCCTGTGTAAAGAAAACCTACTGTGAAAATTCTGGGGTTATCTGAGAAACTCGATGGTCAGGAAATTGAGGAATATATTAGAAAGCAAAATGGATTTATTGACAATTATGCTAAATTTAATATAGTGTGTGTTAAGAAGGCAAGGAATAGTTTTGTGGCTGTTATGGAGGTGAATTTTGTGAGTTATAAGAACATGATGGATGTAGGTAGCATAAATATAGCTTTGGACAGGTGTGCTGTATTTGAGGATGTGGGGGTCAGGAGACGTTTCAAGTGTTGTGGTTATCGACATGGGGCTGTTGGCTGTACTTATACAAGAGTGTGCGTATGGTGTGGAGTGGTAGATCATATTGGGAAAGAGTGTAAAGCAAGTAGGTTGAGATGCATAAATTGTGTAAAGGCTATGGATAGGACAAACATGATGTTAAATATGGATCACGCCATGACAGATCCTTGTTGTCCAGTTTATCAATGTTTTGTGGAGCAGGGGAGGAGGCGATTGAGTGTGGAATAGCAATTATTGATTAGAGGTTTTTATTTGGTACATAAATATCCAGAGTTTTATTTTTTCGCATTCTTTATCAAAAAATTTGGCGACTGTGTTTTTTATCAAATAATCATAAACAATCGATGGAATAATTTTAAAAATATAATTACTTCATTCGAATTAATTTCCAGTGGAAGAAACTGCATCATATTATGCAGTCATGAATATCCAAAGCATTAGAAATTGCAAGCTGTAGGGATACAACCGGTGGAAACACGTTTGAAGATTAAGGGTAGCGAATGTGCTGAATACATACAAAGCTTTTAGTGAATGAAACCACTTAAAATTGCACATTTAAACTGTCTTCCACTTAACTTTTGAAATAATTAGCCTGATTTATAGTTTTTTTGGTGATTGTCCTTCTTTGAATAACCTTAGTGTCTCGTTTCTCCCTACTTTAGTTTATATTAGGTATATATTATTTATTTTAGTTAATATTAGGTATTAAGTATTGTTTATAATGGTTTTCACGTAGATTGTTAATTAAATAATACGCTCAGCCCTGTGTTATTAAATGGAGAAAAATAAATGAGAAAAACATTTAAAACATAAAAAATGCAATTGAAATCGCATTAAAAACTCTCAGTTTGCTTAATCTTTTATTGCGGTTAAAATGGCACCTTCATCTTGCTTCTACGTTCTGTAGTTTTTGCGTTTTAAATGCACAAACAAACAAAAAATACTTCAAAATATATATTGTAGAGAATATTAGGTATTACATATTGTTTATAACGGTTGTCACGTAGATTGTTGATTCAGAAATACACTTATTCCCGTGTTATTTAAGTGGGGAAAATAAAAGAGAGAAACCTTTTGTAAATAAAAAAATTAATTCAAATCGCTTTAAAAACCTTCTCATTTTGCTTAGATTTTTATTGCGGTTAAAATGGCACCTTCCTCTTGCTTCTACGTTCTATAGTTGTTGCGTTATAAATACACAAACAAACAAGCAAATTCTGTAAAATATTTATAGTAGAGGTAGACAACTAACCAATAGGTTGTCTTTTCTGTTATTATTATTAAGTTATATAGAACATCCCACAATCGTAAGTTGTTTTATATAACTCATGCTTATCTACATCTACATGTTACCCTGCAAACCGCCTAATTGGTGGGTAGCAGGGGATGCAATGCACCAAAACCTACCTAAAGATTGTTTATCTATTTTCTATTGTTATCTTGTATTGTCCACGGAAAGAACGAGCCTAGATAACGCTCCGTCCTACAATCGATCTCACGTGTCTTATCATCACGGTTGTTTCTACTTATATACGTTGGTACTTAAATCATTCCTACAACCTCTTCTTTTAGACATTCCGATTTATATTTCTCCAGAAGCCGCAACCTTGAGTTCAATCTACGATCCTCCAGTGGTACTCTGTTCAAATCCCTCAGTAATGAAGTGACGCTTTCCTTATGTTCGTACTTTTGTTTTACGAATCTGGCTGCTCTGCGCTGCACTCTTTATAATTGAATTATATGTCCCTTCTCGTACGGATCCCATATGCATGAGACTTAATCCACTTGTGGTGTAACCAGTGATAAGTAACATGTTTCACGTAATTTCCTGTAGCATTCCGTACTATTAAACCTATGAAAGCCAGTTTCTTGTTAGCCACGCCTATAAGTCGACGAATGTGCAATCCCCACGAAAGGTCTCGACAAATGGTTAATCCTAAATATTTAACATATTCAACTGCTTGAATATTTATTCCATCTTTTTTATAGTCGAAACCTACTTCTATGTTCTTACTTTTCCAGAACATAACTGCGGCACATTTAGTATAATTAATTTCAATTTGCCATTCTTTGCACCACGCTGAAATGGCTCTTAAGTCTTCACGCAGCGACTGATGGTCCTCCTGGTTTTTTATCTCCTTATATAGAACGGTATCATAGGCAAAAAGACTAATTTTACTACAATGTACCGAGCAGATATCATTCACATAGATTAAGAAAAGTAGAGGTCCCAATACACTTTCCTGAGGAACACCCGACGCAACTTTAACGGGGTACGAGTATTTCCCATCGATGACAACTATCTGTTCTCCATTCGAGAAGAAGTCTATCACCCAACTGACAACTTTCGGATTGATACCATATTGTCCTAATTCGCAATTAATTTCTTATGAGACACTTTATCAAACGCCTTCCTGAAGTCCATGAATATGGCATCGACCTAAGTATTTTTCTCACCGCATCACAACAAATCATCTACGATCAGGCTGAGCTGCGTTTCGTATGATTCACCTCTCCAGAATCCGTGCTGGCATCCGCTAAGCATAGTGGTTTCACATTCATCGTCATTAGGAGTAAAAGTTTTCTGAAAGTGTTGATTTAATAGGTTTGCTTTCTCCGCACTATCGTAAACTACATTTCTGGGGTCCGATCTCAATGACGCAATAGTGGAGCCTCTATGGAGGTTTTACGAATGTTGATATGTTGCAGTGGCGCTCCCTACCTTACAAGGGTGGTTGTTATAGGCATAGAGTGGAGCGAAAATAAAAATGACAAAGATTGGTGTCGTTTCGTTCCACTCTATACCTATAACAACCATCGCGGTATATATTAGGTATGTGCTCCTGTCTTCTTTTACCTTCTTGAGTATCGCGACAAGAGAGAATGTCATTGTCTTTAAAATGCAGCGCGTCTTATAGGAGAGGAAAAGATTCCAGAATATACCCACAGAGGACTCGTCCGTCAAATGGGCATTAGTTTCTCTCCTTCCCATTCTAAATAATCGATACATGCTCACCAGTGCAGAATGAGCATAGCGCTGCGCACGCCAATTTATGTCTGCAAAACTATTGTAGCCATCCTTGAGAAATTCAAAACACGTTCGAACCTAGCATCGTTGAAAACGCGTGGAGAATAGCATCACTGATTTTGGTGTTGAACAAGAGAGGATGGCAACTTCGCAGATATTTCCGTGGGTGCGTATCAAAATACATATGCAACAAAGAGGAGGATGTTTTGACAAATTCAAAAAACTTGGATTCTTTAAAAATATAAAAACTTCCCGTGTGTGCATAGAAATTTAATATAACCGTGGATCACAACATCTATATTTTTCAAGCGCCGGTTAACGTTTAATTAAAAAAATTATTTTTTGTAAAGAAACAATTTGAGAAAAGACTTAACCAATAAGGACTCAAGGAAAAAAGAGAGAATATTATGAGGAGCATGTTTGGCAGCTCTTAGAAAACGCAGGAAAGCAAACAGAGAATGAGAAAACTGAGGGATTATGAAAACATGTATCATAGAAAGCGAGAATTAAACAATGGGGAAAAGAACGTCAAAAAAGGATAGGAAGCCCTAAGTAAGAGAGGAGATGTAAAAAGAAGGAATAGGGGGGGAGGAATATTTAAGGGAAGGAATTAAACAATAAGAATGGTAGGTAAACACAAACACATGTAGTAAGTGCAGATACAAGGCAGAATAGATTATTGTATGGGAAAGTGAAGGAGGTAGCGGAGAACGAGAAGGAAAATACAATGGCCACATTTAAAGCCAGAAATTGTTTACTTGTTATTTGAGTCAGAGGATGTAAAAATAGATTAAAAGAGTACATTGAAGAGTTGTATGAAAAATATATGAAACTCGTATCTATTGCATCCGAGAGGAAGGAAGATGTAGACTACGACTGGGTTGGTCCTGGAATATCGAAAAATGAGATTGAAAAAGCTCTATGGAATATGAAGTCAAAAAAAGTTTTAGATTTTGGATGACCTTCCCGTAAAAATGTTAAGATAATTAAAATAGTGGATATCTTGTGCCATAAATTTTATGACGAATATAAAATTTTATTCGCGAAATACGCTTTTACATTCGCTTGATAATCATTTACTCATACAAATCTTCTGATAAGATTTTGGACACTTTTTCATTTAATATAGTTTTAGGAAAAATGATTTTGAAAACTATAATTAATTGCTACAGAGATTTTTAATAAGTAAATGGACGGTATATTAGACCATTTTAGTTTAGAATTATAATACTGTGTTCATATTTCGTTTTTATGAAATTTAATAGCATTGTTTGAACAATATAGTTTTCAAAAGGATTGATGACTTTAAGAACTTGAACAATTGTCGTAATTAAAGCACCACAAGAGATTTAAGTTCAATAATATATAGAAGTATAGTGAAATATTTAGCTTTCGGATGAATTAGTAGCTTTCGTTTATTAAGACTCAGTAGATGAATATGTGTCATTCTTGAGTTATGATGGTATTCACATCATAAACCAAAACAAAACAAAACATATTTTATGTTTGCAAAAATGAACTCGTAATGTTGAACTGCATACAAAGAATAGAAAACCTTGCATATTTTTCGTCAATCCAGCAAATCGTCGAATACTTTATCTACCGTTGCTTTATCCCTTCTTTTAGTTTGGTCTCTCTGGTATTTAGACGAGGAACACGTTAAGTAAATAACAAATCATGGTACTATTGTAACTTTCTATTTATTTCCACTGAAATACTGTTAACCAGCCGGTTTTGACGATTTATACTCATTAAAACAAGTTCCTTTTCTATAATTATATAGCTCCTCAAAATATAGGCTCATTCGGTCAACGATTAACATATGTAGTCCGTTGGCGCTCCTAACCTAGATATTCCACCTATTTTCCTCATAGTAAAAATTTATTATTATTTTTTTGCATAAACTAATCTAGACAATCTCACATTAAATATCTAAACGTACAACGGGACATTCCAATGCCTGAATTTCGGTTTCTTCTCAGGAACTTGGATATCCCATTCTCATCCTTAAACAACCAAATTTATTAATATATTTATTTCATCTTTAAGTGGTCAATAAGCTGATACCTTATCCCGCATCTTTTGCCTTCATCACGTATTATAATAACAGATAATTGTTTGACCTACTCTTATTTATCACATTCATTGTAATTCCCTTCCCCTTATATATGTACTCTATAAACTATCGTATTAGCGAGATACTAAACCTTCAACGCCTATGATTCCATGTGGTACCATAGTTTTTAAGACTACAGCAGAACAGATTTATTTAGGAAAAATTGAGCAATTCTAAAGTAAAAAGATAATTCTTGAGGAGTCTTTCGATATTTCACGTGCACTTAAGTGATTTTAATTGTTAACATTAGACGCACATCTTCGAAAGTTTACATAGAATGTTTATTCAAGAATAAGCCCTTCAATATAAAATACTGAAAAACTAAGTACTTAGCCATGCCATGATTATGAAAAACCACAATCCGCACTTCGGCTACAAATTAGCCATCTTCAGTGCTGATTCATCGACAGTAAATGCTAAAAGTAGACGTATGGCAGTATTTATGTGATTTTTACAGGAGCGGTAGTGAAGGGGAATATATGTGTGTTTACGTTGCGTGCAGGAAGGGGACTGTCGGGGGCTGCGAATCTTGGAAAGACCCCTGCAGAGTACAGGGCGATGTGCGCCAAGAAGTTACCGGATGCTGCTGCCCAGGTAGCCGTCGCGGACCTTCCCTCTACTTCGGCCCAGGGCCATATAGTAATGGCCTCTTCTGCAGGCTATAGCTGGGTCACTCCCGCTGCAGTACCCCCTCCTCTGAAAGAGTACCTAATTGTGTCCCGGTTACCGAGAAATATGTCCTGCAATCTTCTGTGTCGGCCCGAGACCAAACCAAATCCACCCCAACGATGGCACTAACGGCCCTTTCCAGGGCCATAAATCCGCTGCCTCGGTTTTGGCTATGAAAGTGAACGAAGGAGTCCGCGGTAAGGGGAAAATGACCGAGGAACTCCCCACTGACGCCTCGCTGGCAGACTGGTCAGCCTCTATCCTCGGTGCTTAGTCTTCTGCAAGAACTGACGAGGATGGAGAGTTTACCCCGTCACCAAGAGGTGAGCCAAGAGGCAAAATCCATCCTTTCCTCATGCTGGGAGGGGCAAAGGTTCAATCCTGCGGGGCAACGACCCGATAAAGGAGCAAAATCGAGGGTTCGTGTATCGCTAATCACGGTTTACGTGATCCTCTCCCACAAGCTGATCGCCGCTGAACTCACTAAGGAGTGTGACGACGACTTCGAACTGGAGATACGCAGGACATCCACTAGAGTCCTCCTCCAGACGCCTGAGCACCATCGTTCGCCCACCAACCTACTGGACGACACTAGCGTCCAATACCATAACCAACTCCTAGAATTCGTCCAGGGGATGCGCGTTCTCCTGAGAAACGTTGGGAAGGGATATTCCCCAGAGGATGTAGCGGCAGATCTGAAAGACAAGGGCTTCATAGACCAGATGATCGCTGAGGAAAATGGGAAAAAAGGTCCCTATTGACCGTTTTGTTGCCAACCGGGAGAGGACGCCCGTGGCCCCTCCATCGTCGGCCATTAAAAAGATATGTAACTTCTCGGTGAAGATGGAGCAGTTTAAGGGAAGCAGGGGGCAGTTGTCCTGCTTTGACTGCAAACGGTATGGCCATTGTCGCACGTCTGCAGGTGCGTCACCAGGTGTTTCCGGTGTGCCGGCCCACACAAGGGAGCCGACTGTCCGAAACCGCCCTCTGAACCCGCCAAATGTGCTAACTATGAGGACGACCATCCGTCCTCTTTCCGAGAATGTGCTGTACTCCTGGAGGGGCTCCGGAGGTACGAGGAAGGGCAGCAGATTCAGTCTAGAAATCGAAGACAAAGGCCCTGAAGTCTGCACCTGTCCTCCGCAGAATGAAGGCCACCCCCTCGGCCAAAGTGGACGCTTCTTGTCCCTACACCGCAGTGGTCGGGGGGTTAAACAAGCCGACACTGTCGGCGAATACCAATGTTTTGGTTCAGCAGCCAGCTGCTGAGACGAGGAAGTAGTTAGACCCTCCCACCGCGAATTCTTCCACTGCTCCCAAAGCACCTCCTCGACCGACTCCTGGTCTCGTCGCCGGACGGGAGGAGCCGGTCCCTCAGGGGCCCTCCGCCAACTTCCTGCGCAAACAAAGGCATAGGGCAAATAAGGTGCGAGAGAGGGAACAGCAGGCGAAGATTGAAGAGGTAGTTGCTGTGCAGAGTGTGGCCGCCAACCAAGACCCAGACACTGAAAGCATCCGGTCCCGGAGAGCTGCACGTCGCAGAGCAGTGCCTCAGTAGCCGTCCGGTCTGACGAAGACTTTTGTTGCATGGTGGCCATAATCTGCGGGGCGTTAAGGAAGTATATAACCCCTAAGTCGGGCCAACTTCCCCTGGAGGGATTGGTCAAGGAGCGCATCTCATCCCCCAATAATGGAAATTAAGGGATGCAGCATCCTTGTCCAATGAAACGCCCGCGGTTGTCAAGGAGAAGACGGAACAATTCCGGGCGTTCCGAATAGAGATAAATGCCATCATCGCCACCGTCATTGGGACGCACCTGCTACCGTCGGACGTTTGGATGGACGATTTATCGCTCCGACAGGACGGGCCAGGTTCGTGGTGGCGCTGCTCTATTAATCCATCGATCTGTAGAACTTCGCTCCTGTTCGGTGCGATCCTACAGGTCGATTGAGGCCGTGTCTGCCGACATCCGGACTTGTACCTGATAGATCAGGGTCTCCTCGGCGCATTATCCTCCGAGGAGGGCGTAGGATCCGGACAAGGTCATGGATCTCGTCGGCGATGGCAGCCCTTCCATTGTCATGGGCGGCCTAAATGCCAAGCACGCCAGCTGGCATTCAATAGTCGCCAATCCGAGGGGTTTGCGGCTGCGTGGCTTGGCGGACGAAGTGGGGCTCACTGTGCTTTCACCGACCGAGCCCACCTTCCTCCCATCCCGGGATGTCCTTGACTTTGCAGTCATCAGCAACGTTCGAGCAGAAGAAAAGCCATCCTAACCCAGGCAGAAAAGGCCTGCCTCTGCGCGATCGCCAACTGACGCAGAAACGTGTCAGATATCTACGCCTGGCTATCCATGCAGCCGATCTCCGACACAATGAACGCCGCCGCGACACATTTCTGGGACTCAACCGCAAGCAGAGGCCCGGATTCTCCGGGAAAGAGCCAAAGCACGGCCGCAGCCGTGGAATAGGCACAAGAGGCCGAGGTCTTACACAATCGCCGAGGATGACCTCTCCCACAAGCGGCGGAGGACTTAGCGGCAGAACTGAGGCAGGCCTTTTTCAGGGCCACAAATTTCACCCGCCACCGAGATTCCGGCCCGAGGGTCCACTCGAAACCTCGTCTATGGGCTAAAGCGAGCCAAGATTCTCCTCAGGGTGCAATTCTCAATAACTTCCAACGCCACTTATGGGCATCTAACAGGATAGCAATCGTGTGACACCATTCCTGCGCCCACTGAGCAGGTCTCGTTCACAGGAATATAGCGGAAAGGATGGTATTTCTGTTTGTCAAAGAAATATTGTTGAAGATTAATGAATAATCGTTAAAAAATACGCTACGCAACTTAAACTAAAGAGTTATTTTAATATAGCACCACGAAGGAAAAACTTTATAAGTATATTATAAAATTTTATAATATAATAGTTTGAAAATATTAAATGTTTAATTCAGATGCAAATATGTCAATCATTTCCCTCGTTACAGCTTACTTAATAACTATAATGTCAACGCGCGTCAAAGTAATACAAATTCATCTCCAGAACTCAAGAAATGGCATTATATTTCAATTATAATACACAAGGTGAGGTGATTTCGGCAAGTGCAACTAGTTTTCAAAACTTTCTGTAGATAGATAATCGTCTTTATTCGGGCGAAATTTAGACCAGAAGGTCCATTCTTACATTTAACCCTTCGTCAATATAATAAATACAAGAAAAAGAATAAAATAAGGTATAACAAAATACATTATATAAATATTATGTACCTAAATCATACAAATTAAAAAGATAAAATTGAATACAGATTTGTGTTTGTGGGGAAAACCTAGGTAAAAACAGACATGTCCTCCCTAGTAAAACCCACGCAGGAAAACACCCACTAAGAAGGGGTGTGTGAAAAACCTGCGAAAACCCTAGATAGTGTACATATGGTAATACAAAACTACAACATGAAATAGAAAGGAGTATGTACAGTGGGAGAGTTCGTATATACAGCGTAATTATATACCGTCATAAAAAAGTACACGTAAAGATAATAACGTAATGTAAACAAGAAATATACAAGTATGCAGAATGAGATGAAATATACATGAAATATATACAATGAATGAATATAGAGAATGTTGTTGGGGCATGCATATTATAAGAAAGCAGGAAAAGATATAAAATACATAAATAATATAATACAATACAAAATAATATAAAACAATTAAAAAAAAATAAAAACAACACAAAAAATATACCTAAACAATAGAAAAAAAAATATATAAACAATACAAAATTATATTAAGAAATACAAAGTAATATAAGACAATACAAAAAAAAAACTTGAGTAAGGATAATTTATGGGAAGTGTCAAGAGATGATTAAGGATTACTTTGTTGTTTTAGAAAGTGAGTGACACAGGTGCGTTTGAACGAGTTTAAAGAGGGAGATGTTTTAAAATTCTCATCTAAGTTATTCCAGAGTCAGCAACCGGAGACTTGAAAGGATTTATTGTAGATATTCGTCCTGTGATGAGGAATAAGGAGGTTATTCTTGCCTCTAGTATCCCGCTTGTGTACTGTATTGATTTCATTGAAGAGGGAAGAGAGGTAGTCAGGTTTGTTATAAGTAAGGATTTTGTACATTTGCATCAGGGTATGTAAGTTCCTTCGAGCGTCAAGTTTGAGCCATGAAAGATTATTGTATTGTTCGCTAATGTGGTCACTCTTTTTGAGGTCACCGATGAATTTCATGCAGGAGTCTTGTGTGCGTTGAAGTTTTAATGCCAGTTCACAGGAGAGATCATTATAAACAACATCACAATAGTCAAAGTGAGGAAATAGGAGTGTGGTCACTAGGAGTTTACGTAAGGAATTAGGTAATAAGTTTTTGAGTCTTTTGAGAGAGTGCAAGGAGGAGTTGATGGTACTACAGATTTTATTGGTATTAGGAGCCCAGGATAGAGTTTCATCTACTATGACACCGAGGTTGACTACTAATTTTTGAAAATGCAATGTGGACCCCTCTAGCGATAGAAGAGGAGATTCGCTATGATCTATGGAAGCCAATAATTTGAGGTAACCGATAATAATAGATTGACTTTTTCCGGGGTTGATCTTCAGAAAGTTATTTGCGCTCCAAAGAGAGAGAGAAGCTAGATCAGAGTTAATTTTAGCGACAGCATCGGGAAATTCAGGTACACGCGAGTGATAGTAGATTTGGAGATCGTCAGCATATAGGTGATAATTACAGTGAGTGAGGGCAGTTGAGATATCATTTATGTACAGAGAGAATAGCAGGGGGCCAAGAATAGAACCTTGCGGAATGCCTCTATTTAGGGACGAGATGATAAATCTTGAGTAATAACCTTTTGAGAGCGGCCATTTAGGTATGAGCGAAACCAGTTTCGAGAAGCGAGTGAGAAGTGCAAAAGTTCAAGTTTGCAAAGTAGGATGTCTTTGTCGATGGAGTCAAAGGCTTTACTGAAATCCAATAGAGTTAGAATGGTGATTTTTCTGTGATCCATTGCTTTGCGGACGTTGTCCGTTACTTTCAATAGTGCGGTATCTGTGCTTGCGATTTACGAAAGCCAGATTGGAACGGGTCGATGAGATTATTTTTTGAAAGGAAATGAGTTATTTGCTCATGTGCTAGTCTTTCAAACGCCTTGGAGAGAAGGTCTGAAATCAGCGTTTTCGTGAGAATTGTTTTCCTTGGGGATGGGACGGACAAGAGCTGATTTCCATGAAGTAGGGTATTTAGATTGAAGAATAGACCAGTTAAAGATATGAGTGATAATGGGAAGAATGATAGGAATTAATTTATTTTTTAGAATTATAGATACGCCGTCATCTCCTATTGCAGTTGACTTAATTGCACGAAGTGATTTAGCTACCTGTGGTTGTGTGAATGGTGTAAATTCAAAGATTGTATTTGCGGTGTGTGTTCCGATCGCTCAATTAAAGAACTAGTGGACTGTATAAATCGTATTTTATTCTACCGAGGGCGGTACAATCACCGAATCTGCGTTCTATTACAAACACCAGAGCCGGGCAGGCACGTCCAGCGTCCCCGTTTAATCTCTACTCCCGAGTGGGCAGACGCGTCCTCTCCTCACTGTGTTCAGGTTTCCACTGCCTCACACCGTCCAAAGGCAACGTTGTCACACTTCACCATTCCACCACACGGCGCCCGCCAGGACGCCGCCACCCGTCAACAAAACAAAGGCAAACATACAATGTCCCAACATGCCGGCCGCTGAAAAGGAATTACAATCTCCTTTTCTTACATAACAATTTAAATGTCAATAAATTACAATTCAGGTGCAGTTGGGAAAGGGCAAAGCCTTGTAAAGGGTCGCTTAAAGGTTCCAGAGGGGGTACGGATAGTTGCTACTCGCACTAATCCGTCTGCGCCTGGATGGATTTCTTGAATCACTGCCAGCTTCCAACAGAGTGGAGGTAAGTTGTCTTCCTTCAGGATGCAAAGGGTTCCAGGTTGCACATTTGCACAGGTTGATGTCCACTTGGCCCTCTGCTGTAAGTGACTGAGATAGTCAGTCGACCATTTGCACCAAAATTGCTGGAGCTGCCGCTGTAGGAACTGCCATCTGGAAAGTAAGCTAAGCTTGACATCGATTAAGTCTGGTTCAGGAAAACTAGTGATAGCCGAGCCAATCAGAAAATGACCAGGAGTAAGAACAGCGGGGTCATTGGGATCATTTGAGAGAGGAATCAAGGGCCTTAAATTGAGAAAAGCTTCAATCTGAGTTGTTAACTTGGTCAACTCCTCGAAGGTTAAACATGCATTTCCCATGACCCGCCGTAGATGGTATTTAAAGGATTTTACTCCAGCCTCCCATATGCCACCGGAATGTGGTGCTCGGGGTGGAATGAAATGCCATGTAATGCCCTCTTGTTGAGCATATGTGTTCACCCTTGGGCTGGGCAATTGACCCATGAGTTGACGAGTTGATTCATCAGGATAAATTGTCGTGGCCAAGCTGGTCACAGTCTTACGCTGTTCTGGCATGTCGTGTGATGTCGGAAGAATGCATGCGGTAGGCCATGAAATTGACGGTTCCAGGAGCCATGCTGGTCTGTTCCACCATAATGAGTTGTGAATTAAATCATTCGGATTGATTCCTCTTGACATTAGGTCAGCTGGGTTGTCCTGAGATGCGACGTGTTTCCACTCAGCTGTTGAAGTGATATCTTGAATTTCTGAGACTCTGTTCGCTATGAACGTCTTCCATCTTGTTGGTGCTGTGGAAAGCCATGCCAAAACTATCGTCGAGTCCGTCCACAGTGACCTGTGACTGATCTTCATGGTGAAACCCTTAATGATCTTACTAAACAATCGCGCAAGTAAAAGTGCGCCGCATAATTCTAGGCGAGGAAGAGAAATCTTCCTTAATGGGGCAAATCTTGATTTTGAGCATAAGAGCTTGACAATGGTCTCTCCATTCTGATTGGTTGATCGTACGTAAATGCAAGCTCCATATGCACGTTCAGATGCATCCGAAAACCCGTGGATTTGGATGTCAGCTGGTGTGCCTTTCACCAGAACTAACCTGTCAATCCGAATGTTGTCAACTACTGGAATCTGGTCATACAAAGGTTGCCAGCACTCCGGTAATTCTGGTGTTAAATCATCGACCCAGTTGAAGTTTTCTTGCCATAACTGCTGGAGAAACATTTTACATCGAATGACAATAGGGCTGATTAACCCTAAAGGGTCAAAAATAGATGCTATGGTGGAGAGAACCCTTCTCTTGGTAAAGGTGTTCTTTTTCGAGTTCCACAATGTAGTCTTGAGTCAATTTGCAATCTGAAATTGATCTGCAGCAGGGTGCCACAACAGACCCATTGTTTAATATGATCATTGTCCAGTTGCAATGGAAGTTGCGTATCTCTGAGCTTCTCAGGTATACATTCAAGTAGGGCCGGGTGGTTGGAACACCACTTGCGTAATAGAAATCCGCCCTCTTGCAAAAGTTGCATAAGCTCTTTCTGCACAAATAGAGCTTCCTCAATGGTTTGTGTGCCAGACATACAATCATCCACGTAGAAGTCACGTAATAAAACTTCTGCAGCCTTGGGGAAAGACTTGGCTTCTTCAACAGCGAGTTGTTGAAGGCATCTGGTTGCCAGAAAGGGTGCGCTGGCGGTTCCGTAAGTTACAGTATTCAGCTGGTACACTCTAATGGGAGTGTTAGGCTCCTTTCTCCACAAAATTCTCTGAAGATTGCAGTCCTGAAAATGTACATTAATTTGCCGATAGATTTTTGCAATGTCGGCTGTAAAGTGGTGTGTGCGAAAGTGTAAGATGATTGAACACAAATCTGGTTGGATTGTAGGTCCAACCATCAGCAAATCATTTAAAGATGTTCCATTAATTGACCCTGCTGAGGCGTCAAAAACCACTCTAATTTTCATCGTGCTGCTAGACTCTTTAAAGATCGGATGATGCGGCATATGATAACTGACAGTAGCAGGGTTGGTTGAGGCGTCAATTGGCTGCATATGGCCCAGAGCTTCATACTCGTCCATAAAATTTGTGTACTCCTTTCGCAATTGGGGCTTGCCTCTCAAATCTTCTCTCCAGTTGATGAAATCTTGTTGTTGCCATGTGGTAGGAATCGCCAAGCTGTGTGGGATCCTGACGCAAAGGAAGACGTACTACAAATCGTCCTGAAGAGTCTCTTGTGGTGAATCGTTTGGAATGCTCTTCACATTCCTTCTCTTCTTGGGTCCGAGGTGTTTGGTTGATTTCCTCAACTTCCCAGAACCTTTGAAGTAGTTGTTGTAAACTGTCATCACTTCTGAGAAGAAACGACCTGGTTAGCTCTGGCTGGGATGATCTTGAAGGAGTTCCTAAAACTTGGTACCGTCCTGACACTATCCACCCTAGATCGGTGTCCTGAAAGACTGGATGATCGTTGCTTCTAACCCGTTTTCCTGGTCGAAGAATATGAAAAAATATCTCGGATCCAAGCAACAAGTCAATTTTCCCAGGTTTGTTGAATGTCGGATCTGCGAGCTGGATATCCTTTGGAATGCTCCAATCTTGATAGTGACACGTGTTGCAGGAAGATCTCCAGATATCCTTGGTAGGACAGAGCAATTAACATGACACTTATAATCATGAATATTGGAATGTACCTCTGCGAAGACGCTGTGTTTGGTTTCGGAGGTGACTTCGCCAATACCTTGGATTGACGTTCTATTGCGTTCCATTTTCAATTTCAATCGTTGTACACATGCTTCTGTGATAAAATGCGATTGGTAGCATGAGTCCAACAAAGCTCTACAAGTTTGTAATTTACCACTACCGTCTCGTTTCTTAACTAAAGCAGTAGAAAGCAGTATCTGTTTCTGCGATCCGAACTTTAACGAACAATAAGTGACCATGTCTGAATGGGGTTGCTCATTATTGTTGCTAGATGATGTCATTGGACCATCGTTACTTGCAGGGTTTTGTTCGTGCTGCTGGGTTTGGTTGCTAGATTAGTCTAAATGTAAGAGGCTATGGTGCTTTTTATCACAGATGCGGCAATTACGAGAACGACGCTGTCTTATGTAATGTAGCATAAATTGTTAGCCTTAACAAACTGTATACGCTGTGGTACACTCGCTTGAGCAAAGGCGCTGCATTTATACAAAGTGTGTGGCTCTTTGCAAAACATGCATTGATTCTTTTTTGTAACATATGACTGCCGTGGTTGGCGAGTATGTTTAACATTGCTTTCCTGAGGTTTATGGCTAATAATATTAACCTTGCTATGACTAGGTAACATAGCTTCCATAACCTTGCACCTTGTTTCTAGGAATTCATGTAAATCGTCCAATGTCAAAAACTGTTCTGAAGCTGATGACTGAAGTTCCCATTCTTTCCCAGTAACACAATATATTCCTTCAAGAATCAACTGAAGAATTAACAATTCGTGCACTGGCACCTTAATATCTAATGCCTTAATTGCATTCATGTTGCTTAACGTTTGATTTAAGAGTGCTCTAAGATCAACAGCAGATTGCTTATTCACTGTTGGTAAATTCAATAAATGTCTGACACGTGCAGTTGCAATTAGTCGTGGATTATTGTAACGATGGCAAATCAGATCCCATGCTACATCAAAATTTTTACTAACAACAGGTAAATTTTCTATCAATTTATGTGCTTCTGCAGTCAATGAACTTAGCAAATAATGAAAACGTTGAATGTCATCTAGGGCTTCATTGTTGACAATTAGGCTAGTAAACATATCGTAAAAATGCCTAAATTGAGTGACGTCTCCTGCAAAAGTAGGTAGGTTAATAGTTGGGAGACGTATTTCCTTCCTACCTTCCGGTAAAGAATGATTCGACAACAAATTTTCTCCATTATCTGACCCTTGATTAGTGGGAGATTTTTGTCTGTTCCTTCTTCTATCAGAATTAACATCTTTGTTTTAAGCTCTAAATATAGCGCTTCAAAATTTTCCCTATCTTCAGCATGCGTTTCAAGATCATCAATAAATTCTAATTCTCCCTGAGCAAAGTTAAATTCCTGTTGAGGATCAGGTAATGATTGTAGCCGTGTTCATATTGCAGTTAGGTCTGAGCCTCTCTCAAATTTTCCCAAAAAAGTGGAGATGCGGGTCAAAATGCCTTTAGCGACGGCCCTTTGATTAATGATTCTTTTCTTACTTTCCTTTTCCATATTGAAAATAAGAAGACAAAGAAAATGACAAATAAAGGAACCAGACTTAGTGTGTTTAGCTTACTCACACCGTAACCGATGTAGGCCGGCCGCTAGCACGGGACCTCTCCAGTTAGCTCGTTCGTGGAGGGGGTAGAACGCCAAGGAATCCACCGACGCCTCACCACGCCGCGTTGACGAAATCTCCTTCTTGCTGTAACCGATGTAGGCCGGCCGCTATCACGGGACCTCTCCAGTTAGCTCGTTCGTGGAGGGGGTAGAATGCCAAGGGATCCACCGCCGCCTCACCTCGCCGCGTTGACAAAATCTCCGAGGGTTATTGCGTAGTCGATCCGCTCGTAGCTAGCTCCCACCCGTCGTAGTTTGTTAGAGACACAGATCCGGCCCGAAGGACCAAAATGTTCCGATCGCTCAATTAATAAACTAGTGGACTGTATAAATCGTATTTTATTCTACCGAGGGCGGTACAATCACCGAATCCGCGTTCTATTACAAATACCCGAGCCGGGCAGGCACGTTCAGCGTCACCGTTTTTATCTCTCTACTCCCGAGTGGGCAGACGCGTCCTCTCCTCACCATGTTCAGGTCTCCACTGCCGCACACCGTCCAAAGGCAACATTGTCACACTTCACCAGTCAACCACATGGCGCCCGCCAGGACACCGCCACCCGTCAACAAAACAAAGGCAAACATACAATGTCCCAACATGCTTCAACCCCACGGCGCCCGCCAGGATGCCGCCACCCGTCAACAAAACAAACAAAACCAAAACATACAATGTCCCAACAAAGGCGTTTACAGCAGGTGGAGATAGACTTGAAGATAATCTTATTACCCTATTGATGTACTCGAATGGATAATATTAAAATCTCTGAGGCAGGAATAGCGAAGCAACTGAGTGCGATAAATCCCAACAAAAACCCAGGACCAGAAGTGTTTCCAGCGCGTTTATTAAAAGAACTAGCAGAAGAAATAGCATCCTTCCTTCGGATAGTATTCAAGAAATCCCTTACCCTCTGTGAGGTTCCTGATGATTGGAGACTAGCACACGTCACAGCCATTCATAAGGGAGGTGACAAAGTAAACCCAGAAAATTATATGCCGATTTCTCTAGCATCATTATCATGTAAGATTTTGGAGCACATTATTGTTAGCAACACAATGCGTTATCTCGAGGGTAGATCGCTGCTAGTCAGCTGTCAACATGGCTTCAGAAAAGGTAGATCCTGTGACACCCAACTCGGTCTGTTTGTGAATGATGTTCTATCATGCGGTGAAAATAATTAACAGGTCGATGCAGTGTTCCTTGATTTTAGAAAAGCTTTTGATAAGGTTCCCCACCGTAAGTTGTTATTAAAATTGGGAAATCTTGCCGTTAATGTTAAAGTCATTAACTGGGTTTGCGCTTTCCTTTGGAATAGAAAACAAAAAGTACTCGTCGATGGTAAGTCCTCGAGTGTGGCAGATGTAGTCTCCGGAGTGCCGCAGGGTAGTGTGGTCGGACCTATGCTTTTCTTGCTTTATATAAACGACATCAGCTCAATTGTGAAAAGTAATATCAGGCTTTTTGCGGATGAAACCGTGGTCTATAGAGAAATTAGTGGTCCTAGCGACCATCGTCAGCTTCAGGATCATCTGGATGTGTTATCTGTTTGGTGCAAGGAATGGCAGCTAGAAATCAATCAGAAAAAGAGTAACGTTCTAAACTTTTGGAAATCTAGAAACCCATCGTCCGTGTTTACCTACTAGATAGATGGTGAGAGCATTCCTGTTTCGGAATCCGTGAAATACCTCGGGGTAACATTGAATCGTGAACTGTCTTGGGACACCCATATAAGACGAGTGATAGGTGCGGCAAATAAGAAGTTGGCTTTTGTGCGTAGAATAGTCAAGAACAGCACGGAAAAGGTGAGAGAATCCTGATATTTATCCTTGGTTAGACCTCAAATGGAATACGCAGCAGCGGTTTGGGATCCATATCAGAGGGGACTTATAAAGGATTTAGAAAAAATACAGCGGCAAGCAGCTAGATTCGTGAAAAAGAGTTACGATAAAAAACAGAGCGTTACGTTACTCATTGAAGAGTTGAGTTGGCCATCGTTGAAAGATCGTAGATTAGAGGCGAGACTTCAACTTCTAGATAAATATAGGTCGGAGCTATTCGTAAATGAAATGAAGGATATTATTCGACAACCAACGTATATCGGACGGAGAGATAATGAGGACAAGATTCGCGAAATAGATAGTAGAACGGAGAGGTATAAGGAGTCATTTTTCCCTTGGACAATACGTGACCACAATAGATAACAGTGAATAATAATTAGTTATGAACTTGGTGCGCGGCACCCCCTACCATCCACCGTCAAGGTGACTTGCAGGGTAATATATAGATGTAGATGTAGACTGATAAATCAAGATAGAATCGTTATAGTCGGTGGTGACTTTAAATACACTCAATTGATTGGGAAAACCTATGTTTCGAATCTAGAGGTAAAAACGCGAATCCTGTGAGGCATTCATCGAAACATTCTGCGAGCACTCTCTCCTTCATTTAGTCTGAATGTCAACGCGATCGGGAAACATATGAGATTAATTAGCATCTAACGTCCCAGAAAGAATAAACAAAGTCACCATCGAAGATGGGATAAGTGATCATCAAGCCGTATATGTAGGGTGTAAGTTGAAAATCGATAGGCATCCTAAGCCTCAAAGAAAATTTTATATATTGGCTAAGACAAACTTTTCAAGCTACAGGTCACGCCTATGAGATATATTACCTGGCTTCCATGATATGACCGAACGATCAGGTGCTGAGTCATCATGAACACAATTCAAGGATATAATTCCAGTTAAATTAAAGGTCGACAATATATAGCCACGTTGGTAAAATAAGCAAGTTAGGAGTGCGCTTAGGGGTCAGAGAATAAACCACGCGAAAATAAAAAATTTGCCGTCTACATCATCTGACAAGTATAGAGCAGCTAAAGTTAAGACGTATAAGGATTACCGTGCTAAAACGAGAAATACTTTTCGCGAGGCTTTTACTAACTTCAGGAATAAGTTATTAAATAATTATTTGAAGGAGGTTCCTAAAGCGTTTTGGTCCTATGTGAGAGAGGTCCAAGGTAGAGGCCATACCATACCTTCCCTGCGTAATGACTCGGGTGCCGATGATAGCGTAGAGAAAGTCAACCTGTTAAACGGTCATTTTGTAAACGCATTCACAGCCGTCAGCGACCATTGCGTACATTATGCACCCGCAATAAGGGGTGACCTGATGGACGATATAGTATTTTCTGAGGTGGGAATAGCAAAGCAATTAAGTTCCATCAGACATAACAAAGCCACTTGCCCCGAAGAAATTCCTGCTCGCGTTTTAAAAGAATTAGCTGAAGAAAGAGCATCTTTTCTTCGGATAATCTTCTAGAAATTCATATCTGGCGCAGAGGTCCCTAGCTACTAGAGGTTAGCGCACGTTACTCCAATTCATAAGGGCGGCGACAAGGAGAACCCAGAAAATTAAAGGCCGGTTTCTTTAACTTCGATATCGTGTTAGATTCTCGAGCACATACTCGTTAGCAACATAATGCGATTTCATGATAGTCATTTATTGTTAGATGATTGTCAACACGGCTTCAGAAAAGGTAGGTCATTTGATACTCAGCTCGGTCTTTTTGTGAATTGTATACTTAGAAGCAGAGAAAAGAATACGCAGGTCGATGCCATCTTCTTAGATTTCAGGAAAACCTTTGATAAGGTACCTCACAGGAAGTTAATAACGAAATTAGAAACCTTAGGCGTCAGTTCTAAAATTGTTATTTGGATTCGTGAATTTTTAAATCATAGGAAGCAGAAGGTTTTTATAGATGGGAAATCTTCGAACTTAGTGGAGGTTGACTCGAGCGTTCCGCAGGGTAGTGTAATTAGTCCCTTAGTATTTTTAATTTATATAACCGATATCAGCTCATTAGTCAGGAGTAAAATTAGACTTTTCGCGGACTACACCTTCTTTTATAGAGAAATAAATAATTCGGAAGACCGCCAGTATCTCCAAAATGACCTAGAAGGTCTTTCTGCATGGTGTAAGGAATGGCTGTTAGAGATCAACCAAAAGAAAAGCTGCGTAATGAATTTCTGAAGAACCAAGAGTATCTCTGCGCGAGAAATGGATTTCTCGAAGATAATCCGAAGAAAAGGTGCTATTTCTTCAGCTAATTCTTTGAAAACGCGAGCAGGATATACTTCGGGGTCAGTGGCTTTGTTATGTCTGATGGAACTTAATTGCTTTGCTATTCCCACCTCAGAAAATACTATATCGTCCATCAGGCCTCCCTTATTGCGGGTGCATAATGTACGCAATGGTCGCTGACGGCTGTGAATGCTTTTACAAAATGACCGTTTAACAGGTTGGCTTTCTCTACGCTATCATGAATAACGGCACCCGAATCCTACTACCTCATTCGCTATTCCCTCTGACATAAATTATTCCAGTTGTTTAAATCTAGTCTGAAGCCTACGTTCCTCTGACGATGCCCATTTCAGATTTTCTATTAATGATGTTACGCTTTGTTTATTATCGTATTTCCTCTTTACAAATCTACCTGCCCTGCGCTGAACCTTTTCTATCTCTTTAGTGTGTCTCTTTTCGTAAGGATCCCACACAGCTGAAGCATATTCGACCTTTGGTCGAACCAAGGATAAATAACATAATTCTTTCACTTTTTCGGAGCTATTTCGAACTATTCTATTGGTGGTTATAAAGTTTTAAAAATTTAGACGGGTCTTAGAGATCCTGGTATACTGGAATCATTTGTACTATTTTGAAATACTGCTTCTCGTTATAAAGACTTTTCGTTGTTTCCCCCCTAATATTTGTGCGGCTTACATTCCTTATGTGTGAATATTACTAACTTATATTACTTAGTGTGTTTTTCTCTTACTTAATGTGTTCCTTATATTTCAAATATCTTCCTCTTGTATATACATACGTGTTCATTTCCTACTTCCATTTTTTTGTTTAAATCCAAGATTATCTTTAATGTTTCTGCAATCTTCTTATTTTGTTCTAGTTTTAATTACTTGAATGCTCTAACTTCTTTTGGGAATTACTGATAATATATAATTTATACAATGATATCCTTTGATACATGTTGTAACCAGGTTCTTAGCTTTACTCAGTAGGTTTTGCAGGTTTTTCTTACCCTCCTTCTTGTGAGGCTGGTCTCCTGCAATGAGCTTTTTCATTTCATTTCATTCTTGATTTTTTTCCACAGCGTAATTTCTTTTCTTATGAGCCTTCATATAGTAAATGCTAGCGTTCTTCTATCATATTATAAGTATATATTAACTTATTGTAAGTACATCTGTATTATATTTGTAATGAATTTGGGGTTAGGTGGAAGAGGGGACTACACAGTCTCAATCTCGCTCCGAATAAAAGACTCAATCAATCAATCTTTCTCCATTTCTGCTCATTCCTATTCTCTTTTCCCTCCTCTCTCTAATTACGTAATAGATTCAGCAAATAAGCTAAAGGTACCGATGTATAAAAGTCTGATTCCTGATCAAACATTTATTTGAGGCCAAGAATAGAATTCAACAATTGAGAAAACAGTGACCCAATATAAATAAAATGCGTGAAAACGTGGAAAAATCGTATTTGGACGTAATTTTGGGTGATTTGCGAATTAGATTTAAATTCCTTTCTTCGCATAACTAAGTTAGATACCTCATCGTTGAATTATATTAAAATGAATACGAAAAAGATCTCCATGTCAAGTAATGGCTTTTTGCGTGATTCATATATGCGATGCGAATTTTTAACTCTGGTTAATTATAAGATGCACCACAAAAAAATATGGGGATTTGTATAGAGCGTCTCGGAGGACCAATGGACGGAAAGAATAAGGATATTATTTATATAATTAATAAATGCATTGCTTAAAAAAGTTAAATCACAGACCCTAGTGTTATTGCCAGCCTTTCGTTCGCAGGAATACTTTTCCTCATGTTTGTATCCTGTCGCTGAATATCATGTCGAATGGCTTCCAACAATTCTTCAAAAGATACAAATACGGGAGCACTTCTTAGGGTTTGTAGCTGTGTCAGACAGTACAGGCAAAGGTTTAGCAGATTATATTATGAATACACTCACTTTAGATAATTTATCATTGGAGAAAACCTTCCAGGTTAAGGATATGATAATGGTAGTAATATGCGGGGGAAAAATAATGGCGTACAAGCTTGAATTTTAAGAGAGAACAAAAGAGCCTTTAATGTATTATGTGGATGCCACAGTTAAAATTTAGTTATTTGTGATACAGCACACTCTTCAACTCTTCTAACTCAAAAACTATTAATCATGTCAACGCAAAATTTTATATTTAACATTTTTATATAAGTTAGAAAATCTGATCCATCTGATGTCAACGTGTACTTCCTCCTTCACTTTTAACACTGCACTGACCGCCGTTGCTGCTACCTGTCTATGACTATGGAAACTAGAGACGCTTCATTTCTTCTACCCCTGTCATCTCTCCTCCCTTTACCCTATATGTTAAATTAAAATTTATGGAATAATTAGATTAAGGATTAAGGCATCATCGCCCATGAATTTATCACGTATTCGGAAAGAAAATCCCTGAGTGTGTATGTCATCATTATATTTAATAATTGAAAACAGTTAAAAAGTTCTCGAAAATTAAAAAACACAACATTAACATAATTAACATCTTTTGCTAAATTCCTTGCGTTATCATAAATTAACGCCGTAGTTTAAAATCAATGCCATTATAATATATTCCATTGATTCTCTTTAACATCACGAAATAATTGCTATTATAATATATTGATTATCATTCCCATTGTTAGAAGGAGTAATGTCTGTTATATTTAATAAGGTATATCGTTTAAATGAAAAAGGCACTTTCAAATTTACACTAAAAGTTTAACAACCGACCGGTTTCGCCTGTTACAGGATCATCAGATGACGAGAGTATGGTCGAGAATTCTATATATACGTAGAGTAGGGTATGTGTGTTAATTGAATAATGATAGGCAGGAGGGAGAACATACATTAAGTAATGAGATGATGTGAAAATTTAAAAAAATTGAATTACAAAATGAATGACAAAATTCAAACAGTTACAAACCGTAATGCGACAAGGTTAGTAAATAGAAAATAAAAGCAATTAACAGAAGTTACAAAAAAGTCGTTAAATTACAAAGTAAAAAGCAATAAATTAAATAATTAGGAAAGCAGTAAAGAGAACAAGGGAGAATGATTGGAGAAAACAAATTCATTAGTAAGTGAGACATTGTCTTTAGCATCATGGATCACAATTTCCAACTACTCTAAGGGGTCCAAGTCTGTTGCCCTTTGATTTGCACTGGAATGGCAGTTCTCAAATAGGTGCTTTGAAAAGTGTGATGACGTGCTTCGCAACTCGAAGCAACGTTTGCGTTCCTCTATCCTCTTCATAAAACTTCTTCCGGTCTGTCATATCTAAATAGCGTTACAGGTATCACAAGATAATTTGTAAACACCGCTTTTGGACAAATTACGTATAGAATCTTTGGTATTTAGGAAAAGATTGGCGTAAATTATCGAGGAAAAGAAGGCGGGTTGGATGTCATTAGGGAAAAGGTTAGAAAGTAGGTAGGAGAAGGGGCCTATGAAGGGGAGTCTACACCAGTGCTTGGAATTACAGGAGAGGAAATAATTTTCTGTGAAGCTAATTTCATAAGTTTTTTGACAAAAGGCGATCTATCAGTTGGCCATTGTAGCCGTTGTTATCAAATGTGTGAATAGGCGTTGGAAGATGGTTCCACCTGAAGATCTTTCTGAGAGAGAGAGGCGGGCAACAAGTCGAGCCGTAGAGCAGCTACAGCGTGAGTTGGCAGAGGCCCAAGCTGAGCGTGTTGCGAACAACGAACAACGCCGAATCAAAGAGTCGGAGAGCGAAAGTAGTGTATCTCGTGGAAGAGATGAGGGCCACGGGGTTAAGAGGGGACAGCTTCAGTTCAGGGATATAGAAGGGACGATCCCGAAATTCACCGGAGAGGACAAGGCCTACCCAGTTGTCAAGCGGATTGAACTCATCGAGGAGCACAGTGAATTGTACGAGTGGTCGCCACTACGGATGTTGGTTTTTGCGAAGAAGTGCCTCGAGGAAACCGCGAAGCTGTGGCTGGAGGCGTAACCAGTATTCAAGACGTGGGGAGCACTTAAGGAGGCCCTGACGGAGGAGTTCGAATCGAAGACAAACAGTCGTGAGATTCATCAGTTGCTATTTAGGCGCAAAAAGAAGGAAGGGGAATCCCGCCAAGAGTACATCCTTAAGATGAGAAAAATAGCTAGTAGGATTGACCTGGAACCGGAAATCACTATTCAATATATTATCGACGGTCTTCGGGACAGTGAGGTAAATAAGGCGATGCTGTATGGGGCTAGGACATTTGCCGAGTTTCGGGAGAAGGTAAAATATTACGAGATGATGAGGAGCAAAATATCTACGAATAGGCCGCAGCGTGAAGTGGAAGTACCAAGGAGTCCTGGTTCGAACTTTTCTAACAAAACAAAACAGGGTAGCTGGTTCAATTGTGGGGGCGTAGGACATTTCAGCCGTGATTGTAAGTTTAAGGAAAAGGGGACCAAGTGCTTCAAGTGCCTCAGGTTTGGGCATATTGCCGCGAAATTCCCAGGTTCGCCTTCGAGTGGTGATCAACAAGATGCTTTCCATGTAGAAAAGAGCACTGATAGAGCAGGTTTGTTACAGTTGCGGTCAGAGAGCCGGAAAAATAGGTTTAAAACTGTGAAAATTAACAGAGTCAATGTGAACTGTCTAATTGATAGTGGGAGTGTCTACAATATCATTGCCGAAGACCTTTGCAAGGAGTTAAGTCAACTAGACTTTGAAAGGCACGAGCAGGTTCTAGAAGCCGCAGGTGGTGGGGATGATCAAGAGGCTGGGCCGACTTAAGACGACGACTGTTATCGACGGTGTCCCATATCCACTGTTGTACTCGATAGTGCCTGCTGGAACCATTCCTTACGTGAGAGCTCTCTTAGGTGATGAACTTTTGAATCATGTTTCAGAGAAGTTAAGTAGGAGCAAGGCTCAGATATGGCCAGGAGAGGGCTGTAGGCTGCTTATTGCCGCAGATGACGACCAGTGCAGTCATTTAGACCCAGAATTAGGCAGCAAGGTTAGAGAATTAATCGGGGATTACCAGCCTAAGAAGATGGAAGAGGTGCCGATTAAGATGAAAATAGTCCTAAAGAATGAGACGCTTATTAGCCGGAGACCACGGCGGTTATCACCCAAGGAGTCGGCCGAAGTTGACGAGCAGGTGGAAGAGTGGTTGGAAAAGGGGATAATCACGACCAGCTATTCTGAGTTCGCGAGCCTGGTGGTTGTGGCCAGGAAGAAAGATGGGAGTGCAAGAATATGTGTGAATTACAAACCGATTAACAAGGCCATGGTTAGACAGCATTTCCTCCTGCCTTTGATAGAGGACATTTTGGATAGGTTAGTGGAGGCAAAAGTGTTTGTTACGCTGGACTTAAAAGATGGTTTCTTTCATGTGCAAGTAGCAGAAGGGAGCAGAAAATATACCACCTTTGTGACACCTATAGGACAGTGCGAGTTCACTAGGGTCCCATTTGGGTTGTGCAATTCCCCACCTGTGTTTCAAAGATTCATTTCTTTTGTTTTTCGGGAGCTGGTGAAGCGTGGGATTGTGCTAATTTATTTGGACGACATAATAATTGCGGATGAAAGCGAGAGTGAGGCAGTGGATAGATTGAGGGAAGTGCTAGAAATCGCAAACAGATATGGATTAGAGATCAATTGGAGGAAATGCCAACTGCTGCAGAGACGAATTGAATTCTTAAAACATGTTGTGGAGAATAGTACGGTTCAGCCGTCACCGGACAAAGTAGCTGCACTTGTCAATTTAATATAAATATAATATAAAACATTTCGCCATTACGACAGGTGAGCCAAGAGGGAATGGTCAGGTAGAGACGATGCAGAATATCCTGGTGGCTGTCTTCGCGAAGCTGTCTGCAGAGGAGCCATTGAAGTGGTTCAAGTCTATAAGTCGGGTGCAGCGGGCAGTGAACAGCACACCCCAACGGTCCATTGGCACCACCCCATATGAACTGTTAATGGGGACGACGATGAGGATTCCAGAGGATATCGAACTGCAGGAGATAATTGAGGAGGAGATGCGCACCTCTTTTACAGGGGCAAAGAACGACCTGCGTAAGCGGGCCAAGGAAGCCATTGCAAGGGTCCAGTAGGAGAATAGACGGAGCTTCAATCGTCGACGCATGGAGGCCGCAAAGTATGAGGTGGGTGACATAGTGGCGGTGAAGAGGACGCAGTTTGGAGCAGGCCTGAAGTTGAGGAACAAGTTCCTGGGACCTTACCAAAACAAAAAGGTGTACCCTAAGGACCGCTACGATGTGGAGAATGTTCCTAGCCATTAGGGTCCAGTACACACTTCCGCCGTAACAGAGAACAGGAAGCCATGGAGAGGGTTCTACCGAGACATGGAGGACGACCTGTCATCGTCCGGGACGGAAGATTAATAGAATGGCCGAGTTGTGGGACTGAGATGGTGTACGGGTGGTGCTCGTCGCTTGTTTGTGAAGGGTGGCGATCGTCAGTTTTTCAGAGTGGAGGGCGTGGGTGAGAGGGTTGGATGGAAGAAGAATATGGCGAGAGGTTGGCGCGAGAAAAAGTGGGACTACGACGTGAGTGTAACCGGGTAGCAGAATGGACGGTGTGTACGACGGAAGTTTACCAGTGTGCTTAGTGCATTAAAGGGTAATAAAATTTATCTGACATAAGTTCTCTCGTCTCCTTTATCCGCACCCCACACACACACACACACACACATAATTATATATATATATATATATATATATATATATACACACAGTCAAACTCGTTTATAACGAGCACGGTTGTAACGAGGTCACGGCTATAGTGAGCAAATGCTACCTCCAAGATAAGTTTACGAGTATTTACATACAAATATTTCACGTATATAACGAGCACGCTTCACGGATATATCAAGCAAACTTCGACCACTTCTCACTGTCTCAAACGCGGTGGCGGTCAGCCCCTTCAATCCTCATAGTGACCCAAGATATGTTACCTTGTGTTCTCGAGTCCAGCCTCTACACCCTATCCCTCGGGGAGGTTAAAGACCGCGGCGTTGTTGTTAAAAAATAATCCCTTCGTCCAAACCAAGAATTCCCAACTTGCAGGTACAGTGGCACCCGCGGAGGTCCTTTGTCCTCTCCTCCCAACCCCCAGCTCTTTTACAGCCAGGACGTTGTGTTTGGAAGGGGGGTAAGGGGCTAAGGGCATGTACAATGGCGCCCGCCCCCGTCGCTCAGCCGAATGCACCCAACACCCTTTCCCACGTAAAGATGGGAAATCCCAGATTTAATCCGTCTCCTCATTAACTCTTCCTGGAATTGGTATGCTCGCAGTTTGCAAAGAAAGTTCGTAGCGTTGATCACAAAAATCAGTTGAGATTTTGCCCTTGAACGAGTGACATGTCCGTACATAAAAGGAAGTGTCTGTCTCTTCGCGAGAAGGTTGATATTATTCGAGAGTTAGAACGTGGTGAAAAAAATGTTGAAGTGTGCAAAAAATTTAATTTATCGTCGTCTACGGTTTCAACCTTAAGGAAAAACAAAGAAGCGATTTTATCTGCACTAGAGAACAACCTAACAACGAACAAGAAAATGAGGAAGTGTGACTTGGGTACTGTTGATCAAGCACTGCTGGAGTGGTTTAAGACGCAGAGAAATGCTGGTTTCCCCATTTTAAAGGTACAGGCAGATAAATTTGCAAAACAGTTTGGACATGAAAACTTCATATGCAATAATGGGTGGCTCGATCGTTTTAAAAATCGGCATAACATTGTTTATGCGAAAGTCAGTGGAGAGGCCCTGTCAGCAGATTCAAAAACGGCAAGTGAATGGGTGAAAAGTGTTTGGGAGGAGTGTCGAAAAGGTTACAGAGAAGAAGACATCTACAATGCCGACGAAACTGGACTGTTTTACAACATGATGCCTGATGCAACGTTTAAATTCAAAGGTGACAAATGTGTTGGTGGCAAAAGATCTAAGAATCGTTTAACAGTTTTAATGTGCGCAAAAATGAATGGGAGTGACAAAAAAAACTTTTTGTTATTGGTAAGTCACAAGAGCCGCGTTGTTTCAATTATGTAAAGAAGCTTCCCGTTGAATATGCAGCTAATAAAAAGGCATGGATGACTTCCAATATTTTTCAGCAATATGTAAGTCAGTGGAACAACGAGTTACGGAGGAAAAATAGAAACATTTTACTCCTTGTCGATAACTGTCCTGCGCACCCACATATGCAGGAGTTATCCAATGTAAAACTAATGTTTTTGCCTCCAAATGCGACTTCTATTTTGCAGTCAATGGACATGGGGATAATTAAAAGTTTTAAAGGCCATTTCAAGCGATTTTTTGTTCTACAGTTGATTGAAAGGAGGGAAAGAGGTTTAGATGGCAACGTCTCTGTTTTGGATGCAATTCATTTGATGACAGATGCATGGGACAATGTTTCACCTACAACGATCATAAACTGTTTTCGGAAGTCTGGTTTAATATCGGGAGAATTTTCGATTGATAACCATAACGTTGATGAAGATGATCTACCTCTGTCAGAATGGCTTAAAGAAAATGGAATTGCGAATTTTGACCATGTAAATGACATTGACAATTTTGTTCATGTTGATGATGATTTGATTACCAGTGGAATTCCTACGGAGAGTGAAATAATAGAGACAGTACAAAACACAGCAGACAGTGATGAAGACATTGTTGAATGTGTCGAAGACAATCCCGACGAAAGCTCAGGATGCTGTGGAAACATTAAATGATTTTTTTGAAAACATTGACATTTCCGATGGTTTTTAGTACAATAAGTGTAATAAGAGGAAACTTAAGAGACTTCAAAGTGAAATCTATGAAACAGGCTACCATTCAAAGTTATTTTTCTAAAAAGGGGAGTGATTAAGGATGCAGCTGTGAGTAAATTTTATATGTACAAATGTTTAATTTAAAATTTCTAGTTTATTCTCATTTTTATGTTTTTCCATAAATTTACTAAATAAACTTTCTGTTTATATATTCACTTTTACTTTTTATGTCTTATTTCACCATACGCATGCATGCTTTTGCCTTCACGGATATTAAGTTTAACGGCTATAACGAGCAAAACTAGACGGTCCCGTGGCGCTCGTTATATCCGAGTTTGACTGTATATCATTATATATAGACGTTCCTTACAGAGGAGGATATAACATACAACATATATATATATATATATATATATATATATATATATATATATATATATATATATATATATAACATACTAGTAGAAGGTGCTTGCAAGCATATCATCCCACCTTGAAAAAAACAATCATTTTTCAGACAGATATTTCATCATTACAAATATTTTTTAATTATAAATATTTTACCTCCTCAGCGATTTTCGTTTTTCCCTTAAACAATCCCCAAACTTTGCAATTTTAAGAATTTTATACTTTCTCCATTATGGGGTACTAATGCTATACATTTCTGCCAAATTTTAAAGTTGTAGCACTTCTAGAGGTAAAATAATATTTTTTTAATTGTTTAAATTTTTAACGGCCGCAGCAATAAATTTATGTAGAGATTCAAATGTTTATTTGTGCAAATGCACTACACTGTATATAACTTGAAATTTTCAGCTTCTTAGCTCATCCCGTAATACCTAAACAGTTATCTATTTGTTTAAACTTATACAGTCTTTTACAATCTGTTTTTAAATTTACTTATTTATTTATTTATTCTTTATATCATGTTAGGTGATATGGGTAGTTAAACACAAATAGGTTGTGTTTAAAATGTATTGTTACTGCGAAAAGAGCCCAAGAGTGTGATTCGCCAAAAATTACACACGCACACGCACAAATTAAAATATCAACATTTCTGTATTCCCTACTTCGTTTTTTTTTTAATGCTACCTCAAAAAACAATTTCAGCACCGTAGCACATTCGGAAATACATAAACCTTGAAAATTTCTTTAAACAATTGCGAATTTTTAGCGGCCGCATTGTTGCACTTTTTCAAGATTTTGGTTTTTTCTAGCAGTTTTGCACTAAGAACTACCTATGAAAAAAAAGGAATCTCCAGCTTACCTGGAAGTGCCTAAACATTAGTATCCTCCTATATCTTATCATTATATATCGACGTTACTTACAGAGGAGTAGGAGGAGGATATAACAGACTAGGAGAAGGTGCTGGCAATCTGCAAGCATTTCATCTCACCTTCAAAAAACATTCATTTTTCAGACAGATATTTCATCAATACAAATATTTTTTTTATTTTAATGAAAAATAATAGATTAAAACAATCCTCAAACTTTGCAATTTTATACTTTCTCTATTAGGGGGTACTAATGCAACACATTTTTGCCAAATTTTAAAATTATAGCACTTCTAGAAGTGAAATAACATTTATCTAATTGTAAAAATTTAAATAATTTTTAACGGACGCAATAAAATTTCATGGATGCATTGAAATATTTATTCGTTTTTATAGATTATACTCTAAATAACTTAAAACTTTCAGCTTTCTAACTCGCCCCGTAGAATCTAAACATATACCAATTTGTTTAAACTCCAAGAATTTTTAACTGCCAAACAAATTAAAATATCAATATTTCTATATTCCTTTTTTCGTTTTTTAACAAACACTACCTCTAAAAAAAATTTCAGCTCCGTAGCACATTCGGTAATACATAAACCTCCAAAATATGTTTAAACAATTGCGAATTATTAGTGACTGGGAGCCAACTGCAGTAGGCTCCCAGTCACTGTTGAAACAGGTTTTACCCCTGACGATGCCCACCTTGTGGGCGAAATGCATTGGGTGTTGTTACCCTCTAATTGTTTGGCTAAAGGAGTACTTTACCTTTATCAATCTTAGCCAAAGTTATTGAGCTACTATCAATTATATAGGAGGATACTAATGTTAAGGCACTTCCAGGAGAGCTGGAGATTCGAAATTGTTCTCTTAGGTAGGATTTTGTGCAAAACCGACTGGAAAAAACGAACATCTTGAAAAAGTGCAACAATGTGGCCGCTAAAAATTCGCAATCGTTTAATCAAATTTTCAAGGTTTATGTATTTCCGAATGTGCTACGGAGCTGAAATTGTTTTAGAGGTAGGATTGGAAAAATAACGAAATAGAGATTATAGAAATTATGATATTTTAATTTGTTAGGCAGTTAAAAATTCTTAAAATTTAAACAGATATGTAAATATTTAGACATTACGCGGTGAGTTAGGGAGCTGAAATTTTTAAATTATTTAGACTTTCGTCGATATAAACGAATAAACATTTCTATGTATCCATGAATTTGTTATTGCTGCCGTTAAAATTATTTAAATTTAAACATTTAGAAAAATGTAATTTCACTTCTAACTGTGCTATAAATTTAAAATTTGGCAGAAATGTGTGGCATTATTAACCCAATGTGGGAAAAGTACATATTCCTAAAATTGTAAAAATTTCTGATTGTTTAACTCCATTATTGTTCCATAATGAAAAACGAATACCGATCCCGAGGATAAATCTTTAAAATTAAAGAAATATTCCTTATGATGTAATATCTCTCTAAAAAATTAATGTTTTTTCAAGGTGAGATGAAATGCTTGCAGTATGCAAGCACCTTCTCCTAGTATATATATAAAATTAAAAAACGGGAGCTTTCGGGGGTGATCCCTTCGTCAGCAAGGTAGAGACATCGTTACGTATGACACTTCTACACCACCAGCATCTCTTCAACTTGAATACATCTTATTCGTGAGTGCTCACTGGGTTTCCATATCAAAACAAGATGTTGCCATCCCTTTATCCCATTTATTTTTCCTCTTTATAATACATTTATATATATACTAGTGTATTGCCCGTCATATGACGCATAAATAACAATAATATTGGCTCCCTCCCTCTGTCTCCCTCACTTCCTCTTTTTTTCCTTCCCTCTCCCTCTCTCTCTCTCTGTCCCTCTTCCTCCCTTCCTCTATCTCTCCCTTCCACTTTCTTCCTCTCTTTTCTCCCACATCCACTGTCTCACATTCCCTCCTGTCACAATTCATAGGTCTCCCTCTTTTTCTCCGTCTCCGTCTTTATCTCTTTCCTCCCGTCCTTTTCTAATTCTATAGGTACCTCACTTACTCTCTATGTACCTTCCATTTTATATTCTTTCCTTCTTGTCTCACTCACCACATCCCTCTCTCTCTCTCATTCTACATACATACAGTCGCGCAAAAACAACAGGATGGAAAAGTATAGTCTATAAATGGAATACACAGAAGATTTCAAAGGAGTTCTTAATGGGAAATAGGTATGAAACTGTATGTAAAAATTTGGCGATTCTCGAATTTATATCCACGAAACTATAAGTCGTAATTACATGTTCTCGGTAAGAATCTTGTAATAGATTTTGAATCCGAATAAATTTTGTAATCTTTACCTCACAGATCATATAAGAGCATCGGAGAGAAATATATGGATTTTAAATTGTTGTTTGCTTAGATAGCCGTCTTAGACATCGATGTAACCAAAATTACGATATTTTGCGGGAGATATTTGTGAATTTCTATCTCCGAAACTATAACTCGTAAGTATATGGCCTCGCGGACACTCTTGTAGTAAATGTTGTTTTTTATACGAATAAATTTTTAACTTATACCTTATAGATCATATAAGAGCTAGAGAGAAAGAAAGGTTTGGCGTTTCATTGTTGCTTGACGGATGCCATTTAACGAGATACGAAAATAAGTTTATTAAAGTTACTATGTAAAGTGGACGTTCTAATTGACGGATTCAGGTGAAAATCACAATTTAGCGATAAATTTTAATAGGGATTACTCATACTTAATTAAATTAAAATCCGTCATGCGATTTAGGAGATGAAAATTACTACGGACCAACGGACGGACGGACGGACCAAACACGCCCATAAGGCGTTCCGCTATTACCGTTTCATTGGTCAAGTACGCCTAAAAACGAAAATAATACTCACGTAATCTTATAAATATTTTTGAGTGTGTGTGTGTGTTCTTTATACGTTTTTACACCGTTGAAGCTATCAAATTCAAAAGATTCATAGGCCATCCTACGGATCAATGGAAGAAATTGGTCTAGGTTTGCAGACCATGGGGTTTCTTATACCCCTTGGTGTCAACAAATTACTATTTCGATAAGAATGCATGGGAAATGGTGCGGAGAAATCCCAAAATGCCATGCAGCCCTTCACTGATCTGGATATAAATATACCTAAATATTAACTTACGATCACGGGAAATGGCTTATATTACGTAAATAAAACTGGTTATTGTAATTCTGTTCATGTATTGTCGTATTACATGCTAAATCACTCGAAAGTATCCGTTAAGCGCAAAATTTATCGGCTTAGATCAGCTGTTCCCAACCTTCTTCTGCTGCGACCCTAAACTGACCACCAATAGGACTTGGCGACCCATACTTGGACTCTCGCGACCCATGCTCCTCCTAATTGAGCTAAAATAAAACAAAGATAGCTTTAAATCCGCCCCTGCCTGCGGACGCTACTATTGTGTCTGTCTACTGCGCCGCAACTTTGGTCTGTCTTTGTCATGAATATTTTCGAGAAAAGGCTAGAATTAATGTACGAAAGCCATGTTAGCGGGGGTGCAGATGAAAAATTTTCGGTTGATCAAATATTCCTGCTTTTCCCCATCTATTTTCCTGCATAGATGCTTAGAGCTTCGAAAGGGGAGTGTGGCTTTCATCTGTTGTTAAGATTGATAAAGGTTAGGCAATTTCCAATAATAATATATAGATAAAAATCTGACAATCGGGAAAGTTTTCTTCTGATGATCCTTCGCGACCCAGATGAGGACTCCCCGCGACCCTGATTTAGGTCGCGACCCCGAGGTTGGGAGCTACTGGTTTAGATGATTATTTTCCAGGCGGCAACAAAGCTCAATTTCTTAATTGTTGTCCTCTTCATAAGGAGATAGCCACGTAAAGATTAATGAAAGGGAAATCCACGCCGTGGCGCGCTGTAGAGAAAGAATAGCCAACGCCAAGATAAGGGGTACAAATGGATTCATGTCTGAATATAATCTATGAATACTTTTAAAGCTAGTCAAATGAATTTTAAGGAATATTAGAACATAGAAACTTTTATCGCAACATAAATCGATTCATCTACTTACATTTGTTCGGCAACGAAGATATTGTTTATCGTTAACGGTTCGGATAATAGTATTGACAAAATCCACATAATGTTATTGCTGCTTTAAAGGCTCCGGTGCATATATCCATGTGAATATTAAGTAAGACTGTAATGCGTAATTATATTAATGGTAAAACTTTACAATAAAATGCATAAAAAGTAAATGTTAATGTAAACATTGCTGCGTAATTAAGGAATGGGGAGCGTTTGGTAAAATTTGAATATTTTTACGTAGGAGCTCCGCCCCCAAACCCCCGAACCAGCAATTCAAAACTTGGTGTACCCAACAGCAAAATTAAGTAAATTTCAAAATTTATTATATTATTTTTATTGTAATATGAGATCAAAAGTGATATATCAATAAAAAATAGATACTAAAAATCTTTTGTAACTTAAAAGAAAACTCTTTCCCGAACGAAGCCGGGCGTTTCAGCTAGTTACTTATAACCTACTGGTCGTAAGAATGAGAAAAGAGTCCAATTGGTAGGTACTGCGGATTTAGCTCAAATATGGCTTATGATTCTAAAGATAAACGCCTATCTTTTCCCCTTGGGTATTTTTTTCTCAGACGCACACGTCCCACGAGCTTCGGCTTCGAAAATATTTGATTCGTCACTCGAGAGTCACAGTTTCGGAAAGCTTACTGGGAAGAATAAACAAATAATCTTGGGAATGTTCTTGAAAAATTCCATCTGTCCACCAGTCCATAATTCTCCCAAAGTATCCTTCCGTACCGCGCCTGCCTCATTATAAACTACATTTTTAATTACTTGATTTTCTGCTCTATTATCATTTCAGGTTATTTTTATTTTCACACCCTGTCGTGACGTTAGTTTAATGAATATATTTTTAGGGATATATGTTTGGTTTTAAATAACAAATTAAGAAACTTAGTTGAACAACTCGATAAAAAAGAGAGATGAAATTTCCGGAGATTAAAAATAGCTGGGGCATAGAGCGTTAAACAGAGAGTGAAAGAGAGAGAAGGAGAAAGACCACCTGATAAGATTTTAGTAATATAGATAAAATATATATAAAACATGAATGCTGGGGCCGACTTATTAACCTTTAATTCATATCTTCCTTAATTTCGAGCAAGTTTTAGTATAATTTTCGGTCTTTAAGACTAAATATAAGTGCATATATGTACGCTGAAATTATCAGGGACAACAATACCCGTAACAATGGAATCTTAGTACTTAATTGTTTGACAATTTACCAAAACTCGAGTATAGATCCAAAATATCAGCAAATTCGAATGAGATTGAGTATTCAAAGGTAAAAATAAGAATCCTCTTTCATTTTGGCGAGGTTTAGAGTAAATTTTGCGTTGATAACTTAATTTAAAAATATTTTTAAGAGTAAAATAATAAAAGCCATCAAACCAAAAAAGTAATATTTACGTGTTATCTCATGGAAAAAGACATTCATCCTCTGGAGTAAAGCACGTTACCTCATTCGAAATTATTTTAAGTCATAACGTAGAGACTTATTAGCATTAAAATCCTGAGGAATTACAGACTTCTAAGTTAATTTATATTCGCGTTATTCGCAAAATTAGAGATTTACTCATCATGAAGATTATTACGTTTTTATTATATATATATATATATATATATATATCATAGATAGTCTGTCTGGTTCTCCATATACTCCTATTTTCCGCTGTCTTCTTCATATGTTGATAACTCTCTTTCCCTTTCAAATTGTCTCTCAGCTTAAATCTTTTCCTACCTCTTTCACCTTTTCAATCTAGTTTTCCTTCTAACACGTCTTTAATCATACACTCTCTCTTCTCAGGTAATGCCCAACCCAGTTTGTCTCTATAATCATTCGCTTTTCTCCTACTTTTCGTAGCACTTCATCGTTTTTCACCCTATCTGTCCATTTTATCTTCAGCATTATCCTCCAAGTCCACATTTCAAAGCTTTCCAAGTATTTGATGTCCATTATCCTTAGCGTCCTTGTTTTTGCCTCGTACATAGCTATACTCCAGACACAGCATATTATGAACTTCTTGCTGATATCTTCCCTTACATTACCCGTAAGTTGATGTTTCCTTCTTCTGAAAACCGCTTTTGCTTTTCCTATTTTTGCCCTGATCTCATCCGTACGTTTTGTTTCTCTTGTTGTGATGCTTCCAAGGTATTTATAATCTGAAACTTGTTCTAAATGCTTTGCTCCAATACTTATATTCAGATTCTCTTCTTTGCCCGATGTTTGAATGACCTTGGATTTTTCTGTATTTATTTCCATACCGTATTTTCTGCCTGTTATTACTAGTCCATTTATCATTTTCTGGAGTTCCTCTTCCATTATTGCTAGAAGTACTTGATCATCAGCGTATTTTACTGATCTTATAATCCTTCCTCAATTTTGAAATATTCTGTGCCTTCTAACGCTTCTTGCGTTACATTTTCCTCATATATATATATATATATATATAGAATAAAGTCGGCGATAGGCAGCAGCCCTGTCTTTCTCCTCTACCGATATTTACTCCGCAGGAGACCGCATTCTCCAACCTGACCTTTACAACTTGATTCACATACAGATTCCTGATCAGTCTCCTGTCTCTCCAATCTACACCTATGTACTTTAATATCTTCATCAAAATTAACCAATTTACTCTTTCAGAGACCCTCTACCAGTCTACGAAACATATGCAAATATCTTGACTGTACTCTATTGCCCTTTCTGATATGATTCTAACTGTCCCTATCTCATCTGTAGTTTCTCGTCCTTTTTTGAAACATATTTAATCTTCCCATAGCATTTCTTCTGCCATTTTCTCCAGCCTTTTATAAAGAATCCTCGTGATGATCTTCCAAGTGTGTGACAGAAGGCTTATCGTTCTGAAGTCTTTAACTTAGTACATTACCTTTAGCTTCTTTAGAGGGATCATTGTTACTTCTAGGAAATCTTGAGGTCACTCTCCTGCGTCGTAAATCTTATTTATTAATTTCGTGATCGCTTTTAGTCCCGATCCCATGACTTTAAATACCCGAGTTGTTATTTCATCGCTGCCTGTGGCTATCTCTTTCTTTAGTTACATTATCGTTTTTCTACTTCGCTCTCTATAACGCTTGGTCCTAAGTTGTCTTCTTCAATGTTTTATTCATCTTTCAGTTCTATTTTTTCTGATCCTGCCTGCTTGCTTTATAGTTCCTTAATGTATTCTTCCCCAGTGGCGGCTCGTGTATAGGCACTGCGGAACTGCAGCACCCCCTATTTCCACTTGATATTATCGAAAACATTTAATATAATGAGTCCTTTTTTCTTTAATTCTTTCTTTATTTTTGTAGTACAATATATATTCCTTAAGCTTAATGTCATTACTTCAGTAGCCATCCCCCAGTTTATGAAAAAGATACAAAAATCTTTGTATGGAACTGTGCGCTTCACAGTGCCAGCGACGTGGTGTTTGACTGTTGTGCGCAAGCGCACATAGGATGGGGGTGGGGAGGAAGGCGGGACTGCCAGGTAGAGAGAGCACTGTTGCTCTTGCAGTGATGGTGGAAGTTTTTTTTTACTCAGCGTGTGTTGTGCTTAAAAACCGTGTACCATATTCTTGAATGTGATAAAGTATAGAAGAGTGTAGAATTAGATTATTATTCTGCTTGCAGCTATTCTATTTGATTAATTTTTTTTTCGGTTCTTTTATGGATTTCATTTTTAAATGAATAGATCAAGCTTGAACTGTAACAATTTAATTTAAAGTAAGTAAAAAATGTTTGATTTTTTTTGTTAAGATTTTATCAAGTTCCTGAATAAATTTTCTTTTTATACGTTTTTTTTCCTTTTACACAATTTTAAAACAAAGGCTAAAAATTTTCTGGAGCAGCACCCCCACTAATTTTAGCTACGAGCTGCCACTGTTCTTCCCATACCTGTACTACATCCTTTGTTTCTGACAATGAGACTATATTCCTATCCGTATTCACAATTCCATTACCCCGAATTCCATTCGACTTATTTTCTAATTCCAGTGTCCTAGCGTACATCATATCGTACCTTCCTAATTTCTCCATTTTGTTGTATTTTCGAATAGGAAGCAAAAAAGAGAATGGAAGGAGGGGCAAGTGAAAGATACGCTTAGAAACCTCGGTCGACATTGGTATCAATCGACAGAGAATTTTTTAACGATTCCAATATAGAGAGTAAACGCGAAAATAAAGGGGCGGTAGCGGGGGAAGGGAAAGGGGGGAGGGTGTAAGACACTCTAAGGAAGCAATTGGCATTGCTGTTAAATGACAGAGAATTTTATAACGATTATGAATATGCAGCAGAAAGGTGAAAACGGATGGGGCGGAAGGATGGGGAGGAATCATAAATCTTTCGTCAACTGTTTTTTCTGGTTGTCTAGCTGTATATTTTTCTATGATATAATATTGTATATTGAAGAATTTTCTTCTCGTCTTAGCAAATTGTTGCAAAAATTTTAATTTTGGCATATTTCATACATTTAGTATAGTTGGAGTTATACAATTGGGTTACCTTTAGCGATCTTTGAAAACGTGGTTGCTGTACTCGATCTAGGTATCGTCTGCGCCAAGATTTTCTTGCTTTTATCTGTCGCTTTCATTCTATCCTCCATTTGTTGCCTATTGCAAACGTTAATTCTAAATGAAGTGCATTCTGTGCGAAGATGAACTGCCCAAGAACAGCGACTTCGTTAACTGTTAAGGATGTAAATCAAGCATGCAGTACTACTGTTCTGGGCTCAAGGAGGCGATTTACAGATGGATGTTAACAACAAGAAAAGAAACTTGAAGATTCCCCGGATGCCGTCAAAAAGAAAAACAGGAGGAGTGTATGTCTAACACCAACTGATCATTACGATTCATGGATATGATATAAAGCAAAGTATAAACTTTCTAGTTGAGAAATATGAGGAATTACTGAAAAAATTTAATAGTTCTAACAAAAACATTGATTATATGCGCTTTACTGTAGTACAACTAAGAGATGGACTATGTGAAAAACATTAAAGTATTATCAATTTAGAAGTCAAGGGGAATAGATTATAGCAAGATTACTTAGATTAAACATTAAATATTGTGTGCATAGACGAGGATCGGAAAGAAAGAGATATCAATGAATGAAACAACAGCTTAATCTACAATAAAAAATTAAAGACTGGTTAAAAATTGAGTAAGGTGAACTTTTAATTAAATATATAAGTTCATGATTTAATTAGTTGATGTGTAAATGAGAAATGTACTGATTATATGTCATTAAAATTGATTATAATTATGTAATGTAATAGTTATATAAGGTATATATATATATATATTGTGAATAAATATAAACAATTTATAATAAGTAAATAATATTTGAGGTGAAAAGACAGCTGCAAAATTAACGATGCTACAATATGTAAACACTTGATGTGTCAGTTTCTCAAATTTCTAATGCATTTGCAGATGAATTTACAAGCAAAATACAGGACATAATTCTGAAATGTGATGATAAATTAAATAAGGACTGTCAATTTAGTGATTTACCAAGTCTTGTAATTCTTGAAGCAAGGCCAAGTGATATACAAAATCCATCCTTAGGCTTAATGAAAGAAAATCTCCTTAAACAAAATGTAAATCTAATAAATTTAATTGCAACTTGGATTAATAATAGCATGAATAATGGTAAACTCCCTGATGATCTAAAAACAGAAATTGTAAGACCAATCTTTAAAAATGGCAATCATAAATTATTTACTAATTATGGACCAATCTCAATTTTATTAGTGCTGGATAAAATTATGGAAAGGTATATTGCAGATCATATTATGTCATATTTAAAAAAATATAACATATTATCACATGATCAATATGGTTTTCAGGAAAATAAGGGTTCAAAACTTTTATTAAAAGACTTTACGGAGTATATTAGTGAAAATCTTAACAAAACAACAGCATATTGGCTGTATTTGTGGATTTTAAAAAGCATTTGGTACTGTTAACTGTAATGCCCTATAAAAAACTTTACAACATAGGAATAAGGGAAATTTTACTATATTAGTTTAAGGACTACATTACAAACAGATTTATTTGTGCAAAAATTGAAAAAACCATGAATGAAAAAGCAAAAATCTTATCTGGTACTCCACAGGGTTATATATTGGGGCCACTGCTATATTTAATCTATGTAAATGATCTACCAAAAATCTTGTACCGATGTAAAATATTTCAATATGCAGATGATACTGTAATTGTTACTGTTCATAAAGATTTGGAAAAAACTGCATTATATATGCAACAAAATTTTAATATATTAAATAAATGGACTCATGATAATTACTTATTAACAAATGAACAAAAAACTAAGCTCATGCATATTAAAAATTGTATGGAACTAAATAAAGATATAACCATTTTATTTCACAGCCATTCTTGTTTGCATGGAAATTCATATATAGAAATGAATTGTAAGTGTACAGTTTTAGAACAAGTCCATGAATTCAAATACTTGGGTGTAATATTGGATGACAAATTTACTTTTGGAAATCATATAAGGATGATTAACCATAAGATTAAAATGTGCTTATATTATGCATCACATCAGACATATGCTCCCTATGTACATTAAGAAAATAATGTATTTTTCAACAATTGAATCAATAATAAGTTATGGAATCTCAGTATGGGGCTGTACTGCCAACACTTACTTAACATTACCAAAATCTTCAATATCAAAAATTTGGAATGACATGACTGTAAATTATAACATTAATAATGACAGACAAGTCAATGAACAATCAAATATTCTCTCCATAGAACAATGTACAAATACATATTAATAATGGGCAATTACTTTAATGATAAGTATAAGATAGAGAGAGAAAATCTAAATGTATATGGGCTTAGAAATCAGATAGAATATAATATTCCAGTAAGCTCCAACTCTTATGGTGAAAGAAGGTTCAATAGTACCTATATTATTTAATAAGATGCCTAGCAACCTGAAAAAATTTACAACAACATCCAGAATAAAAGCTGAAGTTAAAAAATGCCTTATGCAAAAATGAGTAAATGCTAAGAAATATCTATTGTTCTCAGTTCTTATCTCTTGTTTTAGTTTTCTTTCAATCACCTTGGTGAAATTCCTAAGTGCTTCACAGTGACTTAATACTATATAGTAATGCTGATTTAAATATGATTTTTTCTGGCAGTCAAGCCCGCACTGGGCTTTGCCAGAACCTTTGCAAAAGTAACACATACTAATATGTAATGAGCACTGAAATGTATACGTCATGTAACTATATAATAGCCTGACAATTGTAGTATTCGTTGGACACTCCCAATACTTTATTATGTGAAGCTCAGTCTAGAGTGTGTTTGATGGTATATTGAGTTTGTAAATACCTGTTTTTATATTAAAAATGTTAACTGCATTCACACATTCCAGTGTGATCTAAAAGAACATTGTGCCTAATATGTATTTCCTTATTATTAAAAATTATTATTATTATTCTTGATGTGGATTAATTCTGGGTTTTCATGCTTACAGCAGAGCAGGCTCAAGCTATAAGCATAGCTATTATATATTTATGGTGTATTGTCACTTAAAAATCGCCGGACTATAGAGCATGTGTTAATTATGAGAGATTTTTGTAAATTTATGTATTTATTTTTGTGTAGGTCTAGAGTTTCAAGACTTTTGAATAGTTTTTTTGGGATGACACCTGTAGACGATATTATAATAACTTTATTTTGTTGTGTCATGTTTTTAATTTCTTCGGCTAATGATAAATATTTTTGGATTTTTTCATTGTGTTTTTTCTCTATATTGGATGTGTTCGGTAGTGAAACATATATTAGGTATGTTATATTTTCTTCTTTTTTATGAGTGTGATGTCCTGTCTATTGTGTGAAATCATTCGATCAGTAATTATGTCTCTCTTCCAATAGATTTTTATGTTACTATTTTTGAGGATAATTTTTGGTTTATATTTATGCCATGGTACTATATTGCTTTCTATTAATTTTTGTTTCTTGCATAAGGCTTGGTGTATTTGTCGGCATACATTGCCATGTCTTTGTGTATATTCTGTACTTGCTAGGGTGCTACATCCACTTGTAATGTGTTCTATTGTTTCATTTTCGATTTTGCATCACTTATTGTTGGATCTTTTATCACATATTTCATGTAGTTCTTTTTTTTATGATTTTGTCCTGAATGGCTATGTGGAAACCTTCAGTTTCAGCAAACAGGTTCCCATTTACAAGCCATTTGTTATATATTTCTTTGTCTGTATGTTGTATGGTTGTGAGAGTTGGTAGGGATGTTTGCCATGGAGTGTTTTGTTTATCCAGGAGTCAATTTTTTGGATTTGTGTTTTTATATGATTTCTTTGTATCATATTTTTTATTTTGTAGTTGTAGCGGTGTAGTGGATTTATCTATTAAAATGATAGTTTTGTGTAGTGAACTATCTTGTCTAAAGTAGAAGTACTGATGGAGATTTTGTATATGTTCGTAGTGTAGGTTTTTTATATCAATACATACTCTGCCTCCATCTTTTCTGGGTAAGAAGAATCTTTCGACGGCTGAATGTTTATGGTGAATTTGATACTTATTACATGTCATTCTGATGAGTGTGTTTAATGAGTCAAGGTCTGTATTTGTCCATTTTATTTGACCAAAGGAATAGGTGAGGATTGGTACTGCATAGGTATTTATGGCTTTGATTATGTTTTTGCCTTTTAATTCCATTTTGAGTATTTTTTCTAGTCATACTTTAAACTTATCTTGTATTTCTTGTTTTATTGTTGAGTGATCTATTATGGGTGTTTTTGAGAATCCTAGATATTGGTAATATTCATCTTCATTCATGGCTTCAATTTTCTTTCTATCTGTACTGAGAGAATATCCTTCATGTTCTTGAGGTTTTCCTTTTTCTACGTAGCATGTTTTACATTTGTTTATACCAAAGTTCATTTTATTGTCTGAGCTGAATATTTTTGCGGTGAAGAGTTCCTGGGTTTCCAGCCAGGTGAATGTGGTGTCAACCGACATTTTGGCACCTTCCTCAAGTGCCATCTTCAGGAGTCTCCTGAGTGCCATACCATTATTTTGTCCTTGTATATATACTAACCGGGTATAGGAGGCTCGTTCCCCATTGGCTGTTGGGTCGGCCTATGGCATTCCACAATTTTGGGGAGTATGGGATTCCACACCTTGCTGAGTGGGCATCCCGTGTCCCTGTTAATGTTGTATTTCTCGATTCTGATTTTGATGGCGTCTTTCACTAGCCTATCCCAAAAACCATTGGCCTGGGCAATCACCTGGCTGGAAACCCGGGAACTCTTCACCACATCGATTTGCCAGGAAAGCATCAGATCTTTCTGAATATTTCTGTTATGTGAATTTTTTATTTCAATTGTTCATTTTTTGCTGTATATAGTTTTAGGTCATCCATGTACAGTAAGTGGTTTATAATGTAATGGCTATCTTGGTTATGGTTGATCTTGTATCCATATTTCATTCGGTTAAGTATGGTAAAGAGTGGATTAAGTGCTGTTCAGAACCAAGGAGCACTTAGGGAGTCTCCTTGAGGTATTCCTCTGGCTATTGTTATTTCTGTAGTTTTTATCCTCTTGGTGGCTGTTTGTAGATGTATTTCAGTTCTCCATGTTTTCATGATATCTCTCAAGATGTCAATAATTGTCTGATCTACTTTGTAGATTTCAAGAATGTATACTAGCCATGAGTGTGGGACGCTGTCGAATGCTTTTTGGTAATCTATATATGTGCAATAGAGGTTTCTTTTGTTTGTTTTTGCTTGGTTGGTTATTGCAGAATCTATTATGATTTTTTCTTTGCAGCCTCGACAACGTTTTCTGCATCCTTTCTGCTCTTCACTTAAGATTTTTTTTGAAACTAAGATGTTGATCTAATTTCATTGTTATGATGAATGTTAGTATTTTGTAAATGGTAGGTAAACATGTGATAGGTCTATATTTGGTTGGATTTTTTTGTATCACTGTCTTTGGCTTTAAGATAGGTAATTCCTTTGGTAAAGAATCTTGGCATATTATTTGGATTATGTATACAGTCGTTGGATAATTCACCTAATTTTTCATGTTCACTTTTGAGATATTTGTACCAATAATTTTCAATATGGTCAATTCCTGGTGTCTTCCAATTATGTATTTTTTACTGCTATTTCTACATCAGTCTTATCTATTTTTATTGGGATCATTGCTTCTACATTTGTGGCATTGATGATTTCTTCTGAAATCCATGTTGCATTTTTGTTATGTTTCTGGTTTGGACTAGATGTTCGACCAAAATGTTTCTATATCTTTGATTTTGGGATGTTCTCTGATTTCTATTTCATTTTATTTTTAAGGTAGTTGTAGAATTATTTAGGGTTTGTCAAAAATATGGAGTTTTCAATCTTCCTGTCTCTACTTTTTTTGTATCTCCTGAGTATGCTTGCATATTCTTTTAACTTTTGTTTTAGTTTGTCTAATAGAATGGTTATATTGTCTTTTGTTGACCTTTTAATTATTATTTGGATTTCTTTATGTGATTTTGATGATTTTATATTTCCATTGATTTTTTGCGTTACTTTACCTATATCACTTCTTAGTTCATTTATCCTTTTTTCTAATCTTCTTTGCCAAGGTGGTCTATTGTCCTGTGTTCTTTTATTTCCAACAGACTGTGGTGAGATTTTTTGGCCATTTAGGTATGTTGTTGTGAATGCAGCGCAGTAGATTAGCAAATGTAGATCTTCTAAGGTCATGTTATTTTCCATTTATGTTGATATGATTTTATTGATTTCTGTTAGGATATTTCTAGATTTTGGACTTTCTTTTAATTTTGGAAGGCGAGGCTGTGATGTCAGATCAGTTCCGTTATATGTAATGTAGGCTTGTGTAAATGAGTTGAGAATCATTTCATGTGTGAATTCTGTATTTTGTATAATTGTTTGACTATTGTTTTCTAGGTTTGTATATGCTCACATGGATTGAGTATGTATTTCATTGAATAATGGTGATTTTTGCATGCTGTCGGTTAATGATGTGGTGAACGTACTTGTGGGTGATGCTAGTTTATCTTTCTGTAGTCTTGATGGTGGTTCTAGGTATTTATTATGTTCTGGCCTTCCATTTATGTTTGTTGTGCTTTCATTCATTTCTTTTTGCTTGTTTGTTGGGGAATCGAGGGTTTCTTGTTTCAGTTGTTGTAATATTGGTTGTGGTATCCTGTTATTTTTTGTTATGGTACGTTTCTGATTGGCAATTCTTTGTTCTGTGAGATGGGATAGTTCTGGGTATATGTCAATGAATTTCTGGCACAGTTCTTGTCTATAGCCCACTAGAATGGTTTCTCCTTTCATAACTTTGAAGTAACACTGCATGAGGTTTTTAATCATTTCGTCGTTCCACTGCATGCATTGTCTCAGTTTGCCTAACTTGGTGGTTGCTGGTTGGCTAACCAGCAAAGCACTTTTGTTAGGTGTTGTATGTAGTGAACAGTTAGTGTCGGCTGTGGTAGATTCGGGTATCCCGGTAGTTGTCTGCCTGCTCAACCTACTACCACTGGCAGTTTGTCCTCTGTCACATCCAGTACTGGCTCCAGATGTGCCCTGGCGATCCCCAGGCAGTGGCCTTTTTCCAAGGCAATCTTTATTTTTTTCTTCATATTGACTATGGTTGGGTAGAGTGGGAGTAACCCTGCTGACTTGGGCTGTGGATGCCACCGTTGGCTTCTCAGCTCCTCCGCCACCATACCTAGGGAGACATCCTGTCTGATGCCACCCAGCTGAGGAGGCCTTCCCCCTGAGTGGCTATAGGGTTTAGCCCTCCTTAAGCCCCCCCTCGATCGTCAGTTCGCCAACCTAGTTTCCCACTGGGATTGGAAACAAACCTGCAGAGGCTAAGGGTGCTCTCTTGATGGGCACCCGTGTTTGCTTACATTCCCATTATTATTATTATTATTATTATTATTAGCTAGGATAAATTAATTTAGAGGTTATCTTTGCATTGTACCTCTGATATTTATGAACAATGGATAGCTTTCCTTATATTAAAACTCCCTGGGTTGATTTAACTGTCTATGAAAGTGTCTCTGATGTAAATGCTAAGAATAACCAAGGCTATATACATAAATTTATTATTCTACATCTAAACATCAGATCCCTTAGAAAACACTCAGATACTTTCATTGTATTAATAGAAATCCTTAGTTGTAAACTGAATATAGTGGTAATTTTGTTAACTGAAGTAAATATCACTAGTCATGAGATTTATCTGTGTACAGTCATTGGCTTTAATATGTACTACAAATTGAGGAAAGACAGAAGGGGAGGTCGAATTATGTTCTACTGAGAAAAGACTTTAATTTCGTATGTGAAGGTAGCAACATGAGTAGTTGTGATTCATTAATGTGGCAGATTCTATTCAAAAACTGATTAATAAGAATTTGTGCTATATATAGGACACTCAATTGCAACATAATTGCCTTTTTTGAAGACTTAGGTAAAGTGATGAGGGATAAAGGTTCGGAAACAATTATAATGGGTGACATTAATATTAATCTTAAACACAGGAATAGTGTCAATACCTGTAGATATTTGGAAATGGTGGCAGCCAATGGTTACCTATCAGTGATTAATGCATATATATGAGAGGAAATTAGGGATGGAAAAGTAGTGCAATCTTGTTTAGATCATATTTTGTTCAATGGAATGAATAATCATATTCAGTAGTGGTTTTGTTTTGAAAGCTAAAATTTTGGTCAATTATATGATAGGGATAAATTATATGGGCATGAGGAAAGACAATATAAAAAGGAAATACAAAGAAGACAGTGAATATGTGTGCTGTATTAATAATAAATTGGTTGATTTTTATATAAATGGTTTTGACTGGGCACAATTATTATAGGAAAAGGGTCCAAATATATTGTATAATAAAATATGTTACACTTTTAATGAGATTTATGATAACTCCAAGGTTGTTAGAAAAAAAATAAGTAGAAGGGAAGGACAGGATAGGATAATGAGGGATGTACTTTATATCAAACAGCAAAGGGATAAGGCTTTTACTAAATGTAATAGCGGTCCCACCAATGAAAACTATAAAATGTTGAGAAATAAAGTATTATAATGATTTTTTAAAAAGATTAATGATGGCAGATCACTGTGGAGAAAAATTAACAGGTTTACTGGTAGAAAAATAGATAGTGGTAGTGATAAACATTTTGAGACACTTAAGCAATGGAAAAACTGATGAAATCTGCATTAGTTTTCTAAAGCAATTTACAGAGGGTGTTGAGGATACTAAAAAAAAATGTTCAATCAAATGTGATAATGAGGTTAGAATGACTAATATGAGTATTTTTATGTGGGAGCCAACTGAGGAAAAAGTACATCAGATTTTTAGATCTTTAAAAAATAAAGCACCAGGTCATGATGGCGTCAGAATAAGAGATATAAAATCAAATCCCGTACTTATTGGGGTCATAACTAAACTTACTAGAAGATTCTTAGCGCAAGGTGTAATGCCTCATGGGTTAACCCCTCAAGCCCGGAGGAGATTTATTAAATCCCACCCATATGGCCAGATGAGTTTTTTAAATTTTCACGATTGCGTTGCAAAAACGTTCGAAAATATTAAAATAATCATAACATGACAAGTTTTCTCTTGATTTTTCTGAATTTTTTTTGTGGATTTATGAAAAACATGAAATTTGTAAATATATATTTTGCATATAATATTTTACATACAAAGATTGTTGGAGTAGAAGAGAATGTACACCAATCGCTAATTTTCCGGCGTGCATTCACGCTTTATATATAACATTCAGCACCGGAAAATCTATAGAAGATATTGATGTGCAATCTTAATAAAAAATAGCTTAAATTAGTAACTATTTCATTCTGCAAGTCTACCCATCTAAACCAATTAGATAAAAAGTTTTTTTAAGTAAATGTAGTATTTTTGATTTATTAAAAGATGATTTATTTATAATATAAACGTTTTAGTTATACAGTCATCATTATTAGTCATTACAGAAGTCACATAGAAGAAATGGTTGCATTTCGTTCATTGGAAAGGGAGATATGACGTTGTATATAACACGGAAAACATTAGCTTATAGATCCTTCCCAAATATTTTCAGAAAATATACACGTGCGTAATTGGATTCAGCAAGAAATGCCTTATAGCTTAGTAAACACTTCTAGTAATCTATTGTGTAAATATATGCAAGAGCTTTTCGTCATTTTTGCTAGCGTGTCCTCTTCTTGCCTACTCACTTCATCGCTGCTTTGGCCCTAGTGGCACAACAGCGAAGCACTTATCTGAAGAGGAAAACAGACCTCGTCTTCTTTCAAATGCCAAAGAAAAGGAACCCAATTTGGTGGGTTCCCTTTCCTCAGGTATTTATGGGTCAACTTTAGAAACCAAAAATCCGTAGGTCCGTGGTAAAAACTAAAATTCTATCACAAAACTAAACGTGTATTATATGTAAACAAATACAAATAGAAATACTCAATTCGCCGCAATTTTCGTCGAGATTAAAATAAAATTCTAAAGGTCTTTAAAATTATATGACAGATATTATCCTTCTCACAAAATGCCTCTCTTTGAGGCGTGGCACTGAATTATCGGAAGAATGTCGGCCTTAGATTTTGAAATCAGCTGTTTTGACGTTGACGCTCTCCTATGAAGCGATGAACGAAGGATCGCGCGGTAATGGAAGGGAATATTTACAGAAATGTTTTTACTCAAACTAATTCCATTCTTCATCAATTGCATTGTAAACATTTGTAAAAAGCTGTGCAAAGACAGACATAAGATGTTTTCCTTTTTTTCTTTGCATACCGATGAAGACCTTTGCTGCTTGACATAAGCCAAATATCTCCACCAGGAAAAAAAGAGGAGAAAAAACGTGCTCTCCTTGAAAATGATACACATTTCCTACATTGCATTTCAAACACCAAGGAAAGGTTCCTTGCTGCATTGAAAAGCGACTTTTATACGGAGAAACACCATCATATCATAGCAAAATTGAAAATTCTATCGCAAAATTCAATGTTGATTATATATTTTATAATAGAGTAAAAATACAGGACAAACATAGATAGGAAGTACAAAGCTTCCTATTTCAAAATATATATATAGGTTATTTAGATTTAAAGAAGTCTCGCGTCAAAAAATAAAATAAATTAGGGCTGCCGCATGACGTAATAGTACGCTTGACGGCCGATTAGACAGTTTTTGCATGGCGTAATAGTACGCCTGATGGCGTTGAGGGGTTAAAGAAGGCAATTGTAAGGCCAGTATTTAAGGAAGGTAGCTTACAAGGACATGGCTAATTATAGACCAATATCACTGTTGCCAGCTATAAGCAAGGTTATAGAAACGTATGTAGGTTGTCATTTAATGGAGTTTTTAAAAAATCTAATATAATTTCTCATTATCAGTTTTGTTTTCAGAGAGGTGTGGGTACTAAAGAAGCTCTGAAAATTTTTGCAGATATAATAAATAAAAATTTGGACATGAAAAATAGGGTAATTACTATATTTGTGGACTATAAAAAAGCTTTTGATAGCATTAATTTTGAAATATTAATTCAGATGTTATGGGAGGTTGGAATTAGTGGTAATGTCCAGGAATGGTTTAAAAGCTATTTACAGAATAGAGTTATTAAAGTGAAATTTAATAATGTTTTTAGTTATCCTAGTATTTTGAAATTTGGGATACCTCACAGTTCTGTTTTGAGCCAAATTTTGTTTCTAATATATATAAATAGTATAGTCAACTAAGTCAAAAACTGGGATATTCTGCTGTATGCAGATGATATTGTATTAATATCTGCTCATACAGATTTGCATATTGCTACCACTGATATGCAAATTGACTTGAATAACATATCTAAATGGTCACATGATCATGACTTGATAATTAACACTAAGAAAGTGAAAGTTTTGTATATTTTTAATAACACAGATAAATGACAGCCAATTTCTCTTACACTGTACACACATGAGTGTCTCCATAGAAAAGAAAATAAATTGGTATGTAACTGTAAGAGTATGGAACAGGTTCATTGCACAAATACCTTGGTGACACTGTGAACCAAAATTTTACTTTTAGAGAACATTGTAATAAACTGTTTAGTAAACTAAGAATAGCATATTATCAAATTTACCATGTTAAGAATTGTATATCTCTGAGCATAAAAAAGGATGTATTTTGCTTTTGTTGAGTCATTATTAAGATACAGTATACCTATATGGGGTCACACTAGCAGAGAACATAAAAATAAGCTTTATACGATACAAAATAGACATAAAATTGATCTATAACTGTGATGAACAAGAAGGTATGAACCACACGGCCAGAAATGAATGTGGTATTAATTCAATATAGAGTAAACTTAAAATAATGCCCTTGGAAAAGTATTTGATCTATTTCTTAGTTACAGAGAACTATTATACCAATAAAAATAAAACATTAAAAGTCAACGTAAGATAGAACAAAGAATGGTAGTTAATTATAATGTCCCAAAATACTTTAATAAATTTGGTGGTAATAGATTAAACGTTGTTATACCCAAGATATTTAATGAATTACCATAATGTATGCACAATTTAAAAACAATAAGCGAAGTTAAAAGGAAACTTAAAGAGTACCTTTGAAGGGCTTAAGACTTTGAATATAAGTGTGCTTAATTTATGTTACGAGCTATTGTATTTTATTGATTATTGTAGAAAATGGTAATAAGAGTTTCATTGCTACCTAGGTTAAATATCTTTCCGTAATATTAGCAGATGCTTTATGAAATCTGAGCATCTCCTGATGAATCTCTTTTTTGGCACAGGAGGACTCTAATGAATGCATGTAAAAATATTTTTAAATAAAAATATTTTAAATTATTACTCTGTATAATATTGCACAAGATAATTATGACTGTGTTCTTTGGGGCTCTGCGATATATCATTAATTCTCTTTAATTATTCTTAGTATTGTTCATGTATATCGATGTTTATTTTATTTGAATGATTCAAAAAATGGTTTATATTACTGTTATGGAGGATAACACCGTGTGCAATACACGGCTCAATTGTCCTCCCAGGTTTCCTACCTCGCCGCGAGAAATCTCCACCGGACGGGTACGGAAGCGGCAGCCGGCGAGGGTGACGCTAGAGACGCCAGTCGAGTGAAAGTCTCTCGAGCGTATCCGTCAGCATTCATTTTGCTCCTGCCTTATTTCGCGCTATATTTGCGACCTGCTTGTTTTCTGCAATAAAACTACATTACGAAAGTGGTGGGTTTTTATTGGCCGACGAACCCCTACAATTGTTGATCCCGATGTGATCGCGGCCGAATAGTTTTTTTCGCGACGTTCGTGACCGCGTGTTATGGCCATGGAAGCGAGTAAGGGAAGCGTGGCCCGCGTTCCCCAGTTTTGGGCAGAAAAACCTGCGTTGTGGTTTTTGCAGATGGAAGGCCAATTCGTGTTAGCCGGAATAACGCAGGATTCGACGAAATTCTACCACGTGGTTGCGCAACTCAAGCATCGCTATGCTGCCGAGGTGGAGGACATTATCACGCGACCCCCGGCGCAAGATATGTACGGGAAGCTCAAGTCGGAGCTTATACGGCGGCTTTCTGCATCTCGGTAGGAACAGATCCGACAGCTGTTGGAGCACGAAGTGATGGGCGACCGGAAGCCATCGCAGTTCCTTCGCCATCTCAGGACGCTGGCGGGCACGTCCGTGCCGGATGGTTTTCTGCGATCGCTGTGGCTGCCAACTTAGGTGCACGCCATACTAGCGACCCAGAAGACCGTCGATTTGGACACGTTGGCTCAATTAGGGAACAAGGTCAACGAGGTGACGCCGCGCCCGCAGACCGCCAGCGTCTCCACGTCCTTGGAAATGGAAACGCTCATTAAAAGGATCGACGAGCTGACCCGGCAAGTCGCGGCGTTGACTACCAGCCAAACGTGTCCACACTATCGTCCGCGCTCGAGGAGCCGTTCACGCGGCCGTAACGCCGGTGCGTCCGGTTTCGCCAACTCCGCCTGGTGTTGGTATCACCAGCGTTACGCGGCGCAGGCAACTAAGTGCCGGCCTCCCTGCAGTTTCAACCAGAGTAACGAGGAAGGGAGTCGTTAATGGCGGCCAACGACCATTCCGCAGCACCTCGCCGCCTTTTCATCACGGACCTGTCGACCAAACGCCAATTTCTAGTGGATACCGGGTCTGATCTCTGCGTTTTCCCGCGCGCGCTAGCTTCAGGCCCGCGCTCAAAAACGTCATATGACTTGCTGGCGGCTAACGGATCCGTTATCCTCACATAAGGGTGGATAGTTTTCTCGCTCAATTTCGGGCTGCGGCGAGAATTCAACTGGCGTTTTGTCGTCGCCGATGTCTACAAACCAATTATCGGCGTCGATTTCCTCGCCTTCTATGGTTTGCTCGTCGACGTCCGCAACCAGCGTCTCATGGAGGGCGTTACTTCGTTGTCAGTATGCGGCCGTGCAGTGCACTCCACCACGCCCCACATTAAGGTCGTTATGGGAGGCACGAGATTCCACGGCATCCTTTCGGATTTCCTGGAAATCCCCCGCCCCGCCGGTGCACCTGGGGATCCGAAACACACTACCGTGCGCCATATCCGGACGACGCCATGCCCCCCGGTTTCCTGTAAACCGCGACGATTGGCTCCCGATAAGCTAGTCGCCGCTTAGGAAGAGTTCGAGCTGATGCTCCGTTTCGGCACGGCGCGAAGGTCCGAGAGCTGTTGGTCATCCGCTCTCCATCTGGTGCCGAAGAAGGGGGACGAGTGGCGTCCCTGCGGCAACTACCGCGCCCTCAACACCGGTAAGAGAATCTTCTCCAAGATCGACCTCGTCCGCGCATACAATGAGATTCCGGTTCACCCAGACGACGTACCGAAGGCGGCTATACCGACACCTTTCGGCCACTTCGAGTTTACGCACATGTCGTTCGGCCTACGTAATGCCGCCCAGACCTTTCAGCGCTTCATCGACGTAGTTCTCCGAGGCCTGGGGCATTGCTATGCGTACATCGACGACATACTCGTCGCGTCGGTGTCGGACGAGGAGCACGAACGCCATCTACGCCAGCTGTTCGAGCGCTTGCGGGAATTCGGCGTGGTCGTCAACCCGGAGAAGTGCATATTTGGCGTATCCGAGATCACATTTCTCGGCTACACCATTGACGCCGCTGGGACCCGCCCATCGCAGGAGACGGTGGACGCCGTCTTCAACTTCCCAGAGCCATACGGTGAAGCAGCTCCGCCGGTTTCTCGGGATGCTGAACTATTACCGCCGTTTCATCCCGGGTGCCGCGGCAATCCAGGCGCCGCTACATGGAGTGCTAGTGGGACCGAAGGCGACCGGTAACCGCCCAGTGGAGTGGACATCAGAATTGCGGACCGCTTTCAAGGTGTGTAAGGAGAGCCTCGCTCGAGGGACCCTTCTGTCGCACCCGCGGCCGACGGCGCCTCTCGCCATTTTCTCGGACGCTTCGGACCACAAAATGGGTGCAGTCCTTCAGCAGCGGGTAGAGGACGCATGGCAGCCGCTGGCTTTCTTCACGAAGAAGTTCAGCGCCGCCCAGAAGAACTACAGCTCTTACGACCGCGAGCTCCTCGCCATCTACAGAGCTGTGAAACATTTCCGACATATGGTCGAGGGGAGAGATTTCACTATCTTTACTGACCATAAGCCGATAACTTTCGCTTTTCAGCAGAAGGCGGACAAGTGTTCACCGAGGCAGTTCCGGCACCTGGATTTCATCTGCCAGTTCTCCACCGAGATCCGCCATGTATCAGGGAAGGACAACGTTGCAGCAGATACACTTTCCAGGATCGAGGAGATCACCACCGCTATCGACTTCATGGCCCTCGCACGATCGCAAGAGGACGACGCTAAACTCGCCGCCCTCCTGAAGAGCGAGACGGCCCTACAATTGAGGAAGATGCAGATTCCGTGAAACGAAGCCGAGCTGTTTTGCAACGTCTCAACCGAGACGATCCGGCTCTTCGTGACAAAGTCATTCCGTAAGCAGGTTTTTCAATCCCTGCACGGTTTGTCACACCCGGGAACGAGAGCGTCCGCGAAGTTGGTCTCGCAGCGGTTCGTATGGCCCTCCATCGCCAAGAACTGCAGGATGTGGGCACGCTCGTGCATCTCTTGCCAGCGAACAAAGGTCACCCGACATGTGGCAGCGCCGGTCGGCAGTTTCACCGCTCCTTCAGCGCGTTTCGAGCACGTCCACTTGGACATAGTGGGTCCGCTCCCTTCATCATCGGAATTCACCTACTGCCTTACCTGCGTGGATCGCTTTACCCGTTGGCCAGAGGTCTTCCCAATTACGGATGCAACAGCTGAAACCGTCGCCAAGACTTTCTTCGCCGGTTGGATCGCCCAGTCTGGCCCTCCACTGCGAGTGACAACGGAGCAGGGGCGGCAGTTCGAGTCAAAGTTGTTACATGCACTCACCCGCTTGACAGGCTCGACTCACCTGCACACCACTCCCCATCATCCTTCCGCTAACGGCATGGTGGAACGTTTCCACCGCCAGCTGAAGGCAGCCATCATGAGCCACGAAGACGAATGGTGGTCGGAGGCCTTACCGGTTGTCCTCCTCGGACTCCGAGCGGCGTGGAAAGAAGACATCCGCGATACACCTGCGGATATGGTTTACGGCCAACCCGTACGACTTCCAGGCGAATTTCTGTCCGCGCAGCCAACAATAGATGAAGACTTGACGCAGTTCGCCGCTCGTCTACAGCGGCACATGCGCCGATTGCGCCCAGTGGACGCCGCACGCCATGGAGAGAGGCCCACCTTCATTTTTAAAGAACTTAGTTCGGCATCTCACGTTTTCGTGAGACACGATGCCGGCAAGTGGGCTCTCCAACCTCCTTACGACGGACCGTTCGAGGTAGTCTCCAGGGGCGACCAAACGTTCTGTATCCGGAAGAGAGAGAGAGACGTCACGGTATCAATTGACCTGCTCAAACCGGTATACATCGCCACGGACGATCCGGTGGAAAGGAGTTCACAGCGAAGCACGGCGACAGAGAGAACCCGAACTGAGAGAAGAGTTCAGTTCCCTCAACGCCTTGCTGATTTTTTGTATAGCTTTTTATTGCATATGTGTATTTTTGTTTTTTAAAATTTGTTTGTAAATAGGTTAAATCACTGCCAGGGGGGTGATATGGAGGATAACGCCGTGTGCAATACACGCCTCAATTGTCCTCCCAGGTTTCCGACCTCGCCGCGAGAGGTCTCCACCGGACGAATGCGGAAACGGCAGCCGGCATGGGTGACGCTAGAGACGCCAGTCGAGTGAAAGTCTCGAGCGTAACCGTCAGCATCCATTTTGCTCCTGGCTTATTTCGCGCTATATTCGCGACCTGCTTGTTTTCAGCAATAAAACTACATTACGAAAGTGGTGGGTTTTTATTGGCCGACGAACCCCTATACTATTATTATTTTTTTGTATCGCTTGTATTATTTGATTTATTTGTATTTTGTGTTATCTGTATTTTTTATTATCTGTATTAATTGTTATTTGATAGAAATAAAAAAAAAATTATTATTATTATTATTGTATTAATGAACTAGATATGATTCTATGTAACTCAAATGAAAAGGAAATTGTTATCATAGATGATATGAATATAAATTTAAAGGCAAAAGATGAAAACAGTACTAAATACAGAGATATGCTTCCTACCATGGAATCACATAAATAATTAAAGAATAGACCAGAGAAGAAATAGATCTCAAGTAATTAGCTCATGCAATCACCGTATCTACTATAAAGGACTAATTTCTACTTCTGAATCACTAATAATACACTCTAAAATACCTGACCGTAAAATCATAGGCATAAATCTAAAATATTGTCACAGATATATAAATAACCAAAATAAAGAAAAAATAACTTACCTTGACAATTTCAAAGTCAAGGCCAAAACTGAATCGTTTAATTGGGAATGTATCTTAAATGAAAATGATCCTAATGAATTACATGAGAATGTAAAGAAGAAGCTTAACAAAATCTATGCATTGTCGACCAAATAATCTTCTCATCTCAAACTAAGAAAAGATTGGATGACACCTAATATAATCGAACAAATAAAAACTAGAGATAAATATTACAGATAGTGGAAAAGCAATCCATTTATTGTGATATATAAAGATCAATATAAATACATAAGGAATAAAGTCTAGTCAGAACTAAAAACAATCGAAAAAAATTTTAAGTCCAGATTTTCTGATAATAATAAAGATATAAAAGAATATGTGAAGAAATTAACAAAATAATTGTAAATTCAAATCTACAAATTCAGATAACTAATAATTAAACATAAAAATAGCTTTAAAGTCAATGATTTAGTAAATAAGCCTGCTGAACAATTCACCTCTCAAATTAATAATTAAAATCTGAATTGAAATTTGAAACTAAGAAGGATGAACTCTCTTTCCACACAGAACAGTATACCATGGTGAGCTGGTGTAATGACAATAATGTTATCATCAACAAAAATAAGTCAAACTTTATGCAGTTTCACCCTTTCCAGAAAAAAAACCTTCATTACCACATCTAAAAATTCAGGGCACTACATTAGAAAATTTAATAACTGTAAAATTTCTAGGCATTCACATTAATGAATGCCTCAGTTGGGAGTTTCATGTAAACTCTATGTGCTTAAAAGTTGCAATGGGATGTTTCCTAATGAGAGGGATAATGCAATTAACAAATCTAAATGTTGCAAAATCAATACTATACTTATATCTATAGTAGACTAAAATATGGTATAGTTGTCTGGGGACATTCACATCACACACAATGACTAATTAAGCTTCAGAAATGGGCAGTGATTATTATGGACAAATTAGAGAAGCTATCCAGCTGTAGAGACAGCTTTAAAAGACTCAATCTCCTTACATTGCCTGGAATTTATCTTTTCCACACAATCCTGTTTGTAAAGGAAAATCCATCTCTTTTCTAACTTAAGCAAAATAAAGATGTGCATGATTATGACACAAGAACCAAGGATGACTTAAGACTTATAAAACATTATCTAAAAATGTTCAGTAATGGCCCTGCATATGCAGGAATAAAATTTCTGAATAAACTGTCTACAAATATAAAAAATATATCCAATAATAATATTTTTAAAAGAGAACTAAGAGAATATCTGGTAGACAAGGTATTCTATTCAGTGGAAGAATTTATGCATTTAGAACAGTTGGTTTCCCATGTTGTGTTTCCACATGGATAATATCAATTGATATCCTCTGCGATTTATGTTTTATTGTTTTTGATTTCCAATGTAAATAGTTGTATTGAAAATGTACCAACTGTATAATACTATTAGACAAACTTCTTATTATCTCCATTTTTTATGTATGGGTATTTATTTTGTAATTTCGATACATTTTCTTTTTTCTTTGTTTGAATTATATTTAATGACCTGTTCTATACTTGTGTATGCTTGTCCTGGAACCAATAAACATTATTATTATATACCTAAGGCTATGGAAAATACAATAAATTAAATAGTGAGTGAACTATATAATAAAGCTTGGGCATAGATAACATTAGAATTAAAGACATTAAAGAGAACAAAGTCATGATCCCTATAATGACAAGAATAATTAACATCTGTATACAATATGGTACAGTCGCAGAAAATGTAAAAGCTGATATTATAAAACCATTTCATAAAGGAGGAAAATTTAGTTATTTAAATAACTATAGACCAATCTCTATACTACCATCAATTAGCAAAATAATGGAAAATTTTGTTACTAAAGGTTTAAGAGATTTCGTATCTAAAACCAAGATAATTTCTAATAAGCAATTCAGTTTTCAAAAAACAGAGGAAGAAAAGATGCATTGTAACACTCTCAGAAAAAATAAATCAAAACTAGGATAAAATAATCAAATAATTTTCACTTTAATTGATTTTAAATGGGCTTTTCACCTGATTAATTTTAACAATATGATCAATACGACAGTAATTTGTTTACTTAGTGTTTACATGTTTTCTTTCCTGAAGATTATTTCTTTTTACTGTGTTTAAATAATTGAGAATTATAGTTTTGCATTGTTATTTTGTTTCTTATTATGAAGTTGACTAAATGTGATAGTGGAGGAGGTGGTGAGAACTGTAAGAAGTGTAATAAACTAGTTGGGACAGAAGGCATTGGTTGTGAAGGGGCTTGTGAGAAGTGGTTCCATGTGGAATGTGCTGGTTTTAAATGTTAAGGAGTATAATATAGTTCGGAAAAATAAGCAGTTCAAATGGATTTGTGGAGATTGTGAAGGGAATTATGTTAACTTAATGGATATACTGATACAGAACTCAGTTGAAAAGGTGTTGAAAAGAGTAAAAGATCAGCTTATTGAGGAGGTGAAAACTGAAGTTCAAGTGATTAAAGATAGTTTGGAGATGAGTGGAGTAATAAAAAGTGAGCAGGATGTTAAAGTTCGTCAGTATACAGAAGTTATGAAGACCAGGGAAAATGCAGTTATAATTCGACCAAAGGACGGTACAGTAACAAGTGAGTTTACAAAGGAGGAATGCAAGAAATTAATTAAACCGGATGTGCTTTAAGTTGGCATTAAGGGAGTAAGGAGTGCAAAAAATGGGGCGATTGTCATTACGTGTAACCAAGAGGAAGAAATAAGGAAAATCGAAGTAGAAGCTAAGACAACACTTGGTGAAAATTATGAAGTATCTATTCCTGTGTAAAGAAAACCTACTGTGAAAATTCTGGGGTTATCTGAGAAACTCGATGGTCAGGAAATTGAGGAATATATTAGAAAGCAAAATGGATTTATTGACAATTATGCTAAATTTAATATAGTGTGTGTTAAGAAGGCAAGGAATAGTTTTGTGGCTGTTATGGAGGTGAATTTTGTGAGTTATAAGAACATGATGGATGTAGGTAGCATAAATATAGCTTTGGACAGGTGTGCTGTATTTGAGGATGTGGGGGTCAGGAGACGTTTCAAGTGTTGTGGTTATCGACATGGGGCTGTTGGCTGTACTTATACAAGAGTGTGCGTATGGTGTGGAGTGGTAGATCATATTGGGAAAGAGTGTAAAGCAAGTAGGTTGAGATGCATAAATTGTGTAAAGGCTATGGATAGGACAAACATGATGTTAAATATGGATCACGCCATGACAGATCCTTGTTGTCCAGTTTATCAATGTTTTGTGGAGCAGGGGAGGAGGCGATTGAGTGTGGAATAGCAATTATTGATTAGAGGTTTTTATTTGGTACATAAATATCCAGAGTTTTATTTTTTCGCATTCTTTATCAAAAAATTTGGCGACTGTGTTTTTTATCAAATAATCATAAACAATCGATGGAATAATTTTAAAAATATAATTACTTCATTCGAATTAATTTCCAGTGGAAGAAACTGCATCATATTATGCAGTCATGAATATCCAAAGCATTAGAAATTGCAAGCTGTAGGGATACAACCGGTGGAAACACGTTTGAAGATTAAGGGTAGCGAATGTGCTGAATACATACAAAGCTTTTAGTGAATGAAACCACTTAAAATTGCACATTTAAACTGTCTTCCACTTAACTTTTGAAATAATTAGCCTGATTTATAGTTTTTTTGGTGATTGTCCTTCTTTGAATAACCTTAGTGTCTCGTTTCTCCCTACTTTAGTTTATATTAGGTATATATTATTTATTTTAGTTAATATTAGGTATTAAGTATTGTTTATAATGGTTTTCACGTAGATTGTTAATTAAATAATACGCTCAGCCCTGTGTTATTAAATGGAGAAAAATAAATGAGAAAAACATTTAAAACATAAAAAATGCAATTGAAATCGCATTAAAAACTCTCAGTTTGCTTAACCTTTTATTGCGGTTAAAATGGCACCTTCATCTTGCTTCTACGTTCTGTAGTTTTTGCGTTTTAAATGCACAAACAAACAAAAAATACTTCAAAATATATATTGTAGAGAATATTAGGTATTACATATTGTTTATAACGGTTGTCACGTAGATTGTTGATTCAGAAATACACTTATTCCCGTGTTATTTAAGTGGGGAAAATAAAAGAGAGAAACCTTTTGTAAATAAAAAAATTAATTCAAATCGCTTTAAAAACCTTCTCATTTTGCTTAGATTTTTATTGCGGTTAAAATGGCACCTTCCTCTTGCTTCTACGTTCTATAGTTGTTGCGTTATAAATACACAAACAAACAAGCAAATTCTGTAAAATATTTATAGTAGAGGTAGACAACTAACCAATAGGTTGTCTTTTCTGTTATTATTATTAAGTTATATAGAACATCCCACAATCGTAAGTTGTTTTATATAACTCATGCTTATCTACATCTACATGTTACCCTGCAAACCGCCTAATTGGTGGGTAGCAGGGGATGCAATGCACCAAAACCTACCTAAAGATTGTTTATCTATTTTCTATTGTGATCTTGTATTGTCCACGGAAAGAACGAGCCTAGATAACGCTCCGTCCTACAATCGATCTCACGTGTCTTATCATCACGGTTGTTTCTACTTATATACGTTGGTACTTAAATTATTCCTACAACCTCTTCTTTTAGACATTCCGATTTATATTTCTCCAGAAGCCGCAACCTTGAGTTCAATCTACGATCCTCCAGTGGTACTCTGTTCAAATCCCTCAGTAATGAAGTGACGCTTTCCTTATGTTCGTACTTTTGTTTTACGAATCTGGCTGCTCTGCGCTGCACTCTTTATAATTGAATTATATGTCCCTTCTCGTACGGATCCCATATGCATGAGACTTAATCCACTTGTGGTGTAACCAGTGATAAGTAACATGTTTCACGTAATTTCCTGTAGCATTCCGTACTATTAAACCTATGAAAGCCAGTTTCTTGTTAGCCACGCCTATAAGTCGACGAATGTGCAATCCCCACGAAAGGTCTCGACAAATGGTTAATCCTAAATATTTAACATATTCAACTGCTTGAATATTTATTCCATCTTTTTTATAGTCGAAACCTACTTCTATGTTCTTACTTTTCCAGAACATAACTGCGGCACATTTAGTATAATTAATTTCAATTTGCCATTCTTTGCACCACGCTGAAATGGCTCTTAAGTCTTCACGCAGCGACTGATGGTCCTCCTGGTTTTTTATCTCCTTATATAGAACGGTATCATAGGCAAAAAGACTAATTTTACTACAATGTACCGAGCAGATATCATTCACATAGATTAAGAAAAGTAGAGGTCCCAATACACTTTCCTGAGGAACACCCGACGCAACTTTAACGGGGTACGAGTATTTCCCATCGATGACAACTATCTGTTCTCCATTCGAGAAGAAGTCTATCACCCAACTGACAACTTTCGGATTGATACCATATTGTCCTAATTCGCAATTAATTTCTTATGAGACACTTTATCAAACGCCTTCCTGAAGTCCATGAATATGGCATCGACCTAAGTATTTTTCTCACCGCATCACAACAAATCATCTACGATCAGGCTGAGCTGCGTTTCGTATGATTCACCTCTCCAGAATCCGTGCTGGCATCCGCTAAGCATAGTGGTTTCACATTCATCGTCATTAGGAGTAAAAGTTTTCTGAAAGTGTTGATTTAATAGGTTTGCTTTCTCCGCACTATCGTAAACTACATTTCTGGGGTCCGATCTCAATGACGCAATAGTGGAGCCTCTATGGAGGTTTTACGAATGTTGATATGTTGCAGTGGCGCTCCCTACCTTACAAGGGTGGTTGTTATAGGCATAGAGTGGAGCGAAAATAAAAATGACAAAGATTGGTGTCGTTTCGTTCCACTCTATACCTATAACAACCATCGCGGTATATATTATGTATGTGCTCCTGTCTTCTTTTACCTTCTTGAGTATCGCGACAAGAGAGAATGTCATTGTCTTTAAAATGCAGCGCGTCTTATAGGAGAGGAAAAGATTCCAGAATATACCCACAGAGGACTCGTCCGTCAAATGGGCATTAGTTTCTCTCCTTCCCATTCTAAATAATCGATACATGCTCACCAGTGCAGAATGAGCATAGCGCTGCGCACGCCAATTTATGTCTGCAAAACTATTGTAGCCATCCTTGAGAAATTCAAAACACGTTCGAACCTAGCATCGTTGAAAACGCGTGGAGAATAGCATCACTGATTTTGGTGTTGAACAAGAGAGGATGGCAACTTCGCAGATATTTCCGTGGGTGCGTATCAAAATACATATGCAACAAAGAGGAGGATGTTTTGACAAATTCAAAAAACTTGGATTCTTTAAAAATATAAAAACTTCCCGTGTGTGCATAGGAATTTAATATAACCGTGGATCACAACATCTATATTTTTCAAGCGCCGGTTAACGTTTAATTAAAAAAATTATTTTTTGTAAAAGAAACAATTTGAGAAAAGACTTAACCAATAAGGACTCAAGGAAAAAAGAGAGAATATTATGAGGAGCATGTTTGGCAGCTCTTAGAAAACGCAGGAAAGCAAACAGAGAATGAGAAAACTGAGGGATTATGAAAACATGTATCATAGAAAGCGAGAATAAAACAATGGGGAAAAGAACGTCAAAAAAGGATAGGAAGCCCTAAGTAAGAGAGGAGATGTAAAAAGAAGGAATAGGGGGGGAGGAATATTTAAGGGAAGGAATTAAACAATAAGAATGGTAGGTAAACACAAACACATGTAGTAAGTGCAGATACAAGGCAGAATAGATTATTGTATGGGAAAGTGAAGGAGGTAGCGGAGAACGAGAAGGAAAATACAATGGCCACATTTAAAGCCAGAAATTGTTTACTTGTTATTTGAGTCAGAGGATGTAAAAATAGATTAAAAGAGTACATTGAAGAGTTGTATGAAAAATATATGAAACTCGTATCTATTGCATCCGAGAGGAAGGAAGATGTAGACTACGACTGGGTTGGTCCTGGAATATCGAAAAATGAGATTGAAAAAGCTCTATGGAATATGAAGTCAAAAAAAGTTTTAGATTTTGGATGACCTTCCCGTAAAAATGTTAAGATAATTAAAATAGTGGATATCTTGTGCCATAAATTTTATGACGAATATAAAATTTTATTCGCGAAATACGCTTTTACATTCGCTTGATAATCATTTACTCATACAAATCTTCTGATAAGATTTTGGACACTTTTTCATTTAATATAGTTTTAGGAAAAATGATTTTGAAAACTATAATTAATTGCTACAGAGATTTTTAATAAGTAAATGGACGGTATATTAGACCATTTTAGTTTAGAATTATAATACTGTGTTCATATTTCGTTTTTATGAAATTTAATAGCATTGTTTGAACAATATAGTTTTCAAAAGGATTGATGACTTTAAGAACTTGAACAATTGTCGTAATTAAAGCACCACAAGAGATTTAAGTTCAATAATATATAGAAGTATAGTGAAATATTTAGCTTTCGGATGAATTAGTAGCTTTCGTTTATTAAGACTCAGTAGATGAATATGTGTCATTCTTGAGTTATGATGGTATTCACATCATAAACCAAAACAAAACAAAACATATTTTATGTTTGCAAAAATGAACTCGTAATGTTGAACTGCATACAAAGAATAGAAAACCTTGCATATTTTTCGTCAATCCAGCAAATCGTCGAATACTTTATCTACCGTTGCTTTATCCCTTCTTTTAGTTTGGTCTCTCTGGTATTTAGACGAGGAACACGTTAAGTAAATAACAAATCATGGTACTATTGTAACTTTCTATTTATTTCCACTGAAATACTGTTAACCAGCCGGTTTTGACGATTTATACTCATTAAAACAAGTTCCTTTTCTATAATTATATAGCTCCTCAAAATATAGGCTCATTCGGTCAACGATTAACATATGTAGTCCGTTGGCGCTCCTAACCTAGATATTCCACCTATTTTCCTCATAGTAAAAATTTATTATTATTTTTTTGCATAAACTAATCTAGACAATCTCACATTAAATATCTAAACGTACAACGGGACATTCCAATGCCTGAATTTCGGTTTCTTCTCAGGAACTTGGATATCCCATTCTCATCCTTAAACAACCAAATTTATTAATATATTTATTTCATCTTTAAGTGGTCAATAAGCTGATACCTTATCCCGCATCTTTTGCCTTCATCACGTATTATAATAACAGATAATTGTTTGACCTACTCTTATTTATCACATTCATTGTAATTCCCTTCCCCTTATATATGTACTCTATAAACTATCGTATTAGCGAGATACTAAACCTTCAACGCCTATGATTCCATGTGGTACCATAGTTTTTAAGACTACAGCAGAACAGATTTATTTAGGAAAAATTGAGCAATTCTAAAGTAAAAAGATAATTCTTGAGGAGTCTTTCGATATTTCACGTGCACTTAAGTGATTTTAATTGTTAACATTAGACGCACATCTTCGAAAGTTTACATAGAATGTTTATTCAAGAATAAGCCCTTCAATATAAAATACTGAAAAACTAAGTACTTAGCCATGCCATGATTATGAAAAACCACAATCCGCACTTCGGCTACAAATTAGCCATCTTCAGTGCTGATTCATCGACAGTAAATGCTAAAAGTAGACGTATGGCAGTATTTATGTGATTTTTACAGGAGCGGTAGTGAAGGGGAATATATGTGTGTTTACGTTGCGTGCAGGAAGGGGACTGTCGGGGGCTGCGAATCTTGGAAAGACCCCTGCAGAGTACAGGGCGATGTGCGCCAAGAAGTTACCGGATGCTGCTGCCCAGGTAGCCGTCGCGGACCTTCCCTCTACTTCGGCCCAGGGCCATATAGTAATGGCCTCTTCTGCAGGCTATAGCTGGGTCACTCCCGCTGCAGTACCCCCTCCTCTGAAAGAGTACCTAATTGTGTCCCGGTTACCGAGAAATATGTCCTGCAATCTTCTGTGTCGGCCCGAGACCAAACCAAATCCACCCCAACGATGGCACTAACGGCCCTTTCCAGGGCCATAAATCCGCTGCCTCGGTTTTGGCTATGAAAGTGAACGAAGGAGTCCGCGGTAAGGGGAAAATGACCGAGGAACTCCCCACTGACGCCTCGCTGGCAGACTGGTCAGCCTCTATCCTCGGTGCTTAGTCTTCTGCAAGAACTGACGAGGATGGAGAGTTTACCCCGTCACCAAGAGGTGAGCCAAGAGGCAAAATCCATCCTTTCCTCATGCTGGGAGGGGCAAAGGTTCAATCCTGCGGGGCAACGACCCGATAAAGGAGCAAAATCGAGGGTTCGTGTATCGCTAATCACGGTTTACGTGATCCTCTCCCACAAGCTGATCGCCGCTGAACTCACTAAGGAGTGTGACGACGACTTCGAACTGGAGATACGCAGGACATCCACTAGAGTCCTCCTCCAGACGCCTGAGCACCATCGTTCGCCCACCAACCTACTGGACGACACTAGCGTCCAATACCATAACCAACTCCTAGAATTCGTCCAGGGGATGCGCGTTCTCCTGAGAAACGTTGGGAAGGGATATTCCCCAGAGGATGTAGCGGCAGATCTGAAAGACAAGGGCTTCATAGACCAGATGATCGCTGAGGAAAATGGGAAAAAAGGTCCCTATTGACCGTTTTGTTGCCAACCGGGAGAGGACGCCCGTGGCCCCTCCATCGTCGGCCATTAAAAAGATATGTAACTTCTCGGTGAAGATGGAGCAGTTTAAGGGAAGCAGGGGGCAGTTGTACTGCTTTGACTGCAAACGGTATGGCCATTGTCGCACGTCTGCAGGTGCGTCACCAGGTGTTTCCGGTGTGCCGGCCCACACAAGGGAGCCGACTGTCCGAAACCGCCCTCTGAACCCGCCAAATGTGCTAACTATGAGGACGACCATCCGTCCTCTTTCCGAGAATGTGCTGTACTCCTGGAGGGGCTCCGGAGGTACGAGGAAGGGCAGCAGATTCAGTCTAGAAATCGAAGACAAAGGCCCTGAAGTCTGCACCTGTCCTCCGCAGAATGAAGGCCACCCCCTCGGCCAAAGTGGACGCTTCTTGTCCCTACACCGCAGTGGTCGGGGGGTTAAACAAGCCGACACTGTCGGCGAATACCAATGTTTTGGTTCAGCAGCCAGCTGCTGAGACGAGGAAGTAGTTAGACCCTCCCACCGCGAATTCTTCCACTGCTCCCAAAGCACCTCCTCGGCCGACTCCTGGTCTCGTCGCCGGACGGGAGGAGCCGGTCCCTCAGGGGCCCTCCGCCAACTTCCTGCGCAAACAAAGGCATAGGGCAAATAAGGTGCGAGAGAGGGAACAGCAGGCGAAGATTGAAGAGGTAGTTGCTGTGCAGAGTGTGGCCGCCAACCAAGACCCAGACACTGAAAGCATCCGGTCCCGGAGAGCTGCACGTCGCAGAGCAGTGCCTCAGTAGCCGTCCGGTCTGACGAAGACTTTTGTTGCATGGTGGCCATAATCTGCGGGGCGTTAAGGAAGTATATAACCCCTAAGTCGGGCCAACTTCCCCTGGAGGGATTGGTCAAGGAGCGCATCTCATCCCCCAATAATGGAAATTAAGGGATGCAGCATCCTTGTCCAATGAAACGCCCGCGGTTGTCAAGGAGAAGACGGAACAATTCCGGGCGTTCCGAATAGAGATAAATGCCATCATCGCCACCGTCATTGGGACGCACCTGCTCCCGTCGGACGTTTGGATGGACGATTTATCGCTCCGACAGGACGGGCCAGGTTCGTGGTGGCGCTGCTCTATTAATCCATCGATCTGTAGAACTTCGCTCCTGTTCGGTGCGATCCTACAGGTCGATTGAGGCCGTGTCTGCCGACATCCGGACTTGTACCTGATAGATCAGGGTCTCCTCGGCGCATTATCCTCCGAGGAGGGCGTAGGATCCGGACAAGGTCATGGATCTCGTCGGCGATGGCAGCCCTTCCATTGTCATGGGCGGCCTAAATGCCAAGCACGCCAGCTGGCATTCAATAGTCGCCAATCCGAGGGGTTTGCGGCTGCGTGGCTTGGCGGACGAAGTGGGGCTCACTGTGCTTTCACCGACCGAGCCCACCTTCCTCCCATCCCGGGATGTCCTTGACTTTGCAGTCATCAGCAACGTTCGAGCAGAAGAAAAGCCATCCTAACCCAGGCAGAAAAGGCCTGCCTCTGCGCGATCGCCAACTGACGCAGAAACGTGTCAGATATCTACGCCTGGCTATCCATGCAGCCGATCTCCGACACAATGAACGCCGCCGCGACACATTTCTGGGACTCAACCGCAAGCAGAGGCCCGGATTCTCCGGGAAAGAGCCAAAGCACGGCCGCAGCCGTGGAATAGGCACAAGAGGCCGAGGTCTTACACAATCGCCGAGGATGACCTCTCCCACAAGCGGCGGAGGACTTAGCGGCAGAACTGAGGCAGGCCTTTTTCAGGGCCACAAATTTCACCCGCCACCGAGATTCCGGCCCGAGGGTCCACTCGAAACCTCGTCTATGGGCTAAAGCGAGCCAAGATTCTCCTCAGGGTGCAATTCTCAATAACTTCCAACGCCACTTATGGGCATCTAACAGGATAGCAATCGTGTGACACCATTCCTGCGCCCACTGAGCAGGTCTCGTTCACAGGAATATAGCGGAAAGGATGGTATTTCTGTTTGTCAAAGAAATATTGTTGAAGATTAATGAATAATCGTTAAAAAATACGCTACGCAACTTAAACTAAAGAGTTATTTTAATATAGCACCACGAAGGAAAAACTTTATAAGTATATTATAAAATTTTATAATATAATAGTTTGAAAATATTAAATGTTTAATTCAGATGCAAATATGTCAATCATTTCCCTCGTTACAGCTTACTTAATAACTATAATGTCAACGCGCGTCAAAGTAATACAAATTCATCTCCAGAACTCAAGAAATGGCATTATATTTCAATTATAATACACAAGGTGAGGTGATTTCGGCAAGTGCAGCTAGTTTTCAAAACTTTCTGTAGATAGATAATCGTCTTTATTCGGGCGAAATTTAGACCAGAAGGTCCATTCTTACATTTAACCCTTCGTCATTATAATAAATACAAGAAAAAGAATAAAATAAGGTATAACAAAATACATTATATAAATATTATGTACCTAAATCATACAAATTAAAAAGATAAAATTGAATACAGATTTGTGTTTGTGGGGAAAACCTAGGTAAAAACAGACATGTCCTCCCTAGTAAAACCCACGCAGGAAAACACCCACTAAGAAGGGGTGTGTGAAAAACCTGCGAAAACCCTAGATAGTGTACATATGGTAATACAAAACTACAACATGAAATAGAAAGGAGTATGTACAGTGGGAGAGTTCGTATATACAGCGTAATTATATACCGTCATAAAAAAGTACACGTAAAGATAATAACGTAATGTAAACAAGAAATATACAAGTATGCAGAATGAGATGAAATATACATGAAATATATACAATGAATGAATATAGAGAATGTTGTTGGGGCATGCATATTATAAGAAAGCAGGAAAAGATATAAAATACATAAATAATATAATACAATACAAAATAATATAAAACAATTAAAAAAAATAAAAACAACACAAAAAATATACCTAAACAATAGAAAAAAAAATATATAAACAATACAAAATTATATTAAGAAATACAAAGTAATATAAGACAATACAAAAAAAAAACTTGAGTAAGGATAATTTATGGGAAGTGTCAAGAGATGATTAAGGATTACTTTGTTGTTTTAGAAAGTGAGTGACACAGGTGCGTTTGAACGAGTTTAAAGAGGGAGATGTTTTAAAATTCTCATCTAAGTTATTCCAGAGTCAGCAACCGGAGACTTGAAAGGATTTATTGTAGATATTCGTCCTGTGATGAGGAATAAGGAGGTTATTCTTGCCTCTAGTATCCCGCTTGTGTACTGTATTGATTTCATTGAAGAGGGAAGAGAGGTAGTCAGGTTTGTTATAAGTAAGGATTTTGTACATTTGCATCAGGGTATGTAAGTTCCTTCGAGCGTCAAGTTTGAGCCATGAAAGATTATTGTATTGTTCGCTAATGTGGTCACTCTTTTTGAGGTCACCGATGAATTTCATGCAGGAGTCTTGTGTGCGTTGAAGTTTTAATGCCAGTTCACAGGAGAGATCATTATAAACAACATCACAATAGTCAAAGTGAGGAAATAGGAGTGTGGTCACTAGGAGTTTACGTAAGGAATTAGGTAATAAGTTTTTGAGTCTTTTGAGAGAGTGCAAGGAGGAGTTGATGGTACTACAGATTTTATTGGTATTAGGAGCCCAGGATAGAGTTTCATCTACTATGACACCGAGGTTGACTACTAATTTTTGAAAATGCAATGTGGACCCCTCTAGCGATAGAAGAGGAGATTCGCTATGATCTATGGAAGCCAATAATTTGAGGTAACCGATAATAATAGATTGACTTTTTCCGGGGTTGATCTTCAGAAAGTTATTTGCGCTCCAAAGAGAGAGAGAAGCTAGATCAGAGTTAATTTTAGCGACAGCATCGGGAAATTCAGGTACACGCGAGTGATAGTAGATTTGGAGATCGTCAGCATATAGGTGATAATTACAGTGAGTGAGGGCAGTTGAGATATCATTTATGTACAGAGAGAATAGCAGGGGGCCAAGAATAGAACCTTGCGGAATGCCTCTATTTAGGGACGAGATGATAAATCTTGAGTAATAACCTTTTGAGAGCGGCCATTTAGGTATGAGCGAAACCAGTTTCGAGAAGCGAGTGAGAAGTGCAAAAGTTCAAGTTTGCAAAGTAGGATGTCTTTGTCGATGGAGTCAAAGGCTTTACTGAAATCCAATAGAGTTAGAATGGTGATTTTTCTGTGATCCATTGCTTTGCGGACGTTGTCAGTTACTTTCAATAGTGCGGTATCTGTGCTTGCGATTTACGAAAGCCAGATTGGAACGGGTCGATGAGATTATTTTTTGAAAGGAAATGAGTTATTTGCTCATGTGCTAGTCTTTCAAACGCCTTGGAGAGAAGGTCTGAAATCAGCGTTTTCGTGAGAATTGTTTTCCTTGGGGATGGGACGGACAAGAGCTGATTTCCATGAAGTAGGGTATTTAGATTGAAGAATAGACCAGTTAAAGATATGAGTGATAATGGGAAGAATGATAGGAATTAATTTATTTTTTAGAATTATAGATACGCCGTCATCTCCTATTGCAGTTGACTTAATTGCACGAAGTGATTTAGCTACCTGTGGTTGTGTGAATGGTGTAAATTCAAAGATTGTATTTGCGGTGTGTGTTCCGATCGCTCAATTAAAGAACTAGTGGACTGTATAAATCGTATTTTATTCTACCGAGGGCGGTACAATCACCGAATCTGCGTTCTATTACAAACACCAGAGCCGGGCAGGCACGTCCAGCGTCCCCGTTTAATCTCTACTCCCGAGTGGGCAGACGCGTCCTCTCCTCACTGTGTTCAGGTCTCCACTGCCTCACACCGTCCAAAGGCAACGTTGTCACACTTCACCATTCCACCACACGGCGCCCGCCAGGACGCCGCCACCCGTCAACAAAACAAAGGCAAACATACAATGTCCCAACATGCCGGCCGCTGAAAAGGAATTACAATCTCCTTTTCTTACATAACAATTTAAATGTCAATAAATTACAATTCAGGTGCAGTTGGGAAAGGGCAAAGCCTTGTAAAGGGTCCCTTAAAGGTTCCAGAGGGGGTACGGATAGTTGCTACTCGCACTAATCCGTCTGCGCCTGGATGGATTTCTTGAATCACTGCCAGCTTCCAACAGAGTGGAGGTAAGTTGTCTTCCTTCAGGATGCAAAGGGTTCCAGGTTGCACATTTGCACAGGTTGATGTCCACTTGGCCCTCTGCTGTAAGTGACTGAGATAGTCAGTCGACCATTTGCACCAAAATTGCTGGAGCTGCCGCTGTAGGAACTGCCATCTGGAAAGTAAGCTAAGCTTGACATCGATTAAGTCTGGTTCAGGAAAACTAGTGATAGCCGAGCCAATCAGAAAATGACCAGGAGTAAGAACAGCGGGGTCATTGGGATCATTTGAGAGAGGAATCAAGGGCCTTAAATTGAGAAAAGCTTCAATCTGAGTTGTTAACTTGGTCAACTCCTCGAAGGTTAAACATGCAATTCCCATGACCCGCCGTAGATGGTATTTAAAGGATTTTACTCCAGCCTCCCATATGCCACCGGAATATGGTGCTCGGGGTGGAATGAAATGCCATGTAATGCCCTCTTGTTGAGCATATGTGTTCACCCTTGGGCTGGGCAATTGACCCATGAGTTGACGAGTTGATTCATCAGGATAAATTGTCGTGGCCAAGCTGGTCACAGTCTTACGTTGTTCTGGCATGTCGTGTGATGTCGGAAGAATGCTTGCGGTAGGCCATGAAATTGGCGGTTCCAGGAGCCATGCTGGTCTGTTCCACCATAATGAGTTGTGAATTAAATCATTCGGATTGATTCCTCTTGACATTAGGTCAGCTGGGTTGTCCTGAGATGCGACGTGTTTCCACTCAGCTGTTGAAGTGATATCTTGAATTTCTGAGACTCTGTTCGCTATGAACGTCTTCCATCTTGTTGGTGCTGTGGAAAGCCATGCCAAAACTATCGTCGAGTCCGTCCACAGTGACCTGTGACTGATCTTCATGGTGAAACCCTTAATGATCTTACTAAACAATCGCGCAAGTAAAAGTGCGCCGCATAATTCTAGGCGAGGAAGAGAAATCTTCCTTAATGGGGCAAATCTTGATTTTGAGCATAAGAGCTTGACAATGGTCTCTCCATTCTGATTGGTTGATCGTACGTAAATGCAAGCTCCATATGCACGTTCAGATGCATCCGAAAACCCGTGGATTTGGATGTCAGCTGGTGTGCCTTTCACCAGAACTAACCTGTCAATCCGAATGTTGTCAACTACTGGAATCTGGTCATACAAAGGTTGCCAGCACTCCGGTAATTCTGGTGTTAAATCATCGACCCAGTTGAAGTTTTCTTGCCATAACTGCTGGAGAAACATTTTACATCGAATGACAATAGGGCTGATTAACCCTAAAGGGTCAAAAATAGATGCTATGGTGGAGAGAACCCTTCTCTTGGTAAAGGTGTTCTTTTTCGAGTTCCACAATGTAGTCTTGAGTCAATTTGCAATCTGAAATTGATCTGCAGCAGGGTGCCACAACAGACCCATTGTTTAATATGATCATTGTCCAGTTGCAATGGAAGTTGCGTATCTCTGAGCTTCTCAGGTATACATTCAAGTAGGGCCGGGTGGTTGGAACACCACTTGCGTAATAGAAATCCGCCCTCTTGCAAAAGTTGCATAAGCTCTTTCTGCACAAATAGAGCTTCCTCAATGGTTTGTGTGCCAGACATACAATCATCCACGTAGAAGTCACGTAATAAAACTTCTGCAGCCTTGGGGAAAGACTTGGCTTCTTCAACAGCGAGTTGTTGAAGGCATCTGGTTGCCAGAAAGGGTGCGCTGGCGGTTCCGTAAGTTACAGTATTCAGCTGGTACACTCTAATGGGAGTGTTAGGCTCCTTTCTCCACAAAATTCTCTGAAGATTGCAGTCCTGAAAATGTACATTAATTTGCCGATAGATTTTTGCAATGTCGGCTGTAAAGTGGTGTGTGCGAAAGTGTAAGATGATTGAACACAAATCTGGTTGGATTGTAGGTCCAACCATCAGCAAATCATTTAAAGATGTTCCATTAATTGACCCTGCTGAGGCGTCAAAAACCACTCTAATTTTCATCGTGCTGCTAGACTCTTTAAAGATCGGATGATGCGGTATATGATAACTGACAGTAGCAGGGTTGGTTGAGGCGTCAATTGGCTGCATATGGCCCAGAGCTTCATACTCGTCCATAAAATTTGTGTACTCCTTTCGCAATTGGGGCTGCCTCTCAAATCTTCTCTCCAGTTGATGAAATCTTATTGTTGCCATGTGGTAGGAATCGCCAAGCTGTGTGGGATCCTGACGCAAAGGAAGACGTACTACAAATCGTCCTGAAGAGTCTCTTGTGGTGAATCGTTTGGAATGCTCTTCACATTCCTTCTCTTCTTGGGTCCGAGGTGTTTGGTTGATTTCCTCAACTTCCCAGAACCTTTGAAGTAGTTGTTGTAAACTGTCATCACTTCTGAGAAGAAACGACCTGGTTAGCTCTGGCTGGGATGATCTTGAAGGAGTTCCTAAAACTTGGTACCGTCCTGACACTATCCACCCTAGATCGGTGTCCTGAAAGACTGGATGATCGTTGCTTCTAACCCGTTTTCCTGGTCGAAGAATATGAAAAAATATCTCAGATCCAAGCAAGTCAATTTTCCCAGGTTTGTTGAATGTCGGATCTGCGAGCTGGATATCCTGTGGAATGCTCCAATCTTGATAGTGACACGTGTTGCAGGTAGATCTCCAGATATCCTTGGTAGGACAGAGCAATTAACATGACACTTATAATCATGAATATTGGAATGTACCTCTGCGAAGACGCTGTGTTTGGTTTCGGAGGTGACTTCGCCAATACCTTGGATTGACGATCTATTGCGTTCCCTTTTCAATTTTAATCGTTGTACACATGCTTCTGTGATAAAATGCGATTGGGAGCATGAGTCCAACAAAGCTCTACAAGTTTGTAATTTACCACTACCGTCTCGTATCTTAACTAAAGCAGTAGAAAGCAGTATCTGTTTCTGCGATTCAAACTTTAACGAACAATAAGTGACCATGTCTGAATGGGGTTGCTCATTATTGTTGCTAGATGATGCCATTGGACCATCGCTAAGTAGTAGGGAAAAGCGGGTTCTGGCACAGTCCGCCATCTTGGATTGCAGCCGCCATCTTGGATTTATGACGTCACACCCTGTCACGTGACCAACCTGTGGCGCCGCCACTCGGAGAAAGTTGGAACTAAGAACAAGTGCCGTTCGAAAAGCAATGTTGTCAGGTGAGTTTCGATATATCGAACAGATCGGTGTTGCCAAAAACAAATGAATCGCACATGCGCCCTCGAGCCGAAAATTTGAAAAGTGTAAATTTAAACGGATGCGTACAATTGAATTGGGTGGGAGCATTGTGGTTGAAAATATTTAACGAATGAAATAAGAAATGAGCAACTTTTTTATATCGAGGCTGCAGGCCCAAGGTTTGAATCACTGTTCGGACACTTTGAGATAAATTAACACGAAAAGGTGTGACAGAAATAGGAGTGAAATAAAAACATTGGTATAGGTTAACTCAAGTATTTATTGACATTTGTTTACAATTTTCAATCACATTCTGTTCTTTTAAATAATGGACACCCTCTCGTAAATTTGTCGTGCTCTTCTTTAGGATCGTCACCTTTTTCCCATGAATATATGCTCACACCACATTTACAGCATACGGTGACGTCCTCATAACCAGTAAAAATAAATCCTATATTAGCCATTTTGGTAATATTTAAAAATACCCTTTTTTTGGGAAAATCGTTAAACGTTATAAATCTATCATGTTCCCTATCTAAATTAACATTGCTCTGAAACCATTTCCTTAGTGATTCACAATTGTTCGTTGCACAAATGACTTCACCATTTTTATGTTAAGGTAACATGCAATATCTACCCATTGAAGGTAGTTGTTTAATCGAGCGGCATCCGAAAACTTGTAGATCGATGACTCGGTCTCCCAAAAGTGAGGAAAGGAATTTAACTTTTTGTAATCCCTTTACAAAGATTAAATTATAGTTTGAAATGTATTTGTTTAAAACTCGTTGGAAATCCTCATGATGAACTTCCCCATCATCTAATGCAATTCTGTGATGATTATGAGCTAACCAAGTGTTTTCTCGTTTAAATGACAAATCCTTTGGGCAGTCAAAAACCCACGATTGAGAGCAATTGCGATCGGTATCACAAATTGCGAGTTCTCTGACTACGAATTGATTACCACTATTGAGATACGCTTGAAAATCCACTATACATTTACTCAATCGGAGGACTTTTAATGGAATACGGTTTACGGGAGTTTTACTTCCATCGCCAGGGACTGACTCCATAATTCACACTCACGGTTTGCGAGGTAATTAAACCCAACGCCAGGGACCAAATCGACCACATACACACACAGAGTTGAGCAGTTTACACGGTTTTAACCCGATGCCAGTGACTGTCACCTCTTTCACATTCATCCGATAATTTTATCAGATAGCGAGCAATGTAAGGGAATTTCAAGTCTCAAACGTTCGTAGTCGAGTTTGCTCCCCTCAGGCTTTTCCAAGTTATCGACGTTTTCGATACCGATTACACCTGACACTTTAATAAACTGTTCGTAAAAATAGTCTACGTTTATCCGTTCGTTGTCTAGATTGTCAAAAGCCAGTGCTATACATTTCACACATAGTAACAAATTATTCCATTCATCAGCATTCAAGGTCACCGAGCATTGATCACCTTTAATGAGCACATGTTTTTTTCCAAAATAATTCACTAAACTCACAGGAGATTTGAGCGGAATATTTTTTTGTCCCAAATTAAAATAATCAGATATTAATTTCTCTTGAGTAACAAATTCACACCAATCGGTATAGTTTAGTTCAACCGATCCCTTGTTCACTTGAGTTAACTGTACGATCACTTCACAGAATCTCTCGGGATCGAAACCGATGCTGACAATTCTTGTTTTAGCAGAGTTCAAGAAAAACACAGTTTCTAGTAGCAACTGGGTGGCATCACACACTTTCTTCTTCTTCTTCTGCACAGTTTTCGGCTGTCTGTTAGATTTTGAAGTGGGTGATGTTTGCAGACTTGATGGAGGTGAGGGTCGCTTCTCGGGGGTTTCCAGACCGGATGGTGGTGGCCGTGAAGATACACGTCTGCGTTTAGGAAGGGTGGGAGACTCTGCACTTGCTGGTTTCTGCATGACAACTGATGATAACTAGGTTGAATGCCAGGATATATGCTTTAGGAGGAGGCGGAAGGGAGTGAGGAGGTGGAACATTCGACATTGGTCGAACAAGGATCTACGTCGATCTTCAAGGTTAGGAATTTCAGCCAATGAGATAAGCAGTACGCATTTCTTAATGCGCAGTCACTTTTGCGTAAGCGGTGGCACGGATTCAAGCAGGAAATGGAGGGGAAGGAAAGGTCATCCGGTGAAGGGCAATCTAAATCTTTCCTCATGCTTATGAAAGTGCGTCCGGTGAGGTCAGAGAGGAAGCTACATTTTTCCTCGTCGAAGACGTAGAGGGCGGTGGCGTCCTTGATGATAGTTTCCAGGCAGGAGAGCAGCTCGGTGTAGGGAATGAATCCGTTTGCGAACGATGTCTCGTTACACAGGAGAACGTTGCTCGATTTCACCTTTCTGCCTCCACCGATCCATTTGTTCGGACTTTGGAAGCTGCACCAAAAGACTCTCTCGGAATCCACCTCCACCGCAGCCAATTCTTTCACTCTTCGGTCCGAGCCCCACTCGAAGTCGATGATGAGTCGCATCTTGACAGTTTCGAGTCAGAATCTCGAGTGATGACTATCGCGGGTAGCGGTGCTATTTATTCTCGAACAGCAACTCTGCGACCGAGGATGGCAACGTCTTCCTTTCCTGGTGCTCCCAAACTCTAGGTAAAAGAGTTGAGCGACTCGGCAGTCGTTGAATTGTGGGAGGGAAAATAGGTTGAGGTATTGGGTGATGGTTTTACCAGTGGACTTATAGAGTGCATAGAGACAACAGAATTCCCCGCAAACGTCCGAACGAAAGCTCTGAAGTTGAACTGAATTTCGAGCGAGAGAGAACGGTTCTAGAAATTTTAATATCGAATGGACGAGTGGTGGATAACCATACGAATCGAAATATTCTGCCTTTTGCTTATTTAAAATGTGCACCGCGATCCAATGGCTTCCCGGTCGAGTAGAAGCGTCTAAATTTATCACGTAGATTCCAGGCGAGGGTGAGGGTAAACTATCTGAAGGAAACACCCCACGAAACACTTTTCTCGTGCGTAGATCGCGATTAAGTAAGTTGTATATATCTAACGTGTTCATCGCTTATGCAAAATTCGTGATGATGTTTCGACTTTTATCTATTTCCAAAGAGGCGTCGTATTCCGCGTAAACGATGCACGTTATGGTTTTTTCGAGCGGGTTTTCGAAGCCAGCTTCGATTCTCACGGTACCCTTATCCATCAAACCGACATATTCTTCGTTACCCGAACCGTCAGGTGTTAGATCTAAAGCTAAAATGAAATATCCATGTGCGAACATGTCCAAGGTTATTTGATTACCTTTATCACCGTGATGTACGCCGATTCCCGAAAACATAGAACGGTATGCTTGCGTCCAGCATTTTTGATTGGTGAAATTTGTGGAAATGCCTTGCGGTGGCATTCGCTCACCGTTGACGATGAGAAAGAAACTAGACAAAGAATAATGAGAGAACGCGAACGGATTTTTGTCCCTCCTTCCAACGTACGCATCGTTATCGACCATGCTGAAAACTATTTTGTTTGGAAGCTGTCCTGTTATGACGTTATCTACAGAAATCGTTTGATTTCCTCGAGGGACGGTGAACGTCTTAACTTCCACTCGCTTGAAAGGATATATCGCGTTGCTTTGCTCCAACGCTCTGGAATGAGCCAACAAAATTGAGGGGTTTATATCGTTATGCTCGACGTATAAAGTAGCATCGAGAATTTTCAGCACGGAAGTACCCGCAGCATTCTCCTTGATGTAGAAACTCGGTTTTGCGAGCGTTAATTTAACACCTACGTCGACTCCATTAATTAAGAGACGCTCTTGGTTAAATACGTCGACATGCAATTTACCATAGAGCTCCACGACCCTACTGTTAGCAAATTTAGCTTTTCTCGTAACAAATCCTACATTTGCGTCATCTTGTTTATTGATATCCTCACCGCTATCGAGCAACCACCCATCGCAAGCCAAATGAGTCTTCGCCGCATCTGCGCCATAACTAAGGAGATTTTCTAAAGTGCTACGATAGTGATAATTACCTTCCGAGGATGCAGCTTGCTTTCCGTTTAAATAGACGCTGCATTGCTCGATCATCGAATGCAAGACATTATTCACTACCCCGGGTTGTATTTTGTCCTCTGGCCCATAGTCTGATCCATCAGCTTTGACAAATTTCGCCCTGATTTGTAAATAAAAACTGTTCAAATTTTTGTACGATTCTCCCAAATCTTTCACTACGAATTCGATGGTCGATTGATTGTCTAAGGAAGAGATCGGTTTGTACGGAATGAGGCGCTTGCCTAAAATATTCGTTTGCAAAGCTGGCCGACTAAATATGTCGAGCGAGGATAGCATGTGTTCCATCTCGGTTATGAAGAAAATATGTCCGTATTGACGCGACGTCTCTTTCTCCTCGAATGAAGTTTTTTGCGTTTGATGTTCCTTTTTATTAACTTTGGTCTTTTACTTATGCGTAAACCCGATCCACTCATCTTTTTAATTTTTTCTTCCGCCTTTCTCTTCAAATTCGCTCCAGCCTCACCCAATCGATTACGCAATATTTCCTTAATTGGTCTCGTTCCCAAATCCGAGAGAATTCCGACCCCCGTACTGGCCGCCTCCTTACCTACCGCTTTAAGACCGCTTTGTATAAGTGGTTTAGCGAAACGAAAAAGACCCGCGAGAAAGCTTCCTAATCCTCTACCTCTCTGCACACGATAACTGGCGCGGTAGACGGGACCTATTTCTCCTCCGCATTGATTGACGTAATACGTCGTATATCGATCCACGTCCTTTAACATCTCGAACGATAATGATTGCTTTTTTTGTTATTGCAACACTTTTATAAAGTGTAAAACTAAAAGAGAAGGTGTAGCTCCACCGAAGAAAGGATATGGTTTGCCATCTTTTCCTGTGAGTAGTATTTCGACGTTCTCGATTTCTTTTTTCTCTACGGGAAAGTAGTAAACTGGATTGAAAAAATGGTGTCTTTCTTCGTTTACGCTGACAATTCGCAAACATCTGATGAGAGAATCACCAACCAATTGCGGCTTGATTAAATCCGTATAAACGAAAATATATCGCGTGTCAATACTGCGTGCGATGTCCCGCTTTTTCCTATATTCTCCTCCTTTGGTGACATCTATCGAATAATTTGGATTTTCAAATATGACATAGTTTATTTTCTCCATCATTTCTCTTACACCGACTTTCGCTTCGCTACCCAAAAAATCCTTTTTTTCACGGACCTCATATAATACTCGCAAAAATTCCTCCAGAGACCCGTAAGATCCTGGGGGAAAATCCACACCCAAGCCATTCGGTAATATTTCGACGTGGAAACTTACGAGTTTATCCATAGCTTTTATCATCCTTTCACCGAAATCGATTTCACCCGATTTCTTCGGTTCTAAAACCGAAGATATTAATTCAACAGCAGAACCGTAAGTGCCAGGAGATGATCTAATCGGTGAATTCTCTGGTATTTCGATGCGTACATTAGCAAATTTTTCTAAATTTTTCACATCTTCAGGTATGTCGACGCATTTGTAGAGAAAATATACGAGTTGCAAAAAAATATCGTCAAAACGAGCATTCAAATCTTGGGAATTCATACTGATGATATATTGCAACAAAGATTCGTATTTTCCCGCAGGAGGTGCAATAAGCAATGAATCTGGTGGAATTTCAACATAGACGCCTATTAATTTATCCATCTCCTTAATCACCTTCGTTCCTAAAGACCACCTTGCATTTAATTCAACATTCATCATTGATTTCGATTCTAAGACTAAATCCAATAACTTATCCGAGTCATTTTCATCACATTTCAGCAAATTTCTTTTCTCATCAGCCGATAGCGATCGTAACATATCCTCTAACGAGTTGTAAGTTCCGGGATGGATCGTAACTGGTAAATCACCGGGAATCTCAATATGAACTTTATCTTTAGGACAAGTCATATGTTCCTTCAATACATCCAAAGCGCGTTTTCTTTTCTCAGTAGGTAACGAGTCTAGCATATGTTTCATAGATTTATAAGTTCCTGGAGCTATCGTGATCGGTGTACTATCATCCATTTCGATATTGACCTGTCGTCTATCCCTATTCATTTCCTCCCTGTGGATCCTGTTATCACGAATCCTTGGATGCGAAAATTCGGCCAAACCCACTCTCCATTCTCCGTTTCCTAAATCCACTCGTTGAGATAATTTCGTCCAAAAATGAGCAATTGTATTATCTTCGAAATACTCGCGAGAGCTATCGCTAAGGAGGGTGAGATAGAACTCGTTCATTTTAAACGTTTTACCGTCGAAGACTTAATCCAAGAATTAAAGGAATCCGAATATCCTTTCCACTTGACGAAATATTCGAGACTGCGACCTTTTCCTCTACGCCTCAATATTTTATCTATTTTAAACTCGGTGACCTCGGATACGATTGTTCTCTTTAGTTCTGGTTCGTAAAAGTATCCTTCGATACTCTCTCCGTTCATATCTTCCAACTCGTACGTAGGAACAATGTTCCCCGTAACGATAGATTTAATTTTAAAAACTTCGGTCGTATAGTTTGGCGTATATCCTTTAGCGAACGGCATTCTCTCTTTGCTGATTCTTACGTAATCTCCCGCGGTAAATCTCGGCTTTCTCTTTTTTTTCCCCTCTCCGAGACGTGTCTCGACCAGTCTTTTCCCCACCTCGAATGCATTTGAGTCGTTTACTCGGGAAGGAGCTATTCCGATGGTAGAATGAACGCCATCGTTATATCCCTTCATAAGTTTCGGTAAGACGCTCACAAAATCGTAAGTGGAATATTTGGTGAAATATTTGTACATTTTAGTCTTGAGGGTTCTATTAAATCTTTCCACAACCGAAGCTTTAACATCCGGATTGTGTGTGTAATAAAACTTTATATTTTCCCTTGTTAGAAATTCTTGAAATTTTCTATTCTTGAATTCGGTACCCTTATCGCTTTGCAATTTTAACGGTTTTCTACCGCTCTGCTTAAATATTAACCTGAATGCCTCCACGATGTCTTCCCCAGTTTTACTTTTTAGCGGAAGTGCCCACGCATATTTAGAGAACAAATCGATTACGGTCAAAATATATACATATCCCTTATTGTATTTTTTCAAATTTCGCATATCGTTCAAATCGCATTGCCACGTTTCGTCAATGTACGAAACGTCGTAAAAGTTTCTTTGAAAACGTTTTCGTAACGGTCTATGCAACGTATACGCATCCTGCGAATCCAGCCAATTTTGAACTTTACTTTTCGATATCTTTTTATTCAAAGCTTTCCACAATTTATCCGCAGTGGAAAAACCCGCAGGATTTGCAGGATCACCGTAAATACTTTCGATTACTTTATCGGGGTCCACGGCGTCTTTGGTTTTCGAACCCGAGATCCCCGACGCGGTAAGCTTCTTCCCCGCTTTGATGTTATTTTTTTGCTTAACGCCTCTGCGCGGTTTAATCTCTCCATCATACCTTCCCATGATTTATCTAACGCAACACTATCTAATTTTATGCGCTTAGTTAGAGATTCCAAGGTCTTACCGGGGGGTCTCTTCACCGCCTGCCTCCTAACTCTTTTTTCTTTCACGATCGGAATACTAATGGGCTTTCTCTCCTCTGCCGCAACGCTTAAATAAGTATCCAACGCACGTTTGTATAGGTGCCATTTATCTACATCGCTCAGATCTTTCCTGTTTAAGACCTTTTGCATTTCTTCGTCTAATTTAGATATTCGTGCTTTTGATCGTTCTCTATCGAGAACTTCTGGGTCGATGAGTAACATCTTTTTGAGACTCATTTGTTTATCAGACTGCCTATAATTCCGCTGAGAATGGAACCGATGAGCATTGGAAGGAAACCACCTTTCTGAATCAATAATGCCCGCTTCTGTTTCAAGGACCCTTTCTTATCGCCGAGCGCTCTTAGCGTTTTACAATGCTTCCTTAGATTTTTCTTTAAGGCAGGGCTTATTTTATGATTCCCGTTCAAAGTGTTCAAGCAGCACTCGCACAAGACTTTGATTACCTCTTCGTCTACGTTTTTCAAAATCGCGTTACGCAATTTAGGTTTGGCGTTTTTCAAGACGTGTAGCAAATGCTTGTTAGATCTCAACCTTTTCATCATCGATCAGATGTGATGGCGCATATACGGTGGTAATCTCATCTGGAAATATACATGTACTGAATCTCAAACGATCGTCCGTCTCTTGTGAAAGATCTAGGACCAAATAACTGTACGGTTCTGATGTCACCTCCTTATATATCCTCACCAACTCGGACGATTGCTCCGGATACACCTGCCTCGCTAAATGACCAAACTGAAGTCTATCGCGAGGGTTGCGAAAAGCGACGATGTACTTGGAATTTAGAGATATGTTTCTCGATTGAGGACTCTGATAGAACACGTTTTGAGTTATGAGTATTACAGAGATACTACTATGGTGTGAACCTCTCGTGAATAATTCGCAAACTTGCTTAGTATATGCTTCATGCATCAAATCATCGATGACATATAGAGTCGGTATTCTTTTCGGGTTATCGAAAGAAGGAATTTGATTTTCAAACTCTATTCCCTCAATATCAGGCTCACTACCGGGGCTGCAGCACCAAATTATACGATCTATATCACCTTCTACCAAATGTTGTAAATTTTCTAAAAACCTCAACACAAAAGTTGTTTTTCCACAACAACTAGGGCCGGCACAAATACAGGTAAATGGATGTTTCCACCTCAACGACATAACCCTAACTGAGCAAATTTCCCGAAATTGTAACTTTTATTCAAGTGTCGCCTTCAGATTCAAAGGCTTTATCCCACGTCCTCTTTAAATTTGGAATTTTGAGATGTCCCCAGGCAAACGTGTTTATACCATCGTCGCATATGTAACGCTTATCGTCCATAGCATTCAACGCTACTTTATTCATCTCTACGGTGAATAATTCATGTTTCGTACTTCTTATGACCATCATCTTCCTAAATCCTGTCGAGTTTTCTCTTAAACAATTTACATAATCATCGAAACTTAAGCTTTTATTAATTACGGCTTTAGTGATCCCTTTTGCCTTCTTTTTATCTTTCTCCCCTTTTATCCTATAGGAATAAAGTTTGCTTCTCAATCCTACAAAGTGTGTAACAATACGCCCATCACATTCGTCCTTCATTTTTCCGATAACTTTTTTGTTTTTGTTTGAATAGCATCGATGATCCTTTGAAAAGTTGGAGGTATCGTAAAAGTCTAATTCGGTCGATATGTCTTCGTAAAAGTCATCGGTCTTTATTTCATATATGAAACTGTCAGTGTCCATGTAGCATAGCTTCAAGCGGTCACCATATTTAGGTTTCATTCTCCTGTAATGGAAGTCATACATTAAAGTTTTGCTTAAATCTAGAACACATAGACCTATATAAATAGGTTTATCCATTTTAATTATGGATTTTCTCATATGGACTGCGACTAAATTTTCATTAAAGACCGTTCGATCGAGGAAAGTGGATTTGGAAATTAATTTACTCAACCTCTTTTCGTTGGAAACCAATTCCAAATTTATTCTCTTGCGAACGTTCTCCATAGTTTTGCCAAAGACCGCGTTATTCATTAGTTTATAAAAATCCTTTTCAAATTCATTCGTGGCTATTTTCCTACGTTCTGTATTCAAGTCGATATAGTACAAATTACATATAGACATTGAAATATTTATCCTCTATTTTTCAATATAGTATTTTCCAGAAAATGCTACACTATAGTCTCGGTGAAGCGTTTCTTGAAAGAAACGTCTTCACGTTGATTGATAAGTCACCAATAATTGGCGACTTGACTAAATATTAAGGAGTTTTTCTAAAATATCTCGAAATCTTTCAACTTTTTAAATAAGCTATTTCTTTTATTGGAAGCGCAATTGTAATATGAACAAACTTTGCATTTACACCATTCCAATATCTCTTCAAATAACGGAGATATTAACAAAATTGTTCGAAAATTTCGGATTTTGCCAAAAATCTCGAAAACGGTGGGTCCTACGATGAAAATAACCCGAAAAAAACGCCCTCCTACGGAGTAGGAGGGCGCCCAAAGAACCGTTCTAAAGTTATAATGGTCCTAATTAGGAAAAAAAAAAAAAAAACCCAAAATTTGCCCCTGAAGGTTTACTTACCTGCAATACAATCGCGATGTTTTTTTTACGCGTCTTGTCTTCCGCGTCTGTGACCTCGTTTCTCAAGTATTAGACGGAGTTAACATGCACGTACAAAATGGCGATCCTGCATAGCGGGCGGGGTTAACATGCTCCTCCTACAAAATGGTGGGGCGGATTTACTAGGTTATGATAGGGCGGGGGATGGGTGGAGCTAAGAAGTCAGAGGAGTACCTCTTTAAAGCTTATGACCGCCGTGTAATATTGAAACATTACAGGACCTCTTTTGGGGTATTTTTCCGGCGGATTTTGATGAGATTCGGTTATATGTACCATTAATTAAGGTTTTTCAAATAATATGAATTTAAACCGAATCCGTTAATTTTTAATGGGGTTTCCATATGAAAAATCCCATTAGAATATTTTGGTAAGTGTCGCAGAGACAATCTGTGCGACTAGTATTCTTCGATTTATCGTTAACATTATAATTATTTCAACTTACCAGAATCAAAAAAGCTGCCGTATTCTTTAACGTTTCGACGTTGACCTCTCGGGGAAACGGCTCTTGAAATCAGCGTGCTGACGTTGGTCGTGGAATGTTGAACAATAACCGATGACTTCTCGTATTCTCTGCACCGTATTTATAGTGGTGTAAGGTCTATACATCGCAATAAGACGTCGCCTTCCTACCCCAACACCTCAGCATTTAAGGTAGGTCATACGTGGTGAAATGCTACCCACATACACATGCGCTTTAGGCGGGTCATCCGCCACTCATAATCTCTTTAGGTGTGTCATACGTGCTATGGCATGTAGATTTTTTTTAACCTACTTTCCCTACACAACACCCAAGCGATTGAGGCAGGTCGTACGTGGTACGATAAATATATTATTCACGTACTTCCTCCCCTCACACTTACGCGCTTTAATTGTGTCATGCGGGCTATGGTAGATAAATTATTCTTAACCTGCTTTCTGTCCCTCCACTCCTAGTCGCTTGAAGCAGGTCAAGCGACTTTACCAAGGTATGTAGGTTATTCGCCTCTTCCTGTATCGTATACACTAACAATTTCAGTATATAAGCAGCGCGATAATCGTAGAAAATTACTCCTCTTCGACTACGAGTAAGAGCACCAACAGCTGCAGATATTCGGTAAGCTTAACATTCATTTCTTTTATATTTTTTTAATCACTTCTCCCTCTGAGAAAGCTTTGACTTTATTCTCGCGGATGGTCTATTTTCTTTAGAACACTTTCAACTCCGCAACCACCACCATTACCGTCACCGTCTCCGCCACCGTCTACGCCACCGTCTCCGCTGCCTAGGCTACAACAGATATTCAGTAAGAAGAGTATTCATTTATTTATAACTTTTTAATCACTTCTCACTCTGAGAAAGCTTTGACATTATGCTCATGAATGGTCTCTTTTTTAGACTAATCCTCATAACCTTCACCGTCTCTACTACTGCCGCCGCCACTCTCCGAATATTACAGTGAGTCGTTATATTTGTCTAAATTATGTCTAGCTTGAATGGAAAAAGAATTATATGTATTTCGCTGTAAAGATAAATGTCTTCAGAGTTTACGTAAGTGCTTAAAGTTTATTAGGCTCTGTTGATATTAAAAAACTCATTGACTCATCAAACTTTTTCCTTTTTAGATGGAAGCAATTGCAACGAAACTTCTAATGAAAAATGAAACAATCACATTTATAAAAAAAGAAACATTAGAAGAGGATATCGTATATAACATAGAAGAATTTCAGAAAATAAAAACTAAATATGGGGAGGCGTTGGTGGCAGTAATAACATCAGATAAAGACTGGGATTTAAAAAAAAAGATTTTCCTACCTAACAAATACAACATTTTAACTCATGATGAAATACAATTTTATAACAATTCTAATGTTAAAAAAAATTTAATTCTAAAAGTAATTAAAAATGAACTCGTTATTAACATGTCTCAATAAAATTACTCAACCCTTTCAATGTTGTTTCATTTTCATTAATTTCAAATCACCCCATACCTGTTACCAATCGGAAAAATTTTAACTCGATTAAATACCACCACCTCGGAAACTCAACGAATAAAGAAAATTCCCATCGAAAAGATATAACGATATATGCGACGAAGAGATAGAAGAATATATTCTGGAAAGGAGAAATTCAGTTTGTTAAAAAAGATGTTTAATAATAAATGTTGAGTAATAAAAAAAATATAAATAAATATTTGTTAGAATCACTAACGAAATGGTTTCAGAGCAATGTTAATTTAGATAGGGAACATGATAGATTTATAACGTTTAACGATTTTCCCAAAAAAAGGATATTTTTAAATATTACCAAAATGGCTAATATAGGATTTATTTTTACTGGTTATGAGGACGTCACCGTATGCTGTAAATGTGGTGTGAGCATATATTCATGGGAAAAAGGTGACGATCCTAAAGAAGAGCACGACAAATTTACGAGAGGGTGTCCATTATTTAAAAGAACAGAATGTGATTGAAAATTGTAAACAAATGTCAATAAATACTTGAGTTAACCTATACCAATGTTTTTATTTCACTCCTATTTCTGTCACACCTTTTCGTGTTAATTTATCTCAAAGTGTCCGAACAGTGATTCAAACCTTGGGCCTGCAGCCTCGATATAAAAAAAGTTGCTCATTTCTTATTTCATTCGTTAAATATTTTCAACCACAATGCTCCCACCCAATTCAATTGTACGCATCCGTTTAAATTTACACTTTTCAAATTTTCGGCTCGAGGGCGCATGTGCGATTCATTTGTTTTTGGCAACACCGATCTGTTCGATATATCGAAACTCACTTGACAACATTGCTTTTCGAACGGCACTTGTTCTTAGTTCCAACATTCTCCGAGTGGTGGCGCCACAGGTTGGTCACGTGACCGGATGTGACGTCATAAATCCAAGATGGCGGCTGCAATCCAAGATGGCGGACTGTGCCAGAACCCGCTTTTCCCTACTACTTCGCTACTTGCAGGGTTTTGTTCGTGCTGCTGGATTTGGTTGCTAGATTTGTCTAAATGTAAGAGGCTCTGGTGCTTCTTATCACAGATGCGGCAATTACGAGAACGACCCTGTCTTATGTAATGATTCTGAAGACAGTTGTAGCATAAATTGTTAGCCTTAACAAATTGTATACGCTGTGGTACACTCGCTTGGGCAAAGGCGCTGCATTTATACAAGGTGTGTGGCTCTTTCTTTGTTGCAACATATGACTGCCGTGGTTGGCGAGTATGTTTAACATTGCTTTCCTGAGGTTTGTGGCTAATAATATTAACCTTGCTATGACTAGGTAACATAGCTTCCATAACTTTGCACCTTGTTTCTAGGAATTCATGTAAATCGTCCAATGTCAAAAATTGTTCTGAAGCTGATGACTGAAGTTCCCATTCTTTCCCAGTAACACAATATTTTCTTTCAAGAATCAACTGAAGAATTAACAATTCGTGCACTGGCACCTTAATATCTAATGCCTTAATTGCATTCATGTTGCTTAACGTTTGATTTAAGAGTGCTCTAAGATCAACAGCAGATTGCTTATTCACTGTTGGTAAATTCAATAAATGTCTGACACGTGCAGTTGCAATTAGTCGTGGATTATTGTAACGATGGCAAATCAGATCCCATGCTACATCAAAATTTTTACTAACAACAGGTAAATTTTCTATCAATTTATGTGCTTCTGCAGTCAACGAACTTAGCAAATAATGAAAACGTTGAATGTCATCTAGGGCTTCATTGTTGACAATTAGGCTAGTAAACATATCGTAAAAATGTCTAAATTGAGTGACGTCTCCTGCAAAAATAGGTAGGTTAATAGTTGGGAGCCGTATTTCCTTCCTACCTTCCGGTAAAGAATGATTCGACAACAAATTTTCTCCATTATCTGACCCTTGATTAGTGGGAGATTTTTGTCTGTTCCTTCTTCTATTAGAATTAACATCTTTGTTTTAAGCTCAAAATATAGCGCTTCAAATTTTTCCCTATCTTCAGCATGCGTTTCAAGATCATCAATAAATTCTAATTCTCCCTGAGCAAAGTTAAATTCCTGTTGAATATCAGGTAATGCTTGTAGACGTGTTCTTATTGCAGTTAGGTCTGAGCCTCTCTCAAATTTTCCCAAAAAAGTGGAAATGCGGGTCAAAATGCCTTTAGCGACGGCCCTTTGGTTAATGATTCTTTTCTTACTTTCCTTTTCCATATTAAAAATAAGAAGACAAAGAAAATGACAAATAAAGGAACCAGACTTAGTGTGTTTAGCTTACTCACACCGTAACCGATGTAGGCCGGCCGCTATCACGGGACCTCTCCAGTTAGCTCGTTCGTGGAGGGGGTAGAACGCCAAGGAATCCACCGACGCCTCACCACGCCGCGTTGACGAAATCTCCTTCTTGCCGTAACCGATGTAGGCCGGCCGCTATCACGGGACCTCTCCAGTTAGCTCGTTCGTGGAGGGGGTAGAATGCCAAGGGATCCACCGCCGCCTCACCTCGCCGCGTTGACAAAATCTCCGAGGGTTATTGCGTAGTCGGTCCGCTCGTAGCTAGCTCCCACCCGTCGTAGTTTGTTAGAGACACAGATCCGGCCTGAAGGACTAAAATGTTCCGATCGCTCAATTAAAAAACTAGTGGACTGTATAAATCGTATTTTATTCTACCGAGGGCGGTACAATCACCGAATCTGCGTTCTATTACAAACACCCTAGCCGGGCAGGCACGTCCAGCGTTACCGTTTAATCTGTACTCTCGAGTGGGCAGACGCGTCCTCTCCTCACTGTGTTCAGGTCTCCACTGCCTCACACCGTCCAAAGGCAACGTTGTCACACTTCACCATTCCACCACACGGCGCCCGCCAGGACGCCGCCACCCGTCAACAAAACAAAGGCAAACATACAATGTCCCAACAGTGTGATTGGGTTTGAGGCTACGGATACGTTCAATAGTTTCAGATTTTAGGCCTACATCTATGGTCATGGGAGGTTTAGTTAAATGAGCGTTAAGCTCGTCAAGGGACAGGTTTGGTGGAAGTTGCATATCTTTATTTTTACCAACACCCTAGTTCCGTAATTTTTTCCATATCGAGGACTGTGTTCGTGCAGAGTTGGTTGAATCGTGAACATATTTAATTTTAGCGTTGCGTATAAGTTGTTTTGTTTTATTTCGCAATGATTTATACCGCGATAGTACATCAGGATTCTTAGATTTCTTAAAATCACGATAGATGCTGTCACGGCGGGACATAATCGATTTTATTTCTGGAGTTAGCCATGCAGCATGTGGCTTTGAGACCCGAATGATTCTGGGAGGGGCAAACTTTTCAACTAGCTGAGACATATATAAATTAAAAGTCTGAACTTTATCGTCTATGTCTTCTAGGTGCTCGATTAAATGCCAGGGTAGGAGCGCCGCCTCTGATGTTAATTGTGATTCATTAATAGATTTATAGAGGGTGTGGAGTAACGGTGGGGTGCTGCAACCTGGCGGAACACCTTATAACTAATAGATGTCGTGTTAATTATATATAGACGTTTCTTACAGTGGAGGAGGAGAAGGATATAACATTCATATAGGAGGATACTAATGTTTAGGCACTTCCAGATAAGCTGAAGATTTTAAATTTTTTTCCTAGATAGGATTTTGTGCAAAACCATCTAGAAAAAACGAACATCTGGAAAAAGTGCAACAATGCGGCCTATAAAAATTCGCAATTGTTTAAACAAATTTTCGAGGTTTATGTATTTCCTAAAGTGCTATTTCACTATGATGAGTGATTGATTAACTAAATGTGATTAATAATAAAATTAATTATTGTCAGTCTTTGCTAGTTTTATGGCTGGAATCATCCACTTCATTCAACGTGTAAAAATTGACACGCCAAATGATTCAGCAATTCCTTTTAACATGCATTGCAGACAATTCACGATCGAACTGTATTATTCCGTGCCAATAAATAAATCGCAACGCCAAACTTTGGCAAAGTTGGTATTTTTACCCCTGAACCTTGGTTTACACCTGGAGATATGTGGGACGTTCAAGAATTCCAACACTTACTTGTATATAAAGAAATATTACAAATGAAATAATAATACAGGGTTAAAAGTAGATAGACGAGGACATCGCGGCGATCAAACCCTTTGACCGTCATTTACTCGCGAGATTTCTCTAGTCCTCGGCTGTGGGAACACTTCCTCGACGCCCAAGCTTACCCTTCCCAGCGGGGAATCCCTGACCGCAGGGATGATTAAGCGCGAATTAATGAAAACTTTATAATAAATTTCTGATGAGAATGCATCTCTTTTTAACACTGTACGTAGTTTCTCGACTATGCACGTCTTTGAAACGTCTTCCTACGGCAAAGATTAAGGAAGTTGATAATTTTCGCTCAAAGGTACCAACTCAGTGGGTTTGTTTCCCGCAGTTGCAACCACATTTAATCGCGACATGACACTGAGACGCAACTGTCTCATTTTATATTAATCTCTCGTAATTCGCAAGGTACTTGGAATAGAAAAGCGATACAATACCTCTTAGTTGACACTGCTGCTGCCAACAGGAAGTCAAATATAACACAATGGCAAAATGACAAGGAAATGCTTACAACTATATTGGAGTGACGTTATACAGAGCAGAAATATACAAAGATACTTAATAGAATTGTCCACTTGAAGGGATAACAAGCGATACGAAAAGTAATGGACTCCATATATAACATTTTATGAACTTCTTGCGGATATCTTCCCTTATATTCCCCACAAGTAGGTGTTTCTTTCTTCTGAAAGCCGCTTTTGCTTTTCCTATTCTAGTTCTGATCTCATCTGTACATTTTGCTTTTCTTGTTATGATGATTCCAAGGTATTTGTATTCTGACACTTGTTCTAAAGGCTTTCCTTCAATGTTTATGTTCAGATTAACTTCTTTACCCGATATTCGAATGACCTTGGATTCTTCTGTATTTATTACATACCGTATATTCTACCTGTTATTACTAGTCTATTTATCATTTTCTGGAGTTCTTCCATTCTTGCTAGAAGTACTTGATCATCCGCGTATTTTACTGTTCTTTTAATACTTCCTCCAATTTTAAAATCTCCTGTGCCTTATAACGCTTCATTCATTACACTTTCTCCATATATCCCTTTCAGACCTGAATTAATTTGGGGTGTGGGAAAAATTATTTTTTCATATTTTTCACATGTTTAGGAGTTACTTATTGAAAATATATTTATTTTATATTTCTTCCCATAATATTTGGATTTTTTCGATATGTCCAATATATTGGACATTGGTTCTCAATTGTAACCCTTTAAATTTTGTTTAAATTCCTATATTTTCATTTTTTCTTTATTTTATAGCGCAAACAATATTTATTTTTAGAAAGAAAAACATTTTTAATACAGGGGTACATTGTCCAAGGCCAGCCCAAATATTTTCTGACTTGTTTGAAAATAATTCAGACGTCTTCTGTACAATTATTGACTGTTGAGTAAGGCCTGTCGACTTCTGCGGGTTTGAACTTCGAGGAATGATATATATTACCTAGGCCTGGCCCTGAAATTTCTTTGGCTTGCTTGAAGAGAATTCAGTCTCCTTCTACAGAGTTATTGACTGTTGGATGAAGCCTGTCAACTTCTATGGGTTTGAACTTTGAGAAGAGGTGAAAAATTGTTTTTATTATTTTATTATTATTTGAAAACTATAGTTTAATTATCTTACAGGATTAAGAGACGAAAGCAAAGTAATAATAGCGAAAATTGCAACAGATGGAATAGAAAAAATTAATTTATATGGAAGAAAAATAATTAGCTGCCTCAATGGCTTTATGAAAAAATTCTACTTACTCAGGCCCGTGTACAAAGAAATGTAAATAGGGGTTTAGAGCGAAAAGGGGGGTTTATATGAAAAATATTTTCAATCGTATTCTGAGACAATTGTGCTTGCAGGGATCTTATTGTATGGAACAAAATCGTGGTAACACTAAAGAAAAACCAACGAAAGATTTAATAATTTGCTAACTAAAAATATGAGAACAAAAAATTAATTTGTTTCATTTGTTTCAGGATCTCTTGCCCTTATGTACGGCCTTATATTTATGAATGCACTGTAAAACCTCGTACCTCTTCCATAACTCGTTTTACATAGCTCGAGAAAAGGTTCCCTAGAGACCTGTCGTCCAATATATTGGACAAGTTAGTTTAATAATTATTATAATCACATTTATTGCTAAAAATTGTTGTGCATTTGAAAATACTATCAGTAAACTCACTTCTATTGAATTTTATTCGAAACGTCTAGGTTAAAAATAAAATATTTACATAGATAAATAATTTAAAACAGCTTATCTGAGGATTCAGCAGAACGCGCTGCATTGCTTGCTGCTAAGAGGCACACTGAGAAAATAAGTCGCCATATGGCAATCAAAATCACATAAAACTTACAAAGTAACATCAAGGCTTACACTCAATGTATTACAATTTCTTCTAAGTGGATAAAAACACACTATAATTGAGGGGGAACATTGTGTCTAATATATATTACACTGGGTCTGAAAGGGATATATTGAATAGGGTCGACGATAGGCAGCAGCCCTCTCTTACTCCTCTACTGATATTTACCCCGCATTCTCCAACCTGATTTTTACAACTTGATTAACATATAGATTCCTGATCAGTCTGCTGTCTTTCCAGTCTACACTTATATCCTTTAATATCTTCATCAATATCACCCAATTTACTCTATTAAAGGCCTTCTGCCAGTCTACGAAACATACACAGATATCTTGACTGTACTCTATTGCCCTTTCTGATATGATTCTCTCTACCCCCACAGCATCTCTAGTTACTCGTTCTTTTCTGAAACCGAATTGAACATCCCCTAGAATTTCTTCTGCCTTTTTCTCCAACCTATTATAAAGAATCCTCGTGATAATATTCTAAGATTGTGACAAAAGGTTTATCGTTCTGTAGTCAATACACTGCATTGTCTTTAGTTTACCAATCTCTTTATCCAAGGTATCCTTGATACTAGTTTTAATTTCTTCTTATTCTATATGCACGGTCCTTGGTTTGTTTTCCAATTTTCTTAGGTGATCTTCCAACTTCTGACTACATTCTGCCTTTCTTTCAGTTTTTCCAGGTCCCAAGTTTGGCTTTCTCTTCTCATTTTTCTTATTTGTTAGAGCATTGTACTTAGGTCAACTATTTGGCTGTGATCTGATTCAATGTCTGCTCCTTGTAGTGACTTGGCCAGTTTTTGCTGTTCCTGAATTTTTGTTTTATTATGATGTAATCTATTTGGCATCTCATTCAATCTACTGGGCTTTTCCATGGGTATAACCATCGTTTATGGGTTTTGAACCATGCATTAATCACTACAAGGTCATTATTGATGCAAAATTCTACCAATTTTTCTTTCCTAGGTTTTTTATCCCACGTCCGTATTGCCCGATGATATTTTCATTCTGTCCTTTTCCGATTATGCCGATCCAATCTCCCATTATTATGCACTTTACCTTTCTTCTTCCGCCTTCTTCGTAAATATCATTTGCTTATACATCATCTCGATTTCTTCAGCTTCATGAGCTGACGTTGGCATTTATACCTGGATTACCAGCATGTCCACTGGGACTGATTTTAGCTTTATTGTCATCAGTCTATCGTTCGTTGCTATTATATTTGTCATGCTTTTCATCATTTCTTTCCTAAGTACCAGAGCTACTCCCCTTTCCCCACTACTTTCTCCGGAGTAAACTACTATTCCGAGTCGAACAATCCTTCTCCTTCCCTTCTAGGTTCGCTCAGTCCTATAACGTCAACTCTATTTCTTTTCATTTCTTCTTTCGAGCACTCTAGCTTTCCTGCCTTTTTCATAATTCTTACGTTCGAAGTGCCTATTCGTAAATAACTTTCGGCAATTATGCTCTTCAAGGCCGTCCCCGCCCGGAGATCCAATTAGGGGACTATTTAACCTCCGGATTGTTTTACTTCGAGAGAACTCATATTGTACAAACATATAATCATTACTAAGGGTTGTAATGTGGTTGTTTCTCTTTTGCTTTTCCACATCGCAGTACTGTAGCCGTTCAAATCGTCCCGATCACGCCTACAGCTGCATTGGATATAAACCCTCCCAACAAAATTTGTCTTCGGCTCTATATCATACCGACAGTACTGCCGTCTACTGCCAGGAAGCGATGATGTTTTTTTTCTCTTAATAAAACCTCCATTCGCGGGGTGTTTGTATCCCGTATCGTTGTAATGGGAACCCAGCACGCTAACCACTACACCACCAGTATTTATTTACACACACACACACACACACACACATATATATATATATATATATATATATATATATATATATATATATATATATATATATATATATATATATATATATATATATAATATATTTTGGCAGAAGGCACGAATTCCTGTACGTGAAGAACATCGTTGCGTTTCAAAACTCGAGAAGTTATATCAATCTTGGAGGAACTTGGACAAAAACTCAAAACGTCTATCCGACAAAGAACGCGCGAAAGTGACTGAATTTGTTGACCAGTTGGAATATTTGTTTGATATTGCACACGGAAACGCTTTGGATATTAAACGCATAGAAGAAGATAAAATGTTTCTTTTATCTCAAAGACAGAACTGAAGACCAAGTTGCATGCTAGGGACTGATGAAAAGTCGAGTCAACGGGAGAAGAAGGCCGAAGAAAAATTACATAGGTTAGACCACGCAGGAAAAGAGTGCATGAAAAAATGCAACTTTCAGGTAAGGAGTTTTAGCGTTCTGATTACCACTGTGTATGTCTCTACGTTCAATGTAAATTAACCCTTCAAGCGCGGAGGATATTTAAATCGAATCCATTCCGGAGGCCGGAGGACATTTAAAGAAATTTGCACTCGCACTATCTTCAGAATCATTCGCAAGTAAGATATCTGCAATTTCTTCATCACTCCGTATTCCTTGCCTTTTTCTACTAGTTGAAGCCATGATAATTTAGGGTATTAATAAAATGTAAACAATATACGGGTAGAATTATCCAGAAGAAAATATAAAAGAAATATTCCTCCACACAGTGCTAAGGTTTCTCACAGACTGAATCGTAATATCTTCAGAAGGACGAGAGTAAAATTTGAGGGGTCCAAGATCGAGTTAATTTCCCACACTATCTGTCAAGACATAAATCTAAATAGTGCCCACATTCAAGTATCCATCTCGGATAAAAGCAATCACTCTCTCTCTCTCTCACTATATTGTCTCGAGGAATGCTGAGCGAAGCTCATGGCCCAGACCCGAAGACAACGAACTCTTATTCTTCCTTCATATGGCTCTCAAAGATGACTCCTAAGAAACATAATCTCATTTCGAGAGTGAGAAACGAGAGACGTAGGAAAAAAGTTAAACAGTGCCTATATCTCCTTTCATTTCACAGCTGTTTTCGTGCCAAGAAGATCGCTAGAGAAAGAGTTTTAGGACGCCGAAATTCCACAAATAGCACCACTACGTGAAAATTAAATCACAAAATTAAAAGTCTAAACAATAATAAACGAAAGTCCAAAAAAATACAGCATTAATCGTAATAAGAAGCCCAAAGATTACTATTTCTAAATATAAAAAGACTTTCTCGATTTATAAATAATTATGGCCTAAGAAAAATAATGAAATCTACCGATCTCCGCGGCGCACTGGGTACGCAGGACGGCGTTGAAGGTTTAAAGGAAGCGTGCATAGATATTTTTGAACAGAGAGATTTATTTTTAGAACAGATTTAATTAGAGATTAGTTATTAGTTTTCGAAATATAGTGGTTACAAGTGTACATGATGCGGTCGCTAATTTTTTATAACGCAGTTCGCATTTGAAGTTACTATTTATTATTATTATTCAAAAGATAATATTAAATGGTATTGTAAAGGTAATAACGTGCTATAACGTAAGCGATACACGAACATCATTTCATTTCGTATGAGATTTTTAAAGTCACGTTTTATCTTTTTGTATAATACAATAATTTAAATGTTAAAATAACACACCTTTTAGATCCCGGGCATCGTCGGGCCTTATAGAATCTTTTTGCCACTATCGTGTGTGGTAAACGAAACAAATAAGACTGAAACGAATAAACGTATTGAACGTTATTTGACTTTTATTTTGTAATTCTTTATTCACGCAAAACCATTTCGGCTCCATCGGAATGGAGCCACGGACGATTTTTTTACCTTCTAAAATGCTGTAAAGTTATTACAGCATCCGTCATTTAATTATTTTGTGTCTCTTTTCTGCTTCTCATATTGAACACGACAGAAGTTCAACGAGTGCAAAGAAGCTTCTGAATCAGTGGAAGAGGGGGAAGTTCCAAGCACGTCTGGCACATCATCCTTCTCCCTTACACGATCATTCTTTTCCAGCAACTATCTATCTACATATTTCCCTGCAAGTCACCTTGACGATGGATGGCAGGGGGTGCCGCGCACCAAGTTCCTTACTAATTATTATTCACTTATCTATTGTGGTCACGAATTGTCCAAGGGAAAAATGACTCCTTATACCTCTCCGTCTACGATCACCAACAAGAGAGGAAGAACTGATTCCATTACAGATAAGTTGCTATCTGCTCTTGACAAGTGTAAACTTAGCGACCGTGTTGCAATGCATATAATAATGGCAACTTCTGAAGCCTTAGGTGTCAATTGTTCTGAACAGGTCTTCACTGCCGCGGTTAAGGAGAAAATTTAGAGAGGAGAAAGCGAAAGAAATTCTGAAAATTTTTCGTTTAGCGGGTATGACCTCCCTTGTGCTGCATTGGGACACCAAGCTTCTTCCCGACTACGTTGAGCATGGAACGAATGGCAGGTTACCAGTGTTAGTATCCTTTGAAGGAATTACGCAATTGATTGCTGTTCCTAAACTTGAAAATAGTACAGGGAGAAAACAAGCAGAAGCAGTACATGACATTCTTCAGGAATGGGGTATTACAGAGAAATTGAAGGCCTTGTGCTGTGACAACACCGCTTCTAATACTGGTCACCTGAAAGGAGCTTGTGTTTTAATTGAGCATTTCCTAGAAAGAGACTTGCTGTATTTGCCTTGCCGACGGCACATATTGGAGATAGTACTAAGAGGCGTGTTTGATGATAAGATTGCAACACCTACGTCCGGTCCGGATGTGATACTCTTAAAGCGATTAAGAGATCAATGGCCAACAATTGACGTGACACAATTTGATGTTGGAGTTTCATATGAAATTTTAGCACAATCTGTGCATACCTCTCGTTACCAAGTATTACAGTTCTGTTTGAGTTTTCTGCAACAAAGGCAGTGTAGGGATGACTACAAGGAACTGCTTGAGCTCACTATAATATTTCTTGGGGGGAATACACCTCGTAACACGCCCTTTCACTACCCAGGTGCCTTCCATCACGCCAGATGGATGTCAAAAGCAATATACTGCTTAAAAGTATTCATGTTTCGAAAACATATCCATCTGAAACATGCAGAAAAACGAGCACTTCGAGACATTTGCTTGCTTATAGTAAACTTGTACGTTAAGGCTTGGTTCAGGTGCAGTGGCGGCTCGTAGCTAAAATTAGTGGGGGTGCTGCTCCAGAAAATTTTTAGCCTTTGTTTTAAAATTGTGTATAAGGAAAAAACATGTATAAAAAGAAAATTTATTCAGGAACTTGATAAAATCTTAACAAAAAAAATCAAACATTTTTTACTTACTTTAAATTAAATTGTTACAGTTCAAGCTTGATCTATTCATTTAAAAATGAAATTCATAAAAGAACCGAAAAAAATGAATCAAATAGAATAGCTGGAAGCAGAATAATAATCTAATTCTACACTCTTCTACACTTTATCACATTCAAGAATATGGTACACGGTATTTAAGCACAACACACGCTGAGTAAAAAAAAACTTCCTTCCACCATCACGCCAGAGCCGGCACTGCGAGAGCAACAGTGCTCTCTCTACCTGGCAGTCCCGCCTTCCTCCCCACCCCCCCTCCTATGTGCGCATGCGCACAACAGTCAAACACCACGTCGCTGGCACTGTGAAGCGCACAGTTCCATACAAAGATTTTTGTATCTTTTTCATAAGCTGGGGGATAGCTACTGAAGTACTGACATTAAGCTTAAGAAATATATATTGTGCTACAAAAATAAAGAAAGAATTAAAGAAAAAAGGACTCATTATATTAAATGTTATCGATAATATCAAGTGGAAATAGGGGGTGCTGCAGTTCCGCAGTGCCTATACACGAGCCGCCACTGTTCAGGTGTCCAAAGGCTGTGGAAGCTCCATTCAATGACTTCAGGTTTCTTAAAGCATTGGCAGAATATCCAGACACTCACGTTTCCCAGGTGGCTTTACACAAGTTTTGTAGGCATTTGTGGTACTTGGCTCCTGAGATAGTAGCCATTTCTTTGTTTGATTCACGCGTGCCCAAGGAAACAAAGATGAAAATGGTCCAAGCAATGAGGTCTGCTAATCACACAGAGAACAGCAGTACCAAGAAATATGTCCTGAGTGAGAAGAATGTGAAGGATGTAGTGTCGCAAGACTTAAGCCAATTTTTTAATTTCTGTTTGAAGTTACAGCTCAGTTTTTGAACATGGATCCTGATAAGGGGGAAGCAGACACACACTACAAGCATGCTTTCTAAGTCTTCTCGAAGTTACTAGTAACCAATGATGTGGCAGAGCGTGGAGTAAAATTAATACAGGAATACAACAACTTCTTGACCAAGGATGAAGAACAGAAGCAGTTCCTGTTACAGGTGGTAAATGACTACCGTTCCAAGTACCCTGACAGCACGAAAAAGACCCTGAGGAACCATACATATCTTTAGGTGTAAACATTACGAAGTTAATTGTAAATTAAATTTGAATGATGTAGTGTACGTTGCACTGTGTAGATTGGTGGATTTCAATGTTTCAAATCGCACTATTTAGATTATTAGTGCATTGTGTAATTATACTTGTGAAATAAAGTCATTATTATAATCAAAATTTTAGTGTCTTTGGGGCACCAGTTAAACTCATCCAGTTGGGCTAAATTTTGATAGACTTTAGTTTCATCATAAATAGAACCATTTTAGGGGGTGCGTCTAAATGGGTGCCTAAATCAGAAAATAAGGGCCACCCATATATATATATATATATATATATATATATATATATATATATATATATATAATAACCGAATTTTTGTGTGTTACAGGATCTATTTATTACTTTTGTATGAGCTAGAATGCTGAAAAAATTCTGACTGATTATTCGTGATTTACAAATAGGAAATTTGGGAAAACGTGAAGTTTTTAAGTTCAGGACCCCAAAAAAGCTTTCATTCGAGAAAATACCATAAGATTAAGATTGGAGGATTGTTGTCCGCTTCGAAAGCATAAGAAGAAAATTAGCGCAAGGAATCTTTCGTTTGCTTTTTAAAGTTACTTATTATTGTCATAGAAATTAGAAACATGAACCATAGTACCTGTAAATGAGCTCATATTTATTTTCCTACCGTAGATATTCAAATACGATCCAATTGACTCATAATTGTTTTGAAGGCGAAATTTTAAGCTCTTCACGAATAAAATATTTCGTTGACAAGAACAATCAGCATTGTTACCGTACTCATGATATTATATAGGACCCTATTGTGTAAATGGAGGAAGACGGGAGAGTGGTAAAAAGAAATAGTGAAGGAGAGAAGGAATGAGAGAGATAGAGAACAGAAGAGTAAGAGAGGGAAAGGGGGAGGGAGAGAAGGAGGGTAAACGGAAGTTTGGGAAAACAGGAATTTTGGTTGGAGGGATGGATATGGGGAAGTAGAGAGGGAAGTAGATAGGGAAGTATAGAGGGAGGTAGAGAGAGGTAGAGATAGGGTGAGAGGGAGGGAAATTGGAGGAAAAGGAGAGAGAAGCTCAAAAATTTGCCTAAGTATTATATTATACCTTAAATATATGCCAAAATGAGGAGGTTCAAGTTTGAACACGGGAAGTGGACGAATTAACCTCTCGGAGCGAAGCATATAGATCAGTGTTTTCCAAACTTTTTCGAGCCACCGCCCCCTTGGATCCATAAACCTATACTCAACACCCCCAATCGGTAGCTTTAAAATAATAATCAAAATCATAAAACAAAATAACCAAATGAGGAACATTGAAATAATTAAATTAAAAACAATGACTAATCAAATGTTTATTTAGAATCCAATAGATGTATAGTTTTCATATCATATTTATGCAAAAGACTTAATACACAATAAAAGGAACTTAGGTGAGAATATACTTTTTACATAAAAATAAATTATCAAAACAAATAATTTTAAGAAAGCTTTTTTTAGAAGTTTACATGTCATTTTTTTACTTAAATTAAGCAATTACATAACATGAACATTTTCAATTTATGAAAATAGAATAACCAATCATGTTTTGTTAAAATTAGTTAAACAATTAAGTGACTATTGATTATAGTTTTTCATGGTCTAGAAGTCATTTAAGGAGATTCTATTGCCTAATTTAATAACATATTTCCATCAAATAAAATTTTAATGGGATGGATGGGCTTGATGACCTGATACCAGTTTTCCAACGTCCGGTTTAATGTCACTTAGCAGGAGTCTTAAATCACCGCGTTCACAAACCTGAAGTCTGTTTCTCTGCTTGGAAATAAGCTGAATGACTGCACTAAAACCACGTTCCACCAAATATGAAGTCGGAAATGCAAGAAGGAGTTTTTTAACCACCATCCATAATGCAGGATAACGATCGGAAACCTCCTTCTGTAACCAAAGCTCTTGATAATTTATCTTAAACTTTGGTTTCAATTCAACGTCATTTTGTAGTCCAATTAATTCTTCCTCTAATACTCCAACTTCCTCAATATCTACAAACGGATTTATCACCCAGTCTGGAATTTCCAACAAAAGAAGATCCTCAAATCGCTGCGTCATATTTTTATGCAAGGTGGCTAAATGGTCACAAAAGACTCTCAAACCATCATCACCTATACCAGCTTGCTCTTCTAGCTTAAGCAGGGAAGGAAATTGATAAAGCTCGCGGCGACCTATGTTGCGCTTAAATAAAAGCAACTTGGAAATAAACACAGTCACCACAGATTTTGCCTTTATAAGGTTTGTATCATTTCCCTGCAATTGTAAATTTATTTCATTGAACTTTGCAAATAGTTCAGACAAAAATGCAACGTCACTCCTAATCTCTTTAAGGTTGTCGCTGAGAAAAGCATCTTTCTCCTCAAAAAACTGCACGACAGTGTCAAAAAGATTATAGAAGCGCCTTATACAATTGCCTTTTGATAGCCAACGAACTTCCGTGTGTAGTAACAAACGTTTAAAATCTTCGTCGTTCTCATCACACAACTCTCGAAAGAGTCGATCATTAAGAGCATGGGCTTTGATTTTGTTAACTGCTGTAATTACAATGTTTAAGGACGTGTGAAGGCGATCACTCAGTATTTTGGCCACTAGATGTTGTCGGTGAATGACACAATGAATAGCAAAAACATTTGGTACATATTTTCTCAAGTATGCAATACAACCATGGTGACGACCAGTCATTGACGGAGCTCCGTCTGTCGCAACAGCAAGTATGTTAGAAAGTGGAATTTTTTTGTCCCTGAAGAACTGCTTTACAATACGAAATATTGACTCCCCTTTAGTGTCAGTTTCTAATTGCCTTGCAAACAACAACTCTTGAGATAGATTTTCATCTTTAATAAAGCGTACGTAAGCTAGAAGCACAGATTCATTACCTGGCAAAGTTGACTCGTCCAACTGTAATGCAAATTCTGTTGTTCTCAGGATGCTGCACAATATATCTTCCACATTTTCAGCCATTTCATCTATTCGTCGTTGAACTGAAGTGTTGCTTAGGGGAATAATTTTTATTGTATCATATGGTGGCTTATGCAGAACAGTACTCAGGACTTCACTTACTGCTGGTAAGATGAGTTCTTCACCAATTGTATGTGGCTTTCCAGATTTGGCAATTAATAGTGAAATATTGTATGACGCACGCAAACCATCAGTGATATGTTTTGAAGCATTACACAACATACTTGAAAGTGTTGGACGATTTTGCACTCTGTCACGAAGTGACTGAAAAAATGTTCAAGTCTTTTCTGTCTTGTCAGGATGTGCCTTCCTAAAATGGTCAATTAGTCTGGAAGGTTTCATCGCCTCATTTGAAAACACCCTTTCGCATAGTAAGCACATAGGCATGTGCTTGTTTATAGGTGACTCTATAAATCCGTACTTAAGATAATCCACATTATACTGTCTACATTTCTTCTTTGATGAGTCATTTCCTGCCATTCTGTTTCTACAATAAAGGTTTAAATATTAAATTTTGTTAAAATAAAATTTAATATATATTAACTAAATAGAATACACATATGGGTTAATGATAAGACGTGGATTCAATCTTTAAGTGGTTGCTTTTTAAAATAAAATTACTAATAACCATATGAAAAACATCAAAACAAAATATTTATGTGCTTGCGGCATAATTTCAAACATATATAAGCAAGGCTGAATATATGTATTTGTTCTGCATACCTGGTATAAAACAGGATTTATATACACGTTATTTCGCTCTTGAACGGTAGTAGTTTTACTTCGGGTAAACTGAAAATATTAATACAGTTTATTTATTTTATATAAATATTGTACATTTCATATACAAATGCAATACATTTATCACGCGAGCGCGAATTCGAAAATGGTGCGTAGGGAGTTTGTGCCAGAGGTCTGCACATGCACCTTTGCCGTCTTTCATAGAGAAACCAAACACTCGGCTGCAAAGTAAGCTCCTCTCAAATTCGATTTATAATACTGGTCTAGTCAGTTGAGGGTGAAATAATATTTCTTTGGCTCCTATTCTGTCGTTATGAATCATATTAGTCCATGCAATTCCCTAAATTGTATTCATAAGAAAGGCAGTTCAAGGGACTGTTGCGGTGAAATTGGCTTTGATTCAATTTTTGGATACTTGTGTGTGCGTTGGTTCAACTAAAGTTTATTCCATAGCAAGGCAACCTTTTCATTTGATGATATATTATTAAGAGGAATTTTGTGAAGAAGTATGTTTACTACTCAATTTACTCGTGAAGGCGAAATATTTCCAAAGTTTTCTTTTTATTCAAAGAATTATTGTGAATATTACCCATTGTTTGAAAAAAGCTATGCTTCAAGGAAATGCACAATGTCAGCAAAACCGTGACTTAGATCAGTGAACCGGGAATTTATTTAATTGATATCTAGCCGGCAAAGGGAAAGTTCAATCGTATATATACGAAGTATGAGAGAAAAGGTCCTCTTTTTGAACTATCTATTACCATTTCATGAAAACATAAACAATATACTGGCCGTTTATTTTGGTAATATACTTCGCCATCATAAAATAATACAAAAAATTATATAATAGTACTATAACAAGAATGATATCATGCGATGAATGAAAAATAACTTACCAATACAGCCTTGATAATATCGTTGGAACCGAATTGTTTGGAAAATGATTATCCAGGTAAATATTTTATGTAAAACCACCGAATCTAATTATCAGATGAGCTGATTCCTCTTCGGATTCACACCTGTTTTATTCACACTTAACCTTACTGCCGAAGTACTCAGTGTCGTGAAGTTGTGCCAACGATAGACCAAATGAGATTAAACCCCTTCAAAAGTTTCCCTTGTGCGAGAAAGGCTTGGAAATATTTTTCAACCGTTCCTACTTTAAAATGTAAGGAAACAAATGGTTTAAATTACTTCCAGATGCGGGAAACAATGTAAACTTTAAAAACGAAGCTTTAAAACGGAGACAAAAGGAAGGTTACCGAGCCTTCGCAAATGTCACATTGTCAGGACCCTCCGGCGCCCCCCTGCCGCCCCCTTGCCTCTTTTCGCCCCCATAGACTAGAGCACCGCCCCACAGGGGGCGGTAGCGCCCACTTTGGGAACCACTGATATAGAACAATGGCGGATCTAGAAACTTCCCAAAGGAGGGAGGCGAGTAAGAACCATTTTCCCATGTGGGTGGGGAATATTTTTAAATTTGACCGTAAATTTTGGTCAAAAATATTTTCATGCTTATTTTTTAAGTAGTTAACAATAGGAAATGATATTATTGCATGATTTTTATCCTAAATACGTATTTATAATGAAATATATTTTGCTAACCATAGAAACTTTTGCCTCCCTTAACATAATTTTTATTATGAGAGAATGTTATAACTTATTATTAGCGTTATGTAAAAAACACAAATATCAAAAACATGTAATTGAAACATTTTATTAATTTAATATTAGAAACTGGCATGGTTCACATCAATTTATCACAATTAAAAATGGACTCGTCAATTGCCATAATTCGCAAAAACTATCTAAAATGTCGTCCGGGTCTAGGTAAATATCTTGGTGGGTATGAATCAACGCCAAACCCAAAAGCCTGTCTTCACACATTCGGTTACGCAACCAAGTTCTTAATCTTCGCAGAGCATGGAAGTTACGTTCAGAGTTAGCTACGCTTATAGGGAGTGATAGTAAAATTTTTAGTAAAAGTTTGCAATGTGGATAGATTTCTTCCTCGAACAAAAGGAAAACTTCACATATATTCAAATCAATTTTAACACGGTTACACGTAGATTTACGTTCCCATTTGTTTCTCCACATGATTAATTCACTTTGAAAAACCGTAAACGAATTTGAAATGCACAATTTTTTCAATAAATTGAATATTTTTTCCATTATGATGTTGCTGTATTAATGAAATCGTATTCATTCAAACTCAATAGTTTTTTCGGCAATTTATTCACCAAATAGAATGCTTTCAATGTGTCATCACAAACACGGCTTCGAAAATCAACTTAGATGGTGTCAATAAGTGATAGGAAAAATAAAAGTCACGTCTTTCATTGAAACAACGAATTCACTAATCATGAGGGCATTTAGGAGTAAATCTGTCTTTTTTTAAGATCTTGTATCATCCCAATTACTGATACTTTTCAACATCTCAGTAATAGAAAAAAATTGTTATCAAATGTTAAACAAGTATCATGCCTTTCTAACCAGCGTGTATCACACAGGTTACTTAAAATTTTCCTCATTTTTCTCTTTAAGACAAAACTTCTCTTAAAAGCTGCATGGAAGAAATTTATAGCCTCATCCATCACTCCAAAACATTTTATAATAGTCCGAATTTCGAAGGATTTCGACAGTGTCAAGTTAAATGAATGACTTTGACAGGGAAATCTAACTGTATGCAGAGCAACCTTACAAATTTCTGAAAGAACACCACGGTGTTTAGAGGCCATGACACAACAGCTGTCGGTACAGACAGCGCCGTAACTAGTTATTTTATCACCTGGGGCAAACTACCAAATATGCGTCCCTTCCATAAAAAATATCTGATACATATATGCATTTAGGGCGAACAATTAATAAATAAAAATAAACTATAAATGATATAATTTCTTACTATAAATGTACATAATTTAAATACAAAATTATAAATATAATTACATTCAATCACACACATAATTTAAATAGGGAAAACATAAATATAATAATATTAAAGAGTTATTCTATGTGATTTGAATGCAGCAAACTCATCAATAGCATCGACGAAATTTATAGTTTCTTCTATGCGTAATGTCTGAAACAAGTATAGAAGTGAAATCTCCCCTGTGCTTGTGACATGCACAAATTGCCTTTAACAATGCTTGCTTCTTTAGTTCCGCCCGGGGCAGATGCCGCGCTTGCCCCGCCCTAGTTACGGCGCTGGTTACAGATACCAACTCAGGTTTCCACTTCTAGATTATTCTTTAATAACAAGTGAACCACTGATTTGCCTAGCACATTCCCACTTAGTATTGGTTTTATGACTTCACAAATTCCTGATCCGATATTTTCCTCGTGCAAGTCTACAAAACCAAGGAAATCTTCTCTTATTTCTTTTCATAAACATACCTAATAATAATGCTTAATTGAGATATTAAGGATGTATCTGTTGTTTAATCAAATAAAATAGAATAATACTTTCCTTCATTCACAATGCCTTGGATCTTTTTAAAAATTTCGTCGCTGCAACACTGAATAATTGAGTTCTGTGTCGTTTTTGAGATGTGTGTAGCATGTGCACTAGAGGATTTCAAGCGATTTTCAAGATCCTGATCTCCTCCTCGGATACGTAATTTTAATATAGCGCCTAAGTTTCCCCCGTTCGTTATGCTTTCACTACTTTCAGTCACGTCGGATAAACGACCGTCATCTCTATGGCCTCGAAATGGTATCTATTGTCGACCTAGTGCGATGATCGTGGCAATAATGAGCAAAAGGCGCTTTCGGTTTTCTTGCACTTGTTTCAATCTTCCCAATATCAACATGTTTTGAACCTCGGATTGCGTTTTGCTAAAATTCTACAGCGCTTTTGTGATAATCATTGCGTTGGTGTTTTTCAAGTGGACCGCCTTTGCCCAAAAGTTTGGAAAATGCAGTAAGTGGCTTTGATACCAAAATCCCACTCTCAGCTTTACATTTAATTGCACCAACCGTTCATGGAGCGAACAAGAAACAATATTTGCAGAAAATACCCTTCTTTAATGAAGAATAAACTAGCCAGGTGTATTTATCTAGGTGAGATTGATTGAGATATCTTTTTCTTTTCTTCATAAGGGAAGTATAGAGAAAGTATTGTTTTCATGAAAAAATCGAATTCGAGAGTTCAAAGGAAATGCATGTTTTAAGGACCCCTGAACACGTATTGACTTTTTCTCAATGATGTCTGTGGGTGTGTTTGGGTGTGAGTGTCTGTGTGTCTGTGACCGAAATTTTCTCGGTGCCCTAACTCAAAAAATACTCGTATTAAACAGATCAGCGTTTAAATTTACATTAGACATTTTTGATAAAGGAAGGCGTTCTGATTAGTTTTTGGTAAAGTAGGTCAATCGAAAGTAGGTGTTTACTCTTGTCACATCCGTTTTTACTTCCTCCATATACGTAATATAGAGGAAAGTATTGCATTTATGAAAAAAATCGACTTCAAGATTTCAACGGAAATACACGTTTTGAGGTCCCCTGAACACGTTTTGACCATATTCTCGACGATGTCTGTGTATGTAATAGCTTGATTTTGGGTGCTCTAACTCAAAAACTATCAACCAGGTCAACGCGAAATTTTACATTTAACATTTTTATAAAAGTCAAAAGAACAAATTAGTTTTTGGTGAAAATCGGTGAACTGGAAGTGGGCGTTTACTCTTGTCACTTATCCATTATTTTGATATATTTGCTTTAATATTTGATAAGTGTAAAAATATATTGGGATAAAAGTGGTGGGAAATGTAATTTTCTACAACCTTTGTTTGTAACATATTTCCATATAATGCATTGTTTAAGAGATATCTTATATATTTACCTGCCACCTCCACGCCACCTACCGACGACTATTGTTAACAATTGACGCTTAGTTACATCTTAGTAACGCTCCTTTTTATTTTCTTAATTGTTGGAGCTTTGTGGCTATATCCATTATTAGAAGGCTATGGTTTCAGTTTATTTCTGTTCTTTGTTAAGTCTAAAATTTTCTCGCAGTTTCTTAAAATACGTATTTATTATTATGTAACCTATTTGGAATTTTTGGAAATATTAAAAATATGGAGAAAGACATGTGGTGGCCATATCAGATTTTTTTATATTAGCTTTAAATAAATGTAAAAAAGTACAGGAATAAAAGTTATAGGAAATCTAACATTTTACTACCTTTGCTTGAAACAATTTCACATTGTTGAAGAGATATTGTAAAAACTAAACTTTTTAGCTGCCACCACCACACTGCCTACCTGCGACTATTGTAAGAACTATAAGTTCCTTTTTACTTTCTTAATTGTTGGAGCTTTGGGGCTACATCCAATATCAGAAGGCTACAGTTTGAGTTTATTTCCGTTCTTTGTAAATTATTTAAAATTTTCTCTCAGTTCCTTCAAGTATTTATTATCATTTATCCTATTTGCAATTTTTAGAAATATTACAAGTATGGAGAATGTCATGTGGTGGGCACATCAGGTTTTTTCAACGTTGCCTTTCTTTTGATGTTCATAAAACGCAAAGACAATGTTTTGGCGGGCAAAACGGATTTTCTAAAAGTTCTTTTTTGTTAAATAATCTAAGTTCCCTGCATGCAAGTAAATACTGATATAACTCTTTACCGTTTCAAAACTGTAATGTTCGATAAATGTAAGATAAAAATGCAACGTTTTCAGGCGTTTTTGTCCATTTCATGTCATTTTTATCAAGGGATATCTGGAAGTGTTTAAAAAACGATTCAGATTAACAATTAACCAACTTTAAAGCTTTATAATAAGCTGAATGAACTATAATAATGCCGCTAAATTTATATAAATACCTTTTGAAGATGAATGTTACATCTTTAAAAAATATATTATTTACTGAGAATGAATTGGGTTATATTTAAATTAATTAGAAGTCTAATTTGGCAAAAAATAAATTATGGAAACATTATAAACTTTATAAAAATCAACTATGCGGATAACATAGAGATTGTAATCAAATTTGCGGAAAATGTATACTTACATTTTTTTGACTGAAAGTTCGACGACAGTCTCAAAAAAAGTAAGTAGCACTGGTTGGTTAGCATACGCACTCTTGATGCAGCGAGATTTCGAATACATATATAACTGCTAATTAAACAGTACTTAAATAGAATGTGGCACACGATAAAATATCAAACTTGATTCTTGGTTCACTTGAATAGAGTCGGCACTAGTATTCAACGGGCAGCAGTGCCCCGGCTCACTGTTACACGACAGCAGATCAATGATCTTAAAATGCTGGTAAACTCCTGCGAGCTGTGATAGGAAAACCGTAAATACAAATCTCAGCTAAAGCTAGAGAACAACATGTATAGTGTTCGTTTTAACATGTGCCCACGTTTTAATTGTGCGACTCCTCCATTTAGGTTCAACTTTATGAACCAATTTGTAGCGACAGCTTAAATGTCCAAACCTTGCATTCAGACATATTGTAACATTGCGAAACTTGTAATGCATCTTTGAATAATTTTGGTGAATTATTGAGTTACGAAATAAGGGGAAGGTCAAAATTATGAACTCATTTGTAGCAAAAGCTCAATTCCAAACCTTGCATTCATATATACTCTACACCTACATTTTTGGTGGATGGCAAGGGGTGCAGTACACCAAGGGCCCATTGTTTTCATATCTTCCTATGTTCTCTTATTGTCCAAGGGAAAAATGATACTCTGTAACGCACAATTCTACAGTCGATCTCGCGAATCTTATCCTCACTGTCCTGCCTTCCGATATACGTCGGGCTTCTGATAAGTCCTACTACCTCATTCGCTAGGCCCTCCGAAATAAATTTTTCCAGTAGCTTAAATCTAGCCTGCAGCCTACGTTCCTCTAACAATGTCCATTTAATATTTTTTATTTATGCTGTTACGCTTTGTTTACTATCGTAATTCCTCTCTACATATCTCTCTGCCCTGCCCTGAACCTTTTCTATCACGTAAGTGAGTCCCTTTTCGTAAGGATCCCACACAGCTGAAGCATATTCGACCTGCGGTCGAACCAAGGATAAATATAATAATTCTTTCACTTTTTCGGAGCTATTTGGAACTATTCTCTCTATAAAGGCCAGCTTTTTGTTAGCGGCACCTATCAATCGGCGAATGTGGGTGTCCCACGAAAGATCATGACGGATTGTGACTCCGAGATACTTAACCGAGTCTGAAACTGTAATACTACTCCGTCCAACGAATAATTATTATCCAACAAGATACCCTAGGTTCTCCAGAAGTTGATGACGCATCTTTTCTTTTGGTTGATCTCTAACTGCCATTCCTTACACCATGCAGAAAGACCTTCTAGGTCATTTTGGAGATACTGGCGGTCTTCCGAATTATTTATTTCTCTATAAAAGAAGGTGTCGTCCGCGAAAATCCTAATTTTACTCCTGACTACTGAGCTGATATCGTTTATATAAAAAATATATAAAATACTGACGGACTAATTACACTACCCTGCGGAACGCCAGAGTCAACCTCCACTAAGTTCGAAGATTTCCCATCTATAACAACCTTCTGCTTCCTATGATTTAAAAATTCACGAATCCAAATAACGATTTTAGAATTAACGCCTGAGGATTCTAATTTCGTTATTAACTTCCTGTGAGGTACCTTATCAAAGGTTTTCCTAAAATCTAAGAAGATGGCATCGACCTGCGTATTATATTCTCCGCTTCTCATTATACAATTCACAAAATGACCGAGCAGAGTATCACAAGATCTACCTTTCCTGAAGCCGTGGATACAATAATCTAACAATAAATTACTATCAATAAATCGCATTATGTTGCTAACGAGTATATGCTCGAGAATCTTACACGATATCGAAGTTAAAGAAATCGGCCTGTAATTTCTGGGTTCTTCTTGTCGCCGCCCTTATGAATCGGGGGTAACGTGCGCTAACCTCCAGTCGCTAGGGACCTCTGCGCGAGAAATGGTTTTCTCGAAGATTAACGGAAGAAAAGGTGCTACTTTCTCAGCTAATTCTTTTAAAACGCGAGCAGGAATTTCTTCGGGGCCAGTGGCTTTGTTATGCCGGATGGAACTTAATTGCTTTGCTAATCCCACCTCAGATAATAATATATTGTCCATCAGGTCCCTCCTTATTATGGGTGCATAAAGCGCACAATGGTCGCGGACGGAAGTAAATGCTTTTGAAAAATGATCCTTTTAGCATGTTGGCTTTCTCTACGCTATCATGAATAACGGCACCCGAGTCATTACGCAGGGAAGGTATGGTAGGGCCTCAACCTTGGACCTCTCCCACATAGGACCAAAACGCTTTAGGGTACTCTTTCAAATAAATAATTTATACCTTATTCCTGAAGTTAGTAAAAGCCTCGCGAAAAGTATTTCTCGCTTTGGCACGGTAATCCTTATACACCACATGGCGGCATAAAATTTTAATTACCCTCAATAAGTGGCGTTTTAGGGGCAATCTGTCCATTTTTATTAAAAACTTTTTATCGGAAAGTGTTTTTAAAATAAGAATAGGAAATAGTTTATCCAAATTTTATTCACAAGAAAACGGAATTTCCCAAGGCTCCGTCCTGAGTGTGACACTTTTTGCCATAGCTATAGATGATGTGGTTGGATGCATACAAACACCTGTGGAAGGATCTTTGTTTGTAAATGACCTAGCTATTTTCTGTAGGTCATCATTAATCCCCACGGCAGGGAGACAGCTCCAACTCACATTAAATCGTCTATACAAGTGGTCACAGTCGAACGGTTTTCGTTTTTCTCAAGAATAGATGAAATGTGTCCTTTTTTATAGGCGAAGGGGATGCTTCCTCCCGCCGACGCTTAAACTGGGTTGCCATGTTTTAGAGTTTGCTGACTCTATCCGTTTTCTTGGTTTGATCTTGGATAGACGACTGAATTGGAAAAGCCATATTCAGTTTTTAAAGGAACGGTGTTTTAAAGTTTTAAACATTTTAAGATATATCACAAACCGTCTGTGGGGAGCTGACCGCAAATCTATGCTAATGCTGTACAGAGCATTGGTGCGGTCAAAGATCGACTATGGGAGTTTGGTCTACTCCTCGGCCCGGAAGTCATACATGCGTCCACTGACATCGTTACACAATGCCGGAATCAGATTGGCAACTGGTGCTTTTAGAACCAGTCCCATTCCTAGTATTTATTGAGATGCTGGGGAGCCGCCATTGGAGATCCGGAGAAATATCCTCATGTGTAACTATGTCACAAAAATTTTATCTTTGAAAGAACACCCGTGTTTTGACGTAATTTTTAAATCCCGTTTTACTGAAATTTTTAACCGACACACAAGGGCCACAATATCGTTTGGATTACGTTTTAAGTCTTATATGAACGATATTGGATTGCAGATTCCCAAGATTGTTCCTACTGGCTCTCTTAAATATCCGCCATGGCAGATCCCACGCCCTAATTTCTTGTTGGACCTTGCCCTGTATACAAAACATAATACCCTCTCTTGTGAGTACAGGTCGCTATTTTTTGAAGTACTTAATGATCATCCTGGTTGTGAACTGATCTTCACGGATGGCTCTAGATCCTCTTCCTCCAGTGCGTGGGCCTTTACTAGCAAAAATCTCTCTTCTAAGGGAGGGCTCAACCCGCTGAGTAGTATTTACACGGCGTAGTTGACGGCCATAAGAATGGCCTTGGAGAGCATTGGTGTTTCGAACGGTCCATATATGATTTGTTCGGACTCCATGAGTGCTCTTCAGTCCATTACCTGCTTCTCCCCTGTCCACCCAATAGTTCAGGATGTACAGGAAGCCCTTTACCGTTTAAACTCCAGAGGAGTTGACATCATTTTCCTCTGGATTCCTGGACATGTTGGCTTAGCAGGTAATGAGAGGGCGGACGCACTTGCGAAAGAGGGTTTGAACCTCCCTGTCACAAATGGCGACTCTGTCCTCCACCAAGACCTAAAGGGTATGTTTAGGACAGCAGGGCTTAATAAGTGGCAAACTTTGTGGCAAGAGATATCGCAAAATAAGCTATGTGAAATAAAAAGGGATATTTCTCCATGGGCATCCTCTGTAAGTAATAGTAGAAGGGAAGAAGTCGTGGTCGCGCGTTTGAGAATAGGGCATTCAGCCCTGACCCACTCGTTTCTCTTTACCATCGAGAAGGAACCACCTCGATGCACCGATTGCGACTCCCTTCTAACTGTAAGACACCTCCTGACAGAATGCCGGAAATATAACGTGCTACGAAGCAGGTTCCACATTACGGGGGAACTTGCTGATATTTTATCAGATGACTCCATGAAAATGGATAATATTTTAAGGTTTTTAAGAGAAGCTGGACTTATCCACCTTTTATAGAATTTTAAACATTTACTTTTAATGCATTTTATTATTTATGATTTTACTATTCAATACATTGTAGGAAATCGTTTGCAATGTCTCTTGACAGACAACGAGAAAGGTGCAAAATGACCCTAGCTGTCGAAGCACCTAAAATCAAATACCTACCCCTACGAGGTGGGGGAGTCGCAATTAAGTTATGCCCCTCCGATTCCAAATTGAAAACATCTCCTGGATAAGTTTTAGAGAAAGACTAACAGAATGTTAGCGTTAGGCTCAGGGGGAGGCTACCAAGATGATTAGCGGCTGTCTTCAAAGAATCCCTAAGTTCCTTTCCACTAGCCTCTTTTAATCCTGGGGTACTCGCGTCAATTTTTCAACGGCCAGTACTCGCGTGGGGTGCTCCTGACAACCCACAGATTTGTTCTTCTAAAAAGATTATTACTATTATTCAATTAATTCTTTATTTTGTTCTATTTATAATCATGTATAAGTGATTTTTGAGAAGTTCCACACAATTTTTCACTATTTATCTATTTCGAAAGAAAAAAGTCTTAAGGTAAACTTTCATGGATATTTTCGGATAGTCTATGAGTCAGTTCACAGTTTTTAAGAATATACTTATAATATCGTCAATTCAATTAAAGAAATAGGTAATTCCATAATAGAACACAAATAATAATTGTACGCGAGAGGAAAAGCCGTTTTCCACATCAAGACCTTGAAAACTGTATTTTCTTTACTTTTTCAGTTTGAATATTCGTGCAATTCACTATAATTTTATAATAGTTCTGTCAAATTTCAGTCGGAAGCAGTCTACAGGGAGCTTCAAAACAGAAAACTAACATTGAAATAATAAAAATCTATAAACCTAGTAGTCAGTGAAGAAACTGTTGAGATGCGATCTCCAGTTATGGGAAATAACACATTTTATTATGACAATCAGTGAAGAAACGAAACTATTGAGAGACAATCTCAAATTATGTGAAATAATAAAAGTTCTGAAGATAGTATCAAAAATTTCAGAATAAAATACGAACAGCGTCCGCACAAAGGAATTTCCGTAATGTACAATGCAGAACTCTCTTAGAAAAAACCTACGGAAAGACCGGAAACTTAATGCTATAAAACGATTCCCAGGTTTTCCATGGAAGGCGACGAAATATGGGTCAACGGGAAAATTTTGAACTACGTGTTCACGATGGAAATCGTGACATCATCACGGGATGTCGCTCACCCCCTTCCCCTCCCGTTTTAATACGATAATCGTAGAAAATATAAATTGGACGGATAGAAGAAATGGACTTAAATAAAAGAATGAATTGCATTTAAGAAATCAAATTTATTACCGTATATCACACATTGCGAAAGTACAAAGTAATTATGAAATTACATAACAGCGAGGTATTTGTGCATAAATATTATACAATAAAGATATAAAAATGAATTATTGTACCCGTCTTTTATAACGTTAATACCTTTTATGCATGAAACGTATTTAAAGGAAATTCACGTGGACGACGAAAAACGACAAACTTTCACGTCAAGAATGAATTTGTGGATCAACCAAAAATCTATTGTAAAGTGATTTCTTCGGCCCTGGAACACAGTTCTCTTTCTATTCTATCTGTAAAAAGAATGAAAATAAATTTCTAAGAATGTAATCATTAAACCTGCTAAACCTAATGAAATTGATGCAGGAGGCAACTGGCATGATACAAATGGCCTCGCGGACTGTTGTGGCAAATGCAGTGTATCCGATTAATGTTTTACAGAGTTTAGAGATCATATAAGAGGTAGGAAGAGAAATGGTTTTTCTTTGTTGCTTGATGGATGCCATTTAACGAGATATGAGTGAGTATAAGTTTATTAAAGTATTTATGTAAACTGGGAGTTATAATAGACGATTGCGATAAACACGCGCCGACTTAACCGTACGCGTAAAACTGGAAAGAAAAGCGAAAGTGTGGAGGCGATCTCGGTGTACGGGGAAAAACGCTTCGACTTAACCGTAAGGTTAAAACTGTTGGAAAAACCCATAGTGTGGTGCGCCCTTAAAGGGCACTATATTTGCCGCAAAACAATCCGGGAGGCCACATAATTACGACTTTAATTTCGGGTATGATACAATTTATATAGTTTTTTCTTCAAAATAGTTCAGATCCGCAGATATTATGTTAATTACTTCTAATTTTAATCTCAAAAAGAATAAAATCCTGCACGTCGAAAAATCGATTTTTACGTGTTATTTTATGGGAAATGGAAATGTCGAACCCAGAACTTTTCTCGAGACTTTTTTTAGTCATCACCTTAAAATTTGTAAATTGAGTATTTTTTCCAAATTTCGAACGAGTATCTCGTTTCTTTATTGATTAAATCCAATTTATCACCGCCGACAAATTATTAATAAGACGAGAGAAAATCGCGGCCGAAGGTCACTTTCGGGAATGTCTTGCATAGCGCGCAACCTCGATAATTTTTTCATTTTCGTTACCGTCGTATCATTCATTGCAACCATGGTATTGTTTGAACTTCAAAACAGCGTCGAAATTTAGAAATTTGAATAGTATATCGGCATTGGGTCTTTTTTATTGTGACTTTATGCAACACACCACGACTTGAGATAACTGTACGGTTTTGGAACGAGCACGCTCCACACTGGCAGACTTGCCCGCACACGGTGACAGGACCGAGGAAAAATCAATCGGTGACAGATTTCGTTCGTTCCAGTCCATTCTTCCAGATTTTTCCTCCACACTCTCCGTTTTACGTGTACAGTTACGGTTTTAAAAAAAGAGTCATTAAAGCAAAAAGAAAACCCATTCTTTCGCTCCCACTGTTTATGCGAACCAAAAAAATGGAACGCAAATAAATAACGGTTTTCGGTTTCGGTTCGGGTTCAGAAAAATATTTATTTTTCGGTTCGGGATCGGTTTCACTCCAGCTAAAATAACGTTTTTTTTTCGCTTTCGGTTTTCGGTTCCTTTCCGGTTCGATGCCCTGTTTGAACTACGTCAGAGCGCCTTCATTGGTCTTCTGTACTCTCGTGGGTCTTACGGAGCGGACACAAACGTTGCAGATTTGTTTTCTCGGGAATGTGGTCCTGGAATTTTCACTCAAATCATGCCATACAATCGTTTCATGGAAATAATAAGGTTCCTTCGCTTTGATGAAAAAGCTATACGGCGGGAATGGCTGCAAACAGACAAATTGACACTTCAGTCATTTGGGAGAAATTTGAACCTTGAGTTTGGATGAAAATATTACCGAGTTATATGTGCATGAAAAATTTGAAACGCCTGGCCAAAGCCCAGGTAATTTATTTTTATCTAGTTTATATATTAAGTTCTTAAATAAAATATTTTCAAAAATAAAAGCCTTTATAATTTATTGGATTTGTCACAAAAAGCCAAGTGCGAGTTCTTTAAATTGGTTTCAAATGGAATAATATTCGCAAATATTTCAGCAAATTAGAAAATTCGAACGAATGGTTAAAATAATAAAAATCTCGATGAATTTGATACACACAATTTGCATATTGAGTATTTTATTTAGCTAAATATGGAAAACGTTAAAATGAAACTTGTGGACTTTCAATGCAGTTTTATTTGGAAAGAAAAATTTATGGATTTAAGAAAAAACATTGAGAAAGCTGAAGGGAAAGGATTATCTGGTGAAAAGTACAGTTTTAAAAATTTATTTTAAAGTAGGTAAGCCAGAAATGTATTACTCTTTGAAGGAAATTGCAATTTAGATTTTAAGCATCTTATCATCGACTTCTTTATGCGAAAGATTTTTTTAACGATGGATTAAATTAAGTCAGATATTAGAAGTAGACTGACAGACGAAATTTCTGCAGCTTGTTTTTCTATTCAATCAACAAATTGCATAACAAACCTCACAGAACATTCATCAAAAATGGCCCAAAAAATTCAAACAAATAAATAAATACCGTATTTTAATTTTAGTATTTTTCCAAATTTCATTTCTGCAATTCTTTCCTTTTGGCTTTAGGATACGTTCAAAATAATGAATAAGAAACTTGTACACTATGTACACATATAGATGTGAATACAAACATATTAATACATATAGTCATAAGCGTAGAGGCATATTTAATAATAAATAGATGTATGGCACGCCTGAAATTATACAACGGAAATTTTACGTCTTTTGGCACACTTATCAAAACCTATGAATTGAAGATTCGACTCCAACCGTAATAAAAGGAATTTAGCGAAGAAGAACACTGGATCCTTTACCTCACTACATCTTCCACATCACTTAAGGGCGGCGTACGGGTAGAATGGAAATTTAGTTTTCTTTTTATAATTTAACGTATGTCCATAAGATGGAATCATTTACTTATTCTGTAAATGCCACAGCAACATTATTTTGTTTGAAAATACAATTGAAGGAACTATAATGAGGGCCATGTCGTTCTGCGATTATGTTTATTCATCGCGTGCATTTTGTTTCACTCCATTTCAAAATCATAATTTCTTGTTTAGCTCCCGTTACCGTAAGACGATGAGGCCTTACAATTGTTCCTCCTTCTTTAATCAAGCCATAATTCACCAAAACTCAAATCCCGAGATGTACGTGAAGTAGATGCAGTAATAAATGTTGCCAGCCATTGAGGAAAACTCGCACTAGAAGTGATGGTGACCATTTACAAGCGCATACGACTCCTATCCGTCGTCAGCAAATACGCGTGGGGAAACGCGGTCAGACTCCCTCGGTCCGGGGAGGAAAGCCTGATGCAACTCCCTTTGGATTTTATCCAGAGGGAGCGGCCGATTGAGGTTCAAATGTCACAGCAATCAAGTCAGCGAAGCCAGTCCCGATTTCAGCAGGCACCACCACGGTATAAGCCACCAGAACCAGAGGACGCGGCCGAGGGGCCCACCGCGGTCCTCGAAAATGAGGCCCTCGTGCTTCACATCCCCAGAACTACGGAGCCAGGTACTGCTTCAGAATTGAAGGAAGACCAGGACCAGATAAACGAATTTTTACGATGGATGGACTCTGGCGAGCCACAAAACCCTGTAAAACTACTCGACGCTGACATTTACTCATCAAAGTCAGCCTCGAAAACGAGAAACTCACCGTCGCTCAACAGCAACACGACACCGGATACGGGAGCACAGGAAGATGCCTTCTGGCTTTTGGGCATTCTACTCCCGCCTGTTCTCCCTGCGATGACAGCGGCAGAACCTACGCATGAACCTACATCGGCAACAGTGAGTCCGCTACCTGCGGCCCTCTCCTTCCCATATAAGAACCCTGCAGTTAATAACCTGTTCGTACATAAACGTCGTCGTACTGATCTGTCGCAGCATCCGTAGGAAAATTGCCGAGTTCGAGCATCTTATTCGCAGTCTGCATGCCGACGTCGTGATAGGCACAGAAAGTTGGTTAACGGATGAGATTCAGAGCCAGGAGATATTTCCTAGAGACTATCCTGTCTATAGAAAAGATCGCGCTAATAGATCAGGCGGGGGAGTTTTCATAGCGGTTAGCGATAAGTACGATAGCAGTGAGATTCCGATAGGTGACGAGGATATCGAGAGTGTTTGGTGCCGCATAAGTAAAGATGGCTCCAAAAAGGTGTTCATATGCTCGTTTTACAGGCCACCAAATGCTGGTGTAGGTTATATTTTAAATCACGAGAAACAACTATCAAAGATTAGACTGATAAATCAAGATGGAATCTTTATAGTCGGTGGTGACTTTAACTTACACTCAATTGATTGGGAAAACCTATGTTTCGAATCTAGAGATAAAGAACGCGAATCCTGTGAGGCATTATTCGAAACATTCTGCGAGCAATCTCTCCTTAAATTAGTCAGAAAGCCAACGCGATCGGGAAACATATTAAATTTATTAGAAACTAAAGTCCCAGGGTGAATAAACAAAGTCACCATTGAAGATGGGATAAGTGATGATCAGGCCGTATATGCAGAGTGTAAGCTGAAAATCGATAGGCGCCCTAAGCCTCAAAGAATGTTTTATATATTTGCTAAGGCAAACTTTTCAAGCTTCAGGTCGCGCCTACGAGAAATACTACCTGGCCTCCGTGATATGACCGAACGATCAGGTGCTCAGTCTTCATGGACATTATTCAAGGATATAATGCTAGGAGGCGTCGGTAAGTACATTCCAATTAAATTAAAGGTCGACAATAAATAGCCACGTTGGTACAATAAGCAAGTTAGGAGTGCGCTTAGGCGTCAGAAAATAAGCCAAGCGAAAATGAAAAATATGCCGTCTACATCATCTGACAAGTACAGAGAAGCTAAAGTTAAGACGTATAAGAAATCCCGCGCTAAATCGAGAAATATTATTCGCGAGGCTTTTACTAATTTCCGGAATAAGGTATTAAATATTTATTTGAAGGAGTACCCTGAAGCGTTTTGGTCCTATGTGGGAGAGGTCCAAGGTAGAGGCCCTACCATACCTTCCCTGCGTAATGACTCGGGTGCCGTTATTCATGATAGCGTAGAGAAAGCCAACATGCTAAAAGGATCATTTTTCAAAAGCATTTACTTCCGTCCGCGACCATTGTGCGCTTTATGCACCCATAATAAGGAGGGACCTGATGGACAATATATTATTATCTGAGGTGGGATTAGCAAAGCAATTAAGTTCCATCCGGCATAACAAAGCCACTGGCCCCGAAGAAATTCCTGCTCGCGTTTTAAAAGAATTAGCTGAGAAAGTAGCACCTTTTCTTCGGATAAACATCGAGAAATCCATTTCTCGCGCAGAGGTCCCTAACGAATGGTTAGCGCACGTTACCCCAATTCATAAGAGCGGCGACAAGGATAACCCAGAATAATACAGGCCGATTTCTTTTACTTCGATTTCGTGTAAGATTCTCGAGCATATACTCGTTAGCAACATAATGCGATTTCTTGATTGTAATTTATTGTTAGATGATTGTCAACACGGCTTCAGGAAAGGTAGGTCATGTGATACTCAGCTCGGTCTTTTTGTTAATTGTGTACTGAGAATCGGATAAAACAATACGCAGGTCGATTTCATCTTCTTAGATTTTAGGAAAACCTTTGATAAGGTACCTCACAGGAAGTTAATAACGAAATTAGAAATCTTAGGCGTTAATTCTAAAATCGTTATTTGGATTCGTGAATTTTTAAATCATAGGAAGCAGAAGGTTGTTATGTATGGGAAATCTTCGAACTTAGTGGAGGTTGTCTGTGGCGTTCCGCAGGTAGTGTAATTGGTCCGTTATTATTTCAAATTTATATACACGATATCAGCTCAGTAGTCAGGAGTAAAATTAGGCTTTTCGCGGACGACACCGTCATCTACAGAGAAATAAGCAATCCGGAATACTACCAGTATCTCCAAAATGACCTAGAAGCTATTTCTGCATGGTGTAAGGAATGGCAGTTAGAGAACAACCAAAAGAAAAGTTGCGTCATCAACTTCTGGAGAATGAAGAGTATCTCGCTGGATAATAATTATTCGTTGGATGGAGTAGAGATTCCAGTTTCAGACTCGATTAAATATCTCGGAGTCATGATCCATCGTGATCTCTCGTGGGACACCCACATTCGCCGATTGATAGGTGCCGCTAACAAAAAGCTGGCCTTTATAGGAGAATAGTTCCAAATAGCTCCGAAAAAGTGAAAGAATTATTATATTTATCCTTGGTTCGACCGCAGGTCGAATATGCTTCAGCTGTGTGGGATCCTTACGAAAAGGGACTCACTTACGTGATAGAAAAGGTTCAGGGCAGGGCAGATAGATTTCTAAAGAGGAATTACGATAGTAAACAAAGCGTAACATCATTAATAAAAAAATATAAAATGGGCATTGTTAGAGGAACGTAGGCTGCAGGCTAGATTTAAGCTACTGGAAAAATTTATTTCGGAGGGCCTAGCGAATGAGGTAGTAGGACTTATCAGAAGCCCGACGTATATCGGAAGGCAGGACAGTGAGGATAAGATTCGCGAGATCGACTGTAGAACGGAGCGATATAGAGGATCGTTGTTCTCTAGGACGATTAGAGACCATAATAGGAAAAGGTAACGTAGGAAATCTATGGACCCTTGCGGCACTGCATCCCCTGCCATCCACCAAAAAGGTGACTTGCAGGGTATAATGTAGATGTATGCGGAACAGATATTCCTAAGCCCACCGGTGCTCCTCAGGCGTTCGCCCATAGCGTCCCAAACCCTTCAGCTTCTGAATTTACTTCAGAAATATGTCGACATAGGAGTTCTAAGTGAAAATATTCGGCCCACGTGTGCGTTCCGTTCATCAGCATTACTAAGAACCGTCAGGGTTATACAGGCTCATTCACGACCTTTCCCCCTGTACGGAGTTTTATAATAAACCTAAATTCACGTTAAAAGACGCGGGTCTAGCCATGCAGGCAATACCGCATAACGCCATTATGGCTAAATTCGATCTTTGTTAAACCTTCGTCCAGATTCCCATTGCTCGTGAGTGTTATAAATTCTATGGTATATATGTTAATCACCGATACTATTGTTTTACGCGATTGCCCATGGGTCATGAGTTTACGCCCAATGTTATGCAAAAATGGGCAAGGACAGTTGCCCTAGAAGTCACAGAATTATTTAGTGTTAAAATGATAGTGTACCTTGATGACTGGTTGTTGTATGATAACAATTTAAAAGAAGAATTAGTATGAAGTATTTGAAAAATTTTGAAAGTTGATATAGATTTTGAATTAACTGTAAATAACGAAATGAAGTATCTCAGACCATGTGGTTCAGTTAATTTTTTGTAAATGTTATTTAGTGTTTTTAGGACGAGTGGTATAGCATTATTTCTGTCCTATACTGCAGTTATGAAGAAGGATCGAAGAAAATGTCAATACAAGCAAAGCATCGAACTCAATTGTTGAGGAAGATTCAACAATCCATCAAGGATCTAATCAGGGAATATTATTAAATTTATAACAGCTTTGCCTGGAATTATCTGATTTTAAATGGAATTGCAATAAAATTCATTAAATCCGTAATAATGAAAATGGTAACGGGCCAAGAAGAAGAGAAAAATGAATAAATTCTGCGGCGTTCAAATGTTTTAAATAGGGGCTCGAATAGGCGAGAGTATCACAATCATAATATTAAATATGCGTGTTAGCAGAGAGGCCGGGTCGGCTCCTCGGTCAAATGCGGAGGGCGTGGGGTAGGTGGTTTGGTTGGGGGCCGGTGGGTATCGAAGGGATAAACGGTGTTAGGGTCTGGAGGGGGTGTGGATAGGGGGGCGGCGGGGGAGGAGTAGGTCTGAAGGAGGCGGGAGTCCGAAGGGGTAGTGGGTCGAAAGGGGTGTCGGGAGGGGGTGCGCGGATCGCACCGCGCCGTGTTCCTCGTCCGCCCGGGAGCGGAGGCCAGTCGCGTTGCTGTCGAAGGAAGGCGCAGAGGGGTGGCGGCGGAGGAGAGCGTGGCGCAGGACGGGTGCGGCTGGTGCCTGCACCCGCGCCGCACCTAGGCATCGCCCGGGTGCCTCGCCGCCATGGAGAACAGGAGTCGTGCCGTGTCTTGGGAATCCATCGCATCCCGAGAATACCTGAGGTGGGTACGGGAGTGGGTGTGCGGGGTGGGTGCGTGAGAGTAACTGGTGTGTGACACAGGGTGGAGCACAGAGTGCGGATCAATCGGCTCCCGGATCTCGTGGAGGCGATAATGAGCGGAGGAGGGAGGGGAGAAGGAAAACCTGCGCTTAAATCTAATACGACGATTTATATGCATTTTATCCGTTGGTTTCTGACATAATATCTGCCAGTTCTGTTGGCCCACGTCGTCCAAAACTAAAGCGAGGGCGTAGTGGTTGGACCAATTCGTTGTCACCGAATGCTCGCCAAAGTGCTGGAGTACATTTCTCTCTTTCAGACCGTTTTATTTTTATTCGATGCCACTTATGCCGCATTGGTTGGAAATATTTTTGAGATTGGTTGACTTCTTAATTTTTCTAAATTTAGTTGACTCTGTTAACTGAACTAAACGCATTAAATTATTACTGATTGGACTATAAAACAAATAGAAATTTTCCCATAAGGTTTATCTTAAATTCAAATGAGAAATTTAATTAAACTTTAAAAATTTCAAGGCGGAAAAGGTCACGAATTGCTTGCAGTTCACTAGAATTAGTGGTTAGAAAACCATATTTATGCTACGGCGAGGGTGCTAAATAAGGTTTGCGAAACCGAATTTGTTTTGTCAATCTTTGTGAGAATTGGTGGAGACATTCGCGTCTGTAGTCGCTTTGAATGTAGTGAAAAAACTGTTAATAGTGTCCAAATGGCCAATTTTATTATTCAGTGAGAGGCCAAGACAGTTCACTCGATACAAAATTACTTAGCAACGATAGAAATAACTGCAATTCTTGTGATTGTGCAATATTAACTATATCCGAAAAACTGGAGAAGAAGAGGCCGAATATACACAGAGTTTTGGCAATGAGACGAAGAGGAATCCTGGAGTGGATCAAAAGAGAACGGAACTACACGGGAGAAATTTTGTGAATGTGTGTGTGTGCGCGCGCGTACGTGTGTGTGTCTTCGGGGCAAGATAGCGACTGTTAGAGAATTAAGGACTTGATAAAGGTGAAGTGTTATTGTTGGATGGAAGAAATGGACCAACTTGTGCAAAATTGATTCAGGCGATAAATACTTAAAGAGTATCTCGGAAGGTTTATTTTCATCTTTTCTGCCAAGTAAATTAAAGTAAACATATGTAATGATAGAAAAACACAATTTTTAGCAAATAACTTACTATAAAATAAAACATTTTCTCAGATAAAACGAGAAAAAATGATCTGCTAGGATAGTTCAGTGGTAGAATATCCGCCCGGCAAGTGGAAGACCCGGGTTCGATTCCCAGTAATAGCAGACTTTTTCCTCGTTTCAAAATCATTCCCAAATTTACAGCGTATACCTGTCTGCATAGGATCTTCGGATCGCTTCGTTCCATCAACATTAAACCTGGAAAATGTTCTTCTGGATACATTGCAGCATAAAGGCAAAAGATTAAAATAATAGATAAGAAACGTTATCACGTTTCCCCCGTTACAGTCCCCCGTCCTTTCTAAGCCTCCCTCTGTACCGTGTCTCCCACAATTATGTGCCTTCCACTCCTCTGAGCCTCCTTCCACATTGTGCCTACCTCTTTTAAATTCCTCCCTCCCCTCAGTGTCTACCCCTTATTTGTAATTCACTCACATCTGTGCCTCCTTCCCCTCTGCGCTTCGCACACTTCTGTCTCCTTCCCCTCTGTGCCTCCCGCCCTCTGTTCCTCCTTTTCTGTGCATCTCTCTTTTCTATGCCTCACTATCTTACTTGCCTTCCTCTCCTCTCTGCCTCCCTCCCCTTTTGTAATTTCCTCTCCTCTTTTCCTCCTCACCTTTTGTAATTCCCTCCTCTCTTTGCCTCCCTCTCTTTTATGGCTCCTTCTTTTCTGAGCCTTTCTCTCCAACACAACCTCTCACTCGCTTTCCACCTTCGTCTCTCCTATATCGTGCTTTTTTCAATGACCTCAATCGTTCTCTCCTCCGCCTCTTCCCTATCCTCGGCATCCTCCCTATCCTCCGTCTCTTCCATTGCGCCCATCCCCTTCTTGCCTCTTCGCCAATAATTTCCTCTCACTTAATACTTATCGCGTCTCATCTATCTTTAAAAAATTACATTATTCTAAGAAAAGGACAGTATATTCTAACGATACTTTCAGTTGTAGTTAACATTTATTTCGGAAGCTTTAATATTAGTTTTCGCTAGTTTAACGAAATATTTCAGCCAAACTGACTGTCTGCCGTTTGAAAAATAATATGCTGAGTCTTTTTTCAATTTGTAGTATGCGCGTTTATATCGATGTTTGTTTGATCTAACAGAAAATTGCATTTTATTAATAAATTAATTGTGATGTTAATATAAAAGTTATTAAGAATATATATATATATATATATATATATATATATATATATATATATATATATATATATATATATATATATATATATATATATAATTTTATTCAAGCCCTTCGACAGAAAATTTTCTTACCTTCAACAGGATTCGAACCACCTCACGCTTGTACTGCTCTTCATGAGCCATGGATTAAAACATCTCGCCACGTTTAATTTATGTATTTTGAGGAAATCTTGCCATTTTAATGTGATGTTGCCTTACCAATGAGTTACATTGATACACCTCGAAATCCTATAGTTATTTCAATCTTTATGGGCGAAAGCGTGATTTGAATGCTTTTAATACGAGAGAGAGAGAGAGGGAAGGAGAGGGAAATGAATCGTTGCGTTATATGCGAGAAGGAATACTTATGAATGTAGAATATTAATCATTCTCATATTAAAATCACTTAGAATCATCGTCGGAGATCAAGACTTGAAACAACGAACGGCTAAAAGAACGAAAGTTTGTTTTCCTGCCATCGATTTTTGAATACGCATCAAATCGATCAACAGATCAGTTTTTAACGCGAGAACTTGACAAATTCTCAGTGATTTGTGTCGTTGCCGGTTTCGTGTAATTGGCTACCATTGCCTTGAGTAATCTATTCACGAAATTTTAATTTAAAACTATCTCCTAGAATTTCAAAGGGCATCTCCTTGTTCGTTTAGAAAGTTAATTTTTGGAGAATAGAGTTATATAATTCACATTAAACTAAAAGGAAAAAATAAAACAAATAAAAATAAAATTTATAAGTCAATAACTTTTATAAAGCGCACAAAAAGTGCAAAAATAAAAATATTATAATTTTGTTATTAATAGCTCATATAAAACGCACTGAATGAAATAAAATTTTAAATTATTCAATTAGTAGAGATATTGAGCATATAAAAGTTATGTTGCATTCTTGAAGACATCTGAACTAATTATTAGATTTACTACATAACTTTTATATATTCAATATATCTATTTATTCTTTAATTTCAATTTTTTATTTCATTCGGTGAGTTGTATATAAGTTATTAATAAAAAAATTATAATATTTTTATTTTTACACTTTTTGAGTGTTTTATAAAAGTTATTGATTTAAAAATTTTATTTTTATTTGTTTTATTTTTATATTTCCTAAAGGATACAGGTACTTTATTCACAATTTAATTAGTACTAATTTAAAGTAATTTTATCCGGTATTGAAGCCGTGTTGCTGCTTATACTCTTTCAGACATAGCGCCTAATTGAGTAATATGTAAGCTTTTCTGCGCAAGATGCATCATTATAGAAAGGGATTTTTATTTATCCTTAGTTAGGATACAATGGTCACCCTTCTTTGAATTTTAAGATGACATGGAATTTCACAGTTAAGAGCAGTGTTTCTCAACTGGTGGCGATGGTCCGCGGTTAACTCGAAGGACGCAAAAATATTTGAGGCGGGTGGCAAAAAGATTTGAAAGGCTTTTTCGGTTAAAATGTTCCGCACTATTGCAAAACTATAGATACATTATAAATAACTATTGAAAAAAGATATATATATATATATATATATATATATATATATATATATATATATACCGAGTGGGCCATTGATGATGTGTACAAACTCATGCTAAATTTACACATGAAGGGGCAATTTTAGGTCAGTGAAACTTTGCACACGCCTTGCCCTGGCTTCTAAGATTTGAACAATGAGGTTGACAAGTTGGTGTATTGCTGATTTCACCCCATTTTAGGGGTGAAATCAATTTTCTTCAAGGAGCCTAATGGGCCTCCTTTGTTAATTTTGAAAAAAAAAAATCTTTTTTTGAAGTTCGCTAGAGAAATGTTGCAGTCGACACCGCTAATTTCAAAAATGATGTTAGTTTTAATCACCGACCTACCCCTGAGGCAAGAGTAACTAAGCCTAAGAGAAAAAATAAAACAATCTTCATAAAAAACTTTCCTGGGGTTTTCCACCACGTTGATTATAAAAATTAAGTGTGTTTTAACCCGCGACTCACCCCTAAGGCAGGGGTACTACACCTAAGAGAAAAATAAAACAATGTTCATAAAAATATTTCCTGGGGGTTTTCGACTCCGCTGATTACAAAAATGTAATGTTTTAAGCCTCCGAACCACCCCTGAGCAGGGGTATCTACCCCTATGTAGGAGAATTTATTTTTAATTTGGCAGTCATGGGCCCGTACGTATATGACGTCACGCACCTTGGGGGGGAGGAGGTCGGACTCTCAATGTCTTTTGGGAGCAGCTCATTTTGTTGGGTGCCGAGGTTGAGTTGCCAAACGAAGTCCTGACTTCACTCCGTGTGATTTCTTCCTGTGGGGATTCCTGAAGCAAATAGTTAAAAAAACGATTTGATTCCATTGAAGAATTGAAGGCAGAAATCTCACGGAGTGTGGAAATTATTTCGCCTGCGATGTTGTAGTCGACATTCACGTGAAGTCTCGTAGAGAGAACTAACATGTGCCTGCTCACCACTTTGAATGAGGTATAAGGAATATCTTTTTTCTTAGGGCTTGTTACTCGCGACTTAGGGGTGAATCGGAGGATAAAACAATTCATTTTTATAATCAACGGAGTCGAAAAACCCCCGGAAATATTTTTTATGAACGTTTTCTTTTCATAGTTATCCCTGCCTTAGGGGTGGGTCAGGGATAAAACCACCCCAAGGAAATTTTTTTATGAATAGTTAATTTTTTTTCTTAAGGGTAGTCACCCCTGCCTTAGGGGTAGGTCAGGGAATAAAAGTGATATCATTTTTTAAATCAACGGGGTGGAGAAACCCCCGACCTTAACATTTCTCTCGCGAATTCTAATTTTTTTCCAAAATTAACATAGGATGCCCATAAGTCTCCGTTACAAAACACCCCCGAAATGGGGTGAAATCAGCAACACACCAAAACTTGTCACCTCCCTTCCCTTGTCCAAATCTTAAAACCCAGGGCAAGGGCCATGGAAAGTTTCATTGACCTACAATTACCCCTTGATGAGTAAATTTAAGAAAAACTTTTACACATCATCCGTGGCCCACTCTGTGTGTGTGTGTGTATATATATATATATATATATATATATATATATATATATATATATATATATATATATATAATAGTTAAGAATGAAATTAATACTTATTTATGGGAAAATAAGTTTTTGGCCTTTTTTGCAAGATTGATTGGCGCTTTTTGCCTATGGCAAATGCCACCTTAGCCATACCGTAGTTACGCCACTGCTCCTGAGGAAACACTAATCTCAGACGCTACATCAAATTTCTCATCCCCTGCTTTGTCATGACAACCTCATCTCCTGGCTTGCACGTATAGCTACCGATATTTTTATCTGCCGAAACATTTACTGTCAAGGTGCACTCATGCGTACCGGCACAGTACTATATTGGGTTAAAACCTGCCAAGAGGATTCGTCGTCGTCCCACGGCCCTCAGGACCCCTGAACACAAAGTTAGTCACCGAAATGTCGGCAGAGATCATCGAAACGACCCGAATATAATTCCAAGATCACTTCACTTACAGTAAACGTCAGAAAAGCACCAAGCCTTTATTCATTGTCTTCTCTTTATAAATTATTCATTTAACATAACAGGAATCGGTTTTTCTGTTTCGACTCTCGTCGATTAACTAATTTGTTGAAATACGTGGTACACTCCATCGACTGCTCCCAACTTTACGGTTAATTTCTGGTGTCATTCTAGATGAAGTAATAACTTTCGTTTATTACAAAGCCTCCAGTCCACGGTTAACCTCTCTTGTCGCCAAGCAATACCCTTCCCTGGCGTGCAGAGAGAGTTGGAACCTGTGTAGAACGACCGACGAATGGAAAGAAAACTAAAGAAAATCGACCCTTTAAATAATCTTTCGACTTGGTGGTTCTTCGAGCGTTTCGATTCTTCAAAAGAAGAGAAGCTCTATAATTTTTCGGAAAAGATTCCGACGAGGCGATTCCGAGAATTGCCGAGCATGCCCGAACCGACCCCGAATACGGCCACGTGGTGGAACCCGCGCGTTTTAACCCGTGATGGAAAATAATATCGATGTTACGTTAAGCATGAGAGATTTATATTCTTATAATGAATAATTAACTTTTTTCATCACCCTTTTTCTGAAAATATTTATTGAAGATAGTAATACTCTTATTACTAACAGTGCTAAATTTTTAAAGTAATAATAACATATCACCCAGAAAACTGAAATACCATGATAACATATCATTTGTCACATCTACTAACACGATTTTGGCAAAAGTGTTATAAAAATACATTTTTAGCATTGTTGATAATGATAACTGAGCTATGGATTTTTACAGAAAGTACAATATATTATTTAATTGAAAGCTTGAGCTTCTTGATCCCTCTGTTGACTTCTAGCCTATTTCCTAGCATTTTTCACGATAATTGTTGATTTGCAGCTTGACCTTTAACATGGTCCTGGATGAATTCCGGAACCAGCCGTTTGATAAATATCCTTTTGTTCACAACCAGTGAGTTTTTGGAATTGTGTAATATGTGTTTATTCCTGTTATATTTAGCATACCATAAAATAAGCCCAAGAGGCATCTTATGCTACAATTGGCGGGATGTATGTTTGTTCGTTTGTGGTATTGTTGAATACCCATTAAAGAAACGCGTGGAAATCAGTGCAGGCTTTATTAAAATACATTTTTCATTAGTTATAAATATGATACAATCCTGGACCTTAAACAATTCTGTTGCAAGCAAAAATATAGTTTATTTTATTTTGAAAGAATTCGAATCCATGCCGAATGAGCGTAGAAAATTGCTTTTACTAAGAAAAAACGAGATTTATTTAAGGTTTTCATTAATGAGAAATGTAAGTTTGTCAATATTGAGAGAGAAAGAGAGCTAAATTTTTTAAGGAGGGAGCGAGGGAGAATGAAAGGGAGAAAGCTAGGGAGATGGGAAGGAATGAGCGATAAAATTGGGAAGGATTAAAAGTAAAAAGAGGGAGAATGGGATGAAAAGAGGGAGGAGAATGGGAGGGAGGGAGATAGGGGGAAGGAGAATAGGAAGTGTCTTAATTATAATACTTATTCATGTATTTAACCGTTATTTTTTTGGCGTCGATAATATTCATCAATCCTAAGTCAAAAGTTATGAAAATGTTTTCTTGTTATGATCTGGCATATATATTAAAAGTCAATCCTCAATTTCGTGAATAGCATTTCATAAATGAATGTGTGGTTCTACCAGCTGGTAATACTTCCCTAATTCACGTAAAACGCAATGGTGACCATCATCATGTGTAACGCTGCCTATGATCCTACACCGCATAACTTTTAATCACATTTTGAAATTACATACAATCGTCGTAAGAATCAGGTTAATCTTTCGTCGTCAAGGGAAATTGCATTGTTGCTGATTTTAGCAAACAGTAAACCACTTAAAGGTTCCTTTCCTCTCTACCTCACGGCGGTGTCAGTCTCCCTATAGTCCAATTTTCGAACTATTTCATAATTAAATCTAAGTCGTTATAGTTGACAATGAAATTATTAAAATGAGCATTGCGTTAAAAACAGATCGATAAAATTTCGACCTTATGACTGAGAGATGCTGTGATAACTGTTGTGATTAAAAGAAAAGTGGGGAAAGTATACTACATAAATGGAAAACAGAGATTTCAAAGGCGTTCTTTACGGAAAATGCGTATAAAACTATATCGAAATATTTGGAGCTTCCTGAATTTCTATCTTTGAAAGTATAAGTTGCCATTACGTGGTTCCAAGACCTTTCTGTGGTAAATTAATTTTTCTATCCGAATAATTTTTTTATCTATACCTCAAAGATCATGTGAGCCTCGAAGAGAAAAATAAGGTTTCATAATTATTTGCCTATAGAATTGTCGTAGCGATAGATGTAAACAAAATTTGATATTCTTCTTGAAAATTTCTCGAATTTTAACCTCTGGAATGTTCTCGAATTTTTATTTCCGAAATTATAACCCGTAATTATGTGGTTTTTCAAACTTTCCTGTAGTAAATGTTCTTCCTTATCCGAATACATTTTTTAATATATACCTGACAGAACATATAAGAGCGTAGAAGAGAAAAATATCGCATTTAGTTGTTGCTTGACGGATGCCATTTAACGAGATACGAGTATACGTTTATTAAAGTGCTTATATAAAGCAGAAGTTGTAATTGACGGATGCAGTTAAAAATCACATTTGGGAGATATATTATAATAAGGTCTCATTATCCCTAAATTTAAATAGGGAACACTAACACTTTGTTTAATTAAAATCCACCAAGTAGTTTCGGAGATTACACATGCGAACAAACGGACGGAGACGACGTGCCGTTAACGCGTTGCGCTACTATCGCTTCGCTGATAAAGAACGTCTAACAAAACCAGGAGACCCAAGGAAAGATATTTCATTTTCAACCGCCATCCTGAAACAAAATGGCGGCCGTAAAAATATTTAAAAATTTATATATCGGAAACGGCACTTCGGAGAAAAAATTTTATGATACAAAAATATGCGTCCTGATAAGAGCCATCTTAAAAAAGTATTGTCAGCTTAGCGATGCGCGTAGCGCCCAAGTCTCTGGAGTGCGAGGAGTGCGGGATTCATGGTCGTAGCGCGGAGAAGCAACTCCCCGAGCAGTCTAATAAAATTATAGGGAGTAATAATGTTTACTTATATTCCAATTGTTGTAAAAATTCAATGCTTGCTAAGATATAACTGTTTGAATAAAGTATATCTTTATTCATTAAAGAATTTAGGCTTATGTTGAATCAAATTCGAAGATATACTTTTATTCTGAAAGTTCCAAATTTTCATTATTTAAAAATTAAAAAAATTAATTGTCTTCGGCTATCGTACACATTATCGCTCAGTAAAAGCTTAACATTGAAATAATATGTTCTGCTAATAAAAAGAATCTTTCGTTTAAATAATTGGTGATACTTTTTCTAATAGTCCTTCAAATCAAAGTACAATCATAAATGTTTTAAAAGATTCTCTAAGGCTCTGGGTTCTCATAAGATAGATCTCACAATAGACAATGGGATCTCTCGAGTGTCATGCGCCATATAATCCACTGTCTGGTAAAAATTCATAATCCCTCATCATCATAGGTAGTCTGTCCGTAGACAAGTCCGTGATTATTCATGGTTAAACCTGGTTCTCTATATACTCCTATTTTCCGCTGTCCTCTTCATATCTTGATAACTCTCTTTCCCTTTCAAATCGTCTATCAGTTGAAACCTTTTCCTACCTTTCCCTTTTCCCATATAGTTTTCCTTCTAACACGTCTTTAATCATACTCTCTCTCCTCAGGTAATGTCCAACCCAGTTTGCCTTCCTCTTTCTGATAGTCTATATAATCATTCGCTTCTCCCCTATTCTTCGTAGAACTTCATCATTTTTCATCCTGTCAATTTTATCTTCAACATTCTCCTCTAAGTCCACATTTCAAAGCTTTCTATGTATTTTATGTCATTTTTCCTTAGCGTTCTGCCCCATACAATGCTATACTCCATACGTAGAATTTTATCAACTTCTTGCGGATATCTTCCCTTATATTCCCTGTAAGTAGCTGTTTCTTTCTCCTGAAAGCCGCTTTTGCTTTTCCTATTATAGTTCTGATCTCTTCCGTACATTTTGCCTCTCGTGTTATGATGATTCCAAGGTATTTATATTCTGAAACTTGTTCTAAAGGCTTTCCCCCAATACTTATGTTCAAATTCTCTTTTTTACCCGATATTCGAATGACCTTGTATTTTTCTGTATTTATTTCCTTGCCGTATTTTATACCTGTTATCACTAGTCTATTTATCATTTTTTGTAGCTCCTCTTCCTTTCTTGCTAGAAGTACATAATCCATATATATATATTTTTTTGTTTAATTTCCAAAGTTCCTCCCCTACAGCACTACAAATAAGTTGCACACCCGCAGCAAGTAACACAGTTGACGACATTTCATTTTGAACTGTCAAATCGACTCTGGTTAAACCGTCTAAATCTAGTGTCTCAAACTCACATCTGTCTACGGTCCGCATGAGGGCCCTCCACCAAACCCGCGGACCGCATTAAGGCACCGTATTAAGTCCGCGGCCCGCGTACTTTACCAGTCCTTACACCGTCTCATATTCTTTGCATATTCATTCTTTCCTTCCACAAGAAAGAAATCACCTAAACCCATTGATGAGGCCTTAAATTCATTCATTCCAAGAGTAGTAATATGAATCGGCATCGAGTGTTAGATTTTCGGTTATAGAAGAAACACCCTTGCAGCGGGAAGAACATACCTACTAGTGTGTGCGGAATTTTAATAAATTTGGAAAGAGTAATAAACTACGCATATTTTTAAAGTGCTCATTTAACATATTTCTTAAATTTCTTAAATTTACGTAAGAAATAAATTTGAGTTATGGTCGTTTAGTGTATACTAGCTTACTTCGCGGACCGTAGAAATATACCACAGAGGCTGCATGCAAGCCACGAGTTCGAGACCTAACCAGATTTCGCTTACTACCTTTGTCGCACTCTCCAAGACGTTGTACACAGGTTGCCTCGTGTAAACGGGGCTTAACTTCCCTTCCTAATCAATGAAGTTGCCACTGAAGGATCCGGCGATATTCATTGAAAATAGATTATAGGGATTAAAACCAATCACGCTTGCCTTCTTGCCAATTATCTTATGATATAAGTAAAACTCGACCACTTAAAAAGTACCGCTGAGCACGAGGTGAAGCGCAAGGTTTTTCCAAGGCATCCCTCAGCATCCGAAATTTTCATCAAGACGAGACTGATGGCAGATGAGTTCACAGGGGTTTCCTGATGAAAGGAAATTTGTTAACTCCAGGAGGACTTTTTCTTTCCCCCCTCTGGAGCCCCTTTGCGGTGAAACTCGATTCGTCCACCTCACGAAAAGGAAGGGGAAGATTATCTGTATTTTTTCCATCTCTCTGGTCCGGAATCATGCAATTTTGCACTCTTCTCTCGTATTACTCAATGCGGCATGTCCCTAGAAGGTATTTCCGTTGCTCCATCCACCCCTAGCACGTAAATTCATAGGCTCCGATGGCATAAGTTTTTCACCTCGGAAGAAATTATAACGAGAGAAAAGAGCCAAGAATGAGAGAGTGGTAGATGTGGAGTATAGAAGAGAAAGTAGGAGGACGACGTTCGATGGGAAGCTAAGAATAGGAAAATTAAAGGGGAGAGATTGGAATACGGCAGAGATGCGTACAAAAGGCAGGCAATCGATCTCCGAGCGAGATGTAGCCGCAGCCGATGATGGCAGCCGTCCTGGGAGTGAGCTATGGAGCAATGGAAAGAAGCGGATGAGCAAGAAGAGGCAATTTGGCGAGCGAGGAAGAATTAGAATCGATGTACGTTCGCGTTTAATAGAGAGCGGAAAGGCGACAGTTATGAACGTAGAAGGGAGATGTGATGGAAGTGGCAGAGAGGGAAATCGATATCCTCTCGATTGTCCGTTAGTCAACTCTTCTGCGGACGAACTACGTATTCATTGGACCTTCGATGAATCGCTCGAGCTGTTCTTCTTCTGTGAATCGAATGCTTCTCTCGCACAGCTCCGCTAGAATCCCTTCTGCATGAATTGTCCGTGCACGAAACGTCGACTGCCGTGGTCTTCCCTCGACTGGAGACAGGACGATCCCTGCGTAAACCCTGAATGAACCAGCAGGAAATCTCTTGTATTGCCGCTGATATCTGCCCATCCCAAACTCTCCTTCCCTATCCTTCTCACCCACTTCCCCTCCCTCTTTCCCCCTCTCTCCACTCTTTCCCTCCTCCCCCTCTTCCTCTCTCACTCCCAATTACTCCCCCTCCTTCCTCATTCCTCCCCCTCCCTCTTACCTCTCCTCTCCCCATCCATCCCTACTCACCCTCTCTATCTCTCCCTCTCTCCACTCTCTCCTTCCATCCCCCTCTTTCCCAACCCCCCTTTTAACAACCCCTTAATTACAGAGAAAATTACCACCCCAATAGAAACGCGCGTTAATCCGGCCAATCCCTAAGAAATCTCTTTTCGTGAATAAAAACGACTATCGACCGATTAGCTTTCTTTCCACTTTATCAATTGCACTTGAGAGACTTGCGCATGAAAAAGGAACAGATTTTCTTAACGTAAATCATCTACTTGATTCCTCTCAATTTGACTTTCGAAAGAAAAATAGCACCGATTATAGACGCAGACACATGGATGGCAGAAAACGTGAAGCACTAGTGTATATGTGTGTGCGTGCGTGCTTTTGCGCGCGCGTGTGTGTGTGTGTCTTTGTGCGTGTCTGTTTGCGTGACTGTGTGCGTGCCAGTGTGCATGTCTGGGCGTGTCTGTGTGTGTATGTGAGTGTCTGTGTGTGTGTCTGGGTGCCTGTGTGTGTCTTTCTGTGTGACTGTGTGTAGGCACGTGCGTGCGTATGCGTGTTCGTGTATGAGTGTGTGTATTTTGCTAATCAACCTCTTGGATTATTATAGCCATAAATCCTTCCACACCGAACACAATCACAAGGGAGGAGGGAAATCCGGTGCAGGCATTACCCTACTCTTAACGAATATCACCATGAAGGCCAGCGGCTTAACGTCCCTTCCGAAGAACGGAACGCTGATTTTCTGGGGTCTCTACAGCGCTAGTGTTGCTAGACTTTAGCAAAGCATTTGACTCAGTAGACAAAGACATAATCTTATGTAAGTGAAACTCCGCTGCATGCGATTCTCTTCAACTTCAATAACATGGTTTTGCTCCTACCTTAGCGACCGTTTCCAAAGATTCCTCTTCTTCATGGCTAATGTTAACCAAGCCGTTCCGCAGGGCTCAATTCAAGATCTTCTATTGTTCTCTCTATTCATTGATGAATGCTCTCAAAACTTAACTTAATCCAAATATTATTTTTACGCGGACGATTTTCAAATCTACTAAGACGCCAAACCTTATAGCATATGTATTGCAATAGCTAACATAAATCGTGACCTCGCTCAACTTAAACTCAACATAAACCCCTTAAAATCTCATGCCATTTTAATCGGTTATCCAAATCTACTTGCTTCTTTAAAATTATGCGGAATCAGTTCCTCTGTCTTTGAATGGTTCAGTGTTACCCTATTGCAAAATCGTGAAAAACCTCGGTATTCTAATTAATGAAATGCTTACCTGGAGTAATCATGTAATATAAGTCTGAAAGACGGTAAATTCTTCCTTGCACACTCCAATTCCCCTCACCAACATTCTTCTCTCTTTACTAAAAACACAACTAGTGACCTTTTTAATTCTTCCTCATTTTGAGTATTGTGATACTGTATACCAGCACTTGTCAAAGGATCTCGTCATTAAGCTCGAGTGTTCTCATAGTGTCTGCGTCAGATTCATCATTAATATTAAATAGTCTGACCATGTTTCAGAATACTTCCTAGACTCTCTTCACTAATACTTGAATCCAGAGGAAACCTTCACGTCCTCTGCCTATTGTATCAAGTACTTAAAAACAACATCCCTCGTTATCTTTCTACTAAGTTTGCCATGATTAATACAATTCATCTATCCAATACCTGAGAATGCGATGAACTGCTTACTCCGCTTCATGGAGCAGAAATCTACAACAAATCCATTACCGTTACTGCATGCAAACTCCGGAAATCCAAAGGAATTTAAAAACTTTTAACGATTGTATTACAAGTATTTCCTCTAACGCTTCATGAACTGAACCACTCCCTCTCTTCTCTTTCAGGTTGTCGAATGGATACGCTTATTGCGCATAAAAATTATTAATTATTTTACTCTATTTTCATATAATAAAGGTGAAATACTCCTTTAGCCAAACAATTATTGTTTGGCTAAAGGAGTATTTCACCTTTATTAATCTTAGCCAAAGTTATTGAGCTACTATCAACTATTTTCATACACTAAATTACTCTGTATTCAGTCAGGTATATTTTATTTTACAATCTCTATTTCCCACTCACACCATTCCTTATATCAGCAGTTTCCATACATTACAAAGCCGCGCCCCCCCTCACCTAAGAAAACTATCTTCGCGCCCCTCTCTATACCATATTCATTTATATTTCATAAAAAATACCTAATGGACATACAACTGTCATTAATAAAGCCACGTCAATGAAAAACATGAACGCAAACGATACACCCTAGCCAATTTAGGGCTAGAATTCGGCTGCTGCATATTGTAGGCCTCAAGATAAGGATGGTGAAACGGACAGTAAATATATGAGAAATCCTTTCGCCCCCCGACCTACCCATCGCCCTCCCTCCCACAAAGGGGACGCATCCCATAGTTTGGAAACCACTGCCTTATATGGGTATTTATGTATGTACATATAGGTGCTCATAAATTATTTTTTTCTTTCTTTCCAATTATTGTTTTTCTCTGAACTATTTAGGAATTTTTAGCGGTCTTTACATCTTTCTTCTCTTCGTAGGTATTTGTCGCAGTGGGGCACATTTTTCTGTTTGAATAAGGCTTACACAGTTTTTTTCGACCCACAAAACTAACATTATAATAACAATACTCTGTCCTATTAATCAAATATACACAGTTTGTCTACCAAGTACTGAGTCTGATTTTATTGCGCACATTTTAATGATGACGTTAAACAGCAGGAGACGCTGTTTATTTGTCGACCTTTCTTTCGATTGCCCAAAACCTCATGCAATTATGTACAGTTTTTGTCGGGATTAGACGTGTTTTGTGACTGTATATCCTGCATCGTCGTCAATATTTTAAAATGGAACAGCGTTAGTGAATAATTAATTTGTAAATATTATGTATTTAATTGTAATTTATGTGCTGTTAATATGCTATTGATATGTAAATATTTTAATTACATGACAAAAGGGTTATATATCAGTTTTGAGATGCCTACGGCCCGCCGGCCGAGCGCGGGCATTGAGAATGTTCTATGCTGCCCGCGAAGTTATGATAAAAAGGGAAAATTTAACACATATCCATATCAAATACATTCAAATTGCGACAAAAAATACTTGATATTGAAATATTTACTATAAAAACCTAATTTAGACTTGGTTTTCACTGACATGACACCTCTGAATCTATTGTTATCGCCAGATTTAAAGTCCGCCGAAGCACTGACAACTAGAAATGCGGCCCACCGAGGAATTTGCAACCACCAATGTGGCCCGCCACGTTGAAAAGGTTGCCCACCACTGGACTATATAGTCTCAATTTCGCCCTCAATAATGTCCTTTGTCTTTAATTCTGTCTGCCAAGCGATGACTATTACATTGCGGTAGTTGGTGGATGACGATGCACTTACTCACCAGAAGGACTACCACTTCTGAAACCTTTTACTCTGGCATACGACGTCATAATCCGTAAATCTCGTCAAACATAATTTTATATCAACTCGTAGACTTTAGTGATAATCTGCTTCCTCAGATGTTGCCCTTTTTTCCAAAGCCCTAGGATGATTTCTCTTCTATACTCACAATTCTGTTATATATCCCATATCACGCATCACATATTCTAAATTCATTCTGTATTAGTAGCTGCTCATTAGTCTCTGCTGCACTTAATAGGACCACATGCTGTTGTAGGATTTTAGCAGGTATTAGTGAAATTCGATTAGAGAGCGATTTTTCTACATCCTTGGAGGTCCTTATTTCCTCGTAGGCTTTCAGATGACCTACTACTATCTGAGTGGTCTGTTTGCTAACCCTTCGTGGGTAGATGCTGTACTCCCCTACTTTTTATCGGTACCATGTCTTATAAAATGAGCGTCCTTTCGATGAAGCAACATGCACCTCTTGCCGTCGCAACAGGTTGTCGAATTATCCTTTTCAGCTTTCAATGGAAAATTAAGAGTCAATCGGTGTAGCGGAAGCACTTTGATGTCTGAAGTGTATATATATATATATATGCGATACCTACGAGGCGAGAGTCTACAAATAGAATTTCTCACGTACTTCGTTTGTTGCCGCTTTCTTTACTTGAATGCAGGATTTCCTATTTCCCGATTGCAAATTTCCTTGTTCTTCTCCTCATTTTGTTTTTGCATCTCTGATTCTTCTTCTTATTTACCCTGTTATTGTTGTTTAATATCAATTCTTATTTAAAAGTTCTCGTCTTTTCTCGGTTGCGAAAACTTTCTTCATTGTTTTATGCGGTCCCGTTTCTTCGTGCAAGAAAGAAAGAAATGGTCGTTAGAAAACTTAACTTCTCTAATTAATAATAATTTCAATCTTGGTCTGCAGTGTTTCTTAATGTTACCTGCGTTAGTCTTTTTTCAATATAAAATATCTGTGTGTATCGAGTATAAGAGACCGTCAATATGACGGGTATGCGTGGATTAAATATTAAATTTAAGGCACCTCTCATTCTTTCTCCTTTATTCTCGTCCATTCTCCTCCCTCATATTTTAAGTTTATGTATTTGATTTTTCCTGATTTTTGACATTTCATAAAGAGGCAATGAAACAAAATCGTGAAGGACAAAAATTGATTGAACATTTAGGTGAAAATTTTGATGTAAATTTAAAACAAATAAACACGTAGCGTGAAAACTTAAAAGTCAGAAACGACTGAAATGCATTGTAATGATGGACAACACAACATTTCAAATAGGAAGATACTTCACGCGTACATTGACAATATCCTTTCGTTTGCAAATTTTATTGTGCAGTTTAAAGCCAATTACAATATTGACAATGATTAAGTTTAATTTATTTTGATAATTGAGCTAGATATTTGAAGCTTGGCCGGTGCATTTATAGTGATTACAAAAAATGCATGCCTGCGTCTGAAGCCTCGACTGACGTCACCTTCTGACATGAACGCAAATTAACCAAAAACGGTAGGTTCGATTTCGAGGAATCTTTCACCTGAATATTTGGCGCAAACTCTTGCAGGTTACAAGTGGTTTTTCATCCCCCGGAAAGGCATGGGTTCGATACCAGGATAGTTTTTGTTTTTGTATTTCATTAACACGTAATCCGCTAGAATACGATGTGTAGACCTTTGTTCTTTAACATTTTAAAATATCTAACGATCAAGACTTTGACTCGAGATTTATACCATTTCACGCAGAAAAAAATGAAAATTTTTATCTTTACCGCTGATTATGTTTAAACATTCGTGTTTGCTCATATTTTAGGTTTATATTTTATTTTCTCCGGTTTTTCGACATTTCAAAAAGGAGGTTGCAAGGGTAGCATTGTTCATCTCGGATTTTTGCATTGTTAGACTCGGACTTAGAGTGCTTCTGCAACAAGCTTGCAACAAGTGAGGATATAAAAATTACTTTTTATAACCAACTTTTATATAGTTAATACTTAAATATAAATAAACTGAATAATATAATTACGATAACCTTTCTTCTTGCAGTGGCGTAAAAAGTTGAGTGATGTGGGGGTCTCTCTATGTTCATAGCACAAACTACATAAAAAATATAGTCATCTAATTTATTTTTCAAATGAATTTTCAATGTGAACTCTTCCGAGAAGATGGCATTAATGATTGTTAATAGTGGAGCAATAGGAATGTGTTTATAATGTAATAGTAATAAAATGCACGTATAAGGCAATATTATAAAAGGAGCGATAAGAATTTAATAATAATAATATAATTCACCATAAGGCTGATTTTACAGACGGAATTCTTATTGAAACTCCCAGTTATCGCAACAATCACAATTCACCAACGAGGTTTTCAATGGCCTTTTCATAGGGAAAACAGTTTTCAGAATAATTTTTAAATGAACAAAGATAAAAAGTTTTTAAGATAAATAAAAATTTGAAATTATTAGCAGAAATATCCCTTCAAAAATGTAGGAATTCTCGTATCAATACAAATCCGTATTAAAATAAAGAGACTTCCGCTACACTAAGAACAATGGCAATAGTTTGTTTAATCTCGTTGCTATAATAGACGCTAGAAATTTGTTCAGATTTGCTTAACAATATAAATACAGATGCATCAGATTTCTCCACCTCGATAAATCCGCCATGGCCGAACACAGCCTCACCCAGGGACACCGCATCCAGTTCCCGGAGACCAAATTAATTTCGAATGCCAATGGCTTTTGGGATGGCCTAGTCAAGGAGGCCATCGAAATCAAATTAGAAGAAACAAACATCAACAGAGACACGAGCTTCTTGCTAAGGGACGTACAAAAACAATCAATCAAGACCCGACACCGGACCCACAGACGGGTATTAAACGCTCCGCAAACCTCTCACGGCACCCATGCTCTCTGAGAGCCCTGATTCGTTATTGTTAGCTTTGGCGACTCAATATCGTTTCTTCGCACTTTACGTGCTTTTTAGTTTACGCGCTAACCGCTCGTAACTGTGGCGCTTCTGCTCTTTTGTAGAATCAACGGTTCCGAGTTCGTTATCCGCTTCGTTCGGTCATCGGCAAGGCAAGGGAACGCTAACTTGTCCCTTCTGCTCACCTGTTCTTGTCTCCAACCGGTACGGTGGAGCCTGGCCTTCTGAGGCCATTCTCCGATATTTTTCTTGGACGTAAAAGGGCCCAGAAAATTTTCCCCATGGAAAGGATAATCCCTCTCATGGAAAGTGACCCGAAAGGGTCTGTTGAGACGGCTGCAGAAGGGAGCCTCCAAATCGAGTCCGCTCGTCCCCGGTCGTCGTCGCTGTTTAGCGACTCTTCCTTCGGGAGAATTACCCCGGCGGAGTATAGGGAGATGTGCGCCAAGAAGGCACCGGATGCTGCTGCCCCGGTTGTCGTCGAAGCCCTTCCCTCTACTTCGGCCCAAGTGCAGCTTTCTAAAGCATCGGTAGGCGCCAGCGGGGTCACACCCGCGGCAGTACCCCAAACGAGGTCCACCAAAGAGTACGCCTCTAACGAAGGCAAATCCGTTGCTTCGACGTCCCGGGAGAGAATCCTTCTCCCCCTCCTCCGAAGACCGCAGCCGCCGCCACCTGTGCCGGCAATACTGGTCCGGTTCAGGTCCAACAGTCCGCCGTTGCTCCGGTCGAGTCTACGGACTGGACGGACGGAGTTCTTGGCAAACGTAAGATGCCCCCTAGACTTTGGCAGACCGGTCCGCCCCCATCCTCGGTGCTGACGCAGTCGCCGGCATGGACGAGGATGGTGAGTTCACGCCCGTCACGAAACGGAGAGCCAAGAGGCAGAAGCCTTCCCGTTCCCCTGCAGGGGGGTATAAGACTGCTCCGGAGGGACAAGATCCAGATAAGGGAGCTCAGAAGGTCCGCGTTTCACCGATCACGGTGTACGGGATTCTCCCCCACAAAACAATTGCCGCTGAGCTCAACAAGGTGTGCGGCGAAGAATTCGAGCTGGAGGTCTACAGTGCCTCCACCCGAATCGTCGTCCACACGCCTGAGCACCACCGGGCGGCGACGAAGGTACTGGACGACGCTGAGGTCCAGTACCACACCCAGTTTCTGCAGGCGGTCCAGGGGACGCGCCTGCTCATTAAGAACGTCTGGAAAGCCTACTCCTCCGAGGACATCGCAGCGGGTCTGTCGGCCAAGGGCTATATAGTTCGTGGCGTCCGGCAGATGACCGCGATAGAGGGGGGATGCGAATCCCAATCGGGAGATTCGTAGCCAACCTGGAGAGGACTCCAAGGGCCCCTCCAGCGACGGCTATCACCATATTGTGTCACTCGGAGAAAATCGAGCAGTACCGAGGAAAGAGGGGGCCGTTAATTTGCTTTAACTGCCAGAGGTTCGGCCACGTGTCGCTCGTTTGCAGGTGCGACACGCGTTGTTTCAGGTGCGCCGGTCGTCGCCGTTAACGACACGCACCTCCGCCCGGCGGACGCGTGGAAGATCCCGGGATGGGCGATTTATCGTGCAGACAGGGTCGGCCAGCCCGCCGGGTGGCCGGGGCGTGGCGGCTCGGCACTGCTCGTTCATCGATCCGTGGAACATCGCCCGTATCCGGCGCAAAACTACGTGTCGATGGAGGCTGTATCCGCCGACATCAGGACCTGTACCGGATGGATCAGGGTCTCCGCGGTGTATTATCCGCCGGGGAGAGCGTAGGATCCGGATGAGGTCTTGGATATCGTCGGGGATGGTTGCCCCTCCACCGTACTTGGGGATTTGAATGCCAAGCACACCAGTTGGCATTCCAGCGTCTCCAACCCGAGAGGCTAGCGGCTTAAAGATCTTGCCAATGAAGAAAGGCTCTCGGTGCTCGCGCCAAATGAGCCTACATTTCTCCCGCAAAGGACGTCCTCGATGTTGCTGTCATCAACAACGTCAGGGCGTCCCTTAGCATGCATTTCATCTGCGATATGTCCTCTGACCATAATCCGACCCTGCTACTTCTGGGGAACTTGCCAGTGCGAGTACCACCTTCGCAGCGTCTGAATCTAGCTCGTGCCGACTGGCAGCACTTCCGCCATTCATTGCGGAAAGGCTGCCGGTCGACCCAACACCGCCCAGGACGTTCGGGGAGGCAGACCGTATGGTCGATCTCCTCACCACCACCGTCCAGCAGGCCATAGACGCTGCAATCCCGAAGGTGGTCGTAGCCGGGGGTATACGATCACGTTGCGCAACAGCGTGCGGCGGAGGTGGCATCGCCACCGCACGTTGACCCTCAGGATTCAGTTGGACTCCCTCAACAGGACGGTCCGGGACATGTTGCAAGACGTGCGCTCGGACGCATGGGAACTCCATTTTTTCACCCTTTCCCTGGAGGACCAGTCTATCTGGAAAATCTGTAGGAGGCTTTGCGCTGCCCAGCGGCGGGACCCCCTGATCATCCAAGAGGACTCCGTTGCGAGGACTCCGGAGGAGAAATCCAGCTTGATGGCTGAATATCTGGAGGCGGTATTCTGCCAAAACCCGGCCACAGCAGAGTCGGACGAGATCGAAGAGGACATCGCTCAAGAAGTCGGGACGCTTGACCGCGGCCCCTTGCTTGATGCTGCTGAGCTCCCTCACTTCAAGGTGTGCGAGATCGTTACAGTGATCCGTCACCTTGGACTGAGGAAGGCTCCCGGGGATGATGCCATCCCCAACATAGTCCTGCGACAGCTTCCTGTCGCAGCAGTAGAGTTTCTGGCCGCCATTTACAACGATTGCGTCGGGATTCCATGTTTTCCGTCTGCCTGGAAGAGGGCAAAGATCATCTGTCCCCCGAAGAAGCCGGGGACGGAGATTGGTCACGGAGACATCCAGCCAATTTCTCTCCTGGCGGGCTTCGAGAATATCTTTGAGCGTCTTTTCCGGAAGCCACTGTAGGATATTCTCCGGGAGAAGAATATTCTCCCGGATGAGCAGTTTGGCTTTCGTGAAGGGCACTCCACCACCCATCAACTGAGTAGGGTGACCCACTTTATCACTGACGCCTTCAACAGGAACCACACGGTCGCAGGGGCCTTCTTCGATATCTCGAGGGCCTTCGACCGCGTGTGGAATCCAGCACTCCTGTTGAAATTGCATCGACTCCAGTTTCCTGCGTGGATAGTGCGGCTTATCGAGTCGTACCTACAGAGCAGGACGTTCAGAGTGTTCTGGCTCTAGGTCGGATCGGGACTGCGGCGAATCTGCGCTGGTGTCCCGCAGGAATCCGTCCTGGGGCCAATATCTTCACCCAAGACCCACCTCGGGATCTTGGGTGGAACACTACGCTTGCCCTGTACGCGGATGATGCAGCGTTCCTGTCCCGCTCTTTCAAAAAGTACGCGGCCGTGGAGAAGCTGCAGTGTGCCCTCGACGAACTGGCGTCCTGGTATCGTCGATGGCGCATTGCAGTTAACCCAGCTAAGACCAAGGCCGTCGTCTTCCACCCTGGAAGAGAAGCGCCGCCTGGAGTCGATCTGTCAGTGATGGGGGGTTATCCCCTGGAGCCCAAAGGTAACTTACCTGGGAGTGGTGCTAGACCGGAGGCTTCTCTGGAAGCTTCAGATTGAGCGTGTCCGCCACAAGGCACTCGGGGCGCTGTCGAGACTTCGTCCGATCCTGCGCCCGGGTGTCTTGTCGGCTGACACCAAGAGTCGCCTCCACCTGAGCTGCGTGAGGCCCATCCTTACTTACGCAGCACCGGTCTGGTCTGGAGTGCCCAAGACCACCCTTTCCAGGCTGCAATTGGTGCAAAACAGCGCACTCCGGCTAATACTTGGTCGTTGCCGATACGACAGCGTAAGCCGGATGCACTTAGACGGAAACGTGGAATCCCTGGACGTCCTCCTACCGAGGATGTCCAAGGAATTCTACTGCAAGGCAGCAGCATCGAGGCACAAAGAGGTGCAACTGCTAGGTGAAATCAGGGTTAGGTGGTGGGACCGCTATAAGGGACCCATCGCCAGCCTTGATTCGCAGGAAACCCTCCCTAGCAACAAGCGTCCCCGCTTGTAGGGAGGGGTTGATGCCTCTTTGTACAAGGGGCTAAGGAAGAGAAAAATGGGAACAGTGTAAATAGACTAGATCCGCATTAGAAGCCCAGCTGGAAATGCGAAGGAACAAGCCTCGAGGAAGGTTGAAGATCATTGCTCAATCACGGCACCCAGGGTGAGCGGTATTTTCGCCTCCGGTCTCCCCCCCCCCCCGGTATTTTCGTCCCCGGGATATTTCATGAATATTTGAGGGAAACCTCTACTTTAATTTAAATAAGGTCAATTGTTTTTTGTCATTGAAATTATCAATAATAATAATTATAATAATAACACAATTATTAAAAAAATTAATAGGGTTACATTTCCACAACTATAAACAATTGAACAGGTTAAGGGTACCTCCGACAGTATATGCAATTACTAGTATAAAGAATTGAACAGGTAATGCGTACCGCCAGAACTGGAAACAGTTTTACAAGTAATTTATACCGGTAAAAACTCCGCTATTATTATAAAACAGTTGAATAGGTGTACCGACAGTAGTAGAAACGATTGGACGGATAAAAAGCACCGCTATTAGTATAAACAATTGAACAGGTAATGTGTACCGCCATACATGTAAACAATTGAATGGGTAAATTGTACTGTCAGTAGAATAAACATTTGAACGGATAAATTATACCTACAGGAGTCTAAACAATTTAACAGGTAATGCTATTTAGAAAAGCAAGGAAAACTTGAGATATAAAAAATAACACATACTATAATGAAGATATATCTGAATGTGGCTCAAATAGATGCGACACGACAACCAATTCTATTGCTTATACTACTCTTGGTACAAATTACCTGTTTAATTGTTTCTAGTTCTGGCGGTACGCATTACCGGTTCAATTGTTTATAATAGTAATTGCATATACTGTCGGAGGTACACTTAACCTGTTCCATTGTTTATAGTTGCGAAAATATAATCTTATTAATTAATTGTGTTATTATGATTGTTAATTTCAATTACTATAAAAACAATTGATCTTATTTAAATGAAAGTAAAGTTTTTCAAGTATTCATCGGGAATGAAATGTCCCGAGGACGAAATGACCAGGGGGAAAGACCGGGGGCGAAAAGTTCTAAAACCGCACGCAGGACCCCTGAAGATGGCGACAGAGATAGTGATCGAAACGTCGGCAGAGATCGTCCAAACGATCCGGCTCGTAACCAGGGAACGCTTCACTCATAACATAGGCCGGAAAAGCACGCCAATTCTTTCTTCACAGAAAAGGAAAGCTAAGGTTATATAGTACAAATAATGTGATAACTATTGTCAAAATAATGAAAATATAAAAATAAACAACTAAAAAGAAAGTTTTTTAAAATAAATAAATATGAAAAATGCTATTGATACTATATATTTATCTTCCAACGCGAATTCAAATTAACAATTATCGCAGCGCCGAGATGACTAAATCATTAGTCACTAGAAGTAAATCGCTCGGACTATATCACTCGGACTAAATCACTCGTTTTACGAGATGATTACCTCAGGTGAGAAGGTTCGCACCCCACAAGCAACTTAGGGCTTTTCAGATTATATGGGGTCCATATAAAGAGCGATGTTATTATAAAAGTTGGTAATAAAAAGCATGAAGGACAAAAACAGATTAAGCCTCGAGTGACGTTACCTCCCAGTAAAACAAAGGTACTAACATAAGGAAAGCGTCACCTCATTATTGAGGGATTTGAAATGGGTACCACTGGAGGATCGTAGATTGAACTCAAGGTCGGTTTCTGGAGACACATAGATCGGAATGTCTAAAAGTGGAGGTTGTAGCAATAATTGAAGCACCAACGTATATAGGTAGAAACGACCGTGACGATAAGATACGCGAGGTCGATTGTAGGACGGAGCGTTATCTAGGCTCGTTCTTTCCTTGGACAATACGAGATCACAATAGGAAATTTCAACTCGAGATGGGCAGAGTTTAGGTAGGTTTTGGTGCATTGCACTCCCTGCCACCCACCAATTACGTGAATTGCAGGGTAACATGTAGATTTATAAACTCAAAAAATCAACAACGGTCGGATTTCGACAAATCTTTCGACTGAATACTCGGGGCGGACTCTTGCAGGTTTTAAGCGGTTAGTCGTCTCTCGAAAAGGCATGGATATGGGCATCAGTAAAGTTTTCGTTTATGCATTTGATTAACACATAATAGGCTGCAATATGAGTTGTAGACTTTTAGTCTAACATTTTAAAATAATTTACAATCGAGGCATTCACACGACATTTACACTATTTCAGGTAGAAGGAAATGAAGATGTTGTTTAATTCGTGTTCGCTCACATTTTAAGCTTAGATTATATTTTCTCCGATTTTACAACATTTGAAAAGGAGTTTCCTAATGTTGCCGGCATTGTTGAACTCAGATTTTGGCATTGTTGGACTCTGGCTTAAGCTTACAATTAAACAAACACATCAAGGACAATAACCGATTGAAAATTTATATAAAAGTTTCGTGTAAATATAAAACCAATGAAACACGTAGCGAAGAAATTTGAATTAAGAAATAACTCCAATGCAATGTAATAATGGTCAACTTAACATTTCAAATCTCTATCATACGAAGGTGATTCAAAAAGTTCCCGGAATTATTTATTTATTTATTTATTTATTTCCATGCGGCCCCTAAACAGCCGTAATCGGCCTTTTACAAGGGGCTCATTAACATAATAACAAGGACTATCACAAACATCCATGCCCTAGGTGAAGAAAAACCCACCTAGGCGGGATTCGAACCCGCGACCTTCGGATTGGCAGGCGAGGACGTTACCCTGCCACCATCATATAAAAACAAAAGAAACTCAAAAAGAAACATTTATTTTGGAGTTGTTTCAACATATTCACCATTTAACTCGAAACACTTTTCCATTCGATGTTGCCATCGTTCTAACCCATTTTTGTAGAAATTTTGATCGTTTGAATGAAACCAGTTCAAAACTGCTTGTTTGGCCTAACGTATCAATTCCCAGCGAACTCCGCTTATGTGCTCCTTTAATTTGGGAAACAGAAAAAAGTCCAAAAAAGCCAAGTCTGGACAACGTTTCCCAGCGCAATTCTCGAAGCACAGCACACCGTAGATGAATGTGCTGGAGCATTGTCATGGTGAAAGAGAATTCGCCGGTGCAGTTTCCATGGTCTTTTTTATAAGGTCAGCGTTTAGTTTTTAAAAAACCTGTTCGTAACAACCTCCTGTTACTGTCCGTCGCCCCTAAAGAAAATCGACCATGATTACACTTTCATTACCCTAAAAAACAATTTCCATAACCTTCTTGATTGATTGTTCAGCTTTGAACTTTATTGGTCCACTTGACCCCCTTGGTAACCATTGTTTAGATTTAATTTTGCTTTCCGGATCGTACTGGTAGATTCATGTTTCATCACCAGTCACCATTCGGCGAAAGAAATCTTCTGGGTCTGCATCAAATCGTTTGAGGAACTCAACTGCATGGTCAGCTCTCTGAGTCTTGTGTTCAGGGCGCAACGCTTTCGGTACCCATCTAGCAGAAAGCTTGCTTAATCCTAAACTATCTTTGAGGATTGATTGAGCTGAGCCATATGAGATGTGCAAACGTTTGGCCATCATTTGCACTGAAACTCGTCTATCTTCTTCCACAAATTATTGGACGGCGACCACGGTTTCTTGGTTGATCGACGTTGATGGTCTTCCACTTCGATAGTCATCTTTAATGTCTTCTCGTCAAAGCTTAAATCGTTTAATCCATTCATAAACTGCAGTTTCCTTATATGCATTATCCCCGTAAACTTTCTGCAAAGCCTGAATAATGGCATTTGATTTCCATCCATGTTTTGTCAAAAATATTACGTTTACTCGAATCTCAAACTTTAAGTTATCCATACTCATGAATTAATGGGTTAGAAAAACTGCTTTCATATCATAACAAATGAATGAATTGTTACGAAATATTGATTTTTTATGGCTAAGATATTGCTAGTTTTAGGCAACAATGCCTTGTTATTATTTAGAATGCAGAAACATTGTTACTGAAACTTTCCGGGAACTTTTTGATTCACCCTCGTATATATTTTGAATAATTTGATTGTTTGTTTGTTCAAATATAACTCAACAACTACAGAACGTAGAAATAATATCAAGGTGCCCTTTTAACCGCAATAAATATGTAAGCAAAATGGGAGGGTGTTTAAAGAGATTTAAACTAATTTTTCATTTAAAAAGTGTATTTCTCTTTCAATTTTTCTTATTTAAATAATATGAGAATGGACCCATTGTTGAATTAACAATCTACTTGACAAACGTTATAAAAATACCTGATATTAACTAACAGAAATTATATATACCTAATATAAACTAAATTAAGTAGGAAAGAGACACTAAGGTTATTCAAAGGAGGACAATCGCAAAAAAAAACTCTTGTGTGTGTGTGTGTATGTCAAAGAGTGTGTGTTTGTGTCTTTGTGTGTGTGCGTGAGAGTGTGTTTGTGAAAGTGTGTGTGTGAGTGTTTGTGAGTGAGTGTGTGGGTGTTAAAACAGTCACAGGAAAATACGACCCGGAAATAATGTCACGCAAATAAAGTCACAGGAAAAAAGTCACAATGTTGATAATACGACGAATTTCGACGCTCTTTCGAAGTTTAACAATAACTTGGTTGCGATGAATAATACGAAAATAAAGAAATTACAATTAACAAATTATCGATATATTAACCTAATTTCGGCGCTGTTTCGAGGTTTAAACAATACCTTGGTGCGATGAATAATGCGATGCTAACGAAAGTAAACAAATTATCGACATATTCACCTAATTTCAACGCTGTTTTGAGGTTTAAACAATGCCTTGGTTGAGATAAATAATACGACGGTAACGAAAATATAAAAATTATTGATGTATTCACCGAATTTCAACGCTGTTTTGAGGTTTAAACAATACCTTAGTTGCAATAAATAATACGATGGTAACAAAAATAAACAAAAATTACAATAAACAAATTATTGATATATTCACCTAATTTCGGCGGTGTTTTGGGGTTTAAACAATATCTTGGTTGCGATGAATAACAAGACGGTAACGAAAATAAACAAATACTCATTTTTTCGTTAACATTGTTTTGATCAAATCAAATAGAGAGATTAAAATTGAGATTTTTTTATTCTTCGTGAAATAATTCTTTGAAAGCAAAATAAAGTTATGTAAATATTAACATAAAATGTCCAAATTCCAGCAAGGATAAAAGTCAAGATTTTGCCTAAGATCATTGTCACAATAAGGGGGGAAAGGAGGATGGTCAATGGTGTGCAAATTTTGAAAAGGAATTTAATTGAACATTCGGTAGCTGGAGGGGCGTTGCCCCAGTTGCTCCAATTCGAATGCTCGAATCCCACATGCCATAAAACCCAGTTGCCATTAATCCCACTTACCATAGCCCAATTTTTGCTCGAGTAGCAAATGCTCGAATTCCCAGTTGCCAGAATCCCATATCTCATATACCTAGAGTTGGGGAGTATTTGCAGTCACTGCTATTTTGTAACAGTGACTAAAAAGAGACTGTGACCGGTAACAGGTATGCGCGGAAAGTAGCAGGTATGGAAGTCACAGCCAGTCACAGATTGTCACCGCCCGGCCGCCCGTCACAGATTGTTACTGCTGGCTCGGTGGAACAGGAAGGGCGCAGTCCCTAGTCCCCCACTCCTCCCACTCCCATTCACCCGAGTCCCAACTTCTTCCCAACGGCCGAGAGGAACTGTGTAGAGGGAGGGGATGTAGGCACTGTTTATCTGCTCTGTGTAGTCTCTGACTCTTGAGATGAAGAGTTCTTTTTGTGCGTCAACACTTGAATGGAAAGGGAAAGGGTCTTCTGGCCTGGGCAAGTGTTTGGTTCAGCATTTCTTGAGAACAATATATAATGAGAGTGAGAGAAAATCACTTTTCTGACATCGTTGCACAAACAAGCCTACTCAAAGATATTTACGAAAGTATTATGTAATTCAGAACGCAATATTTTATTATTTTGTTGCGTTTTCTAAATAACAATTGATTTCAAACAAATTATATTTTTCGAAAATTTGTATTTTGGGTGGGGGGTTAAAGCTTTGTGATGACATAAATGGAAGGGGTCTGAGTTTTTGTGACGAAATATGATGACGGAGGAAAGGGGCGGTCAAAAATCCGCCAAAATTGCGTGCCGTCATTTATGGACGACCCCTCAGTGCAGTAAGGTAACTCGTTCAACGAACGTTTGTTGAACGAATCTTCGCTTTAACGAATGAATTTAATTTTATGACTTTACTTTTAGTCGAAAATTTTGTTTACTTTAACGAACTAAATAACATGTATCCAACTCAAATCGAAGAAACTCGGATGTTTACGAATGCTCTTGGGGCCACAAGGACCGTCTTGTTTACCCATGAATTTTTCGTTTGCCCACTTTATCACGCATTTTTCCTAACGCCTGCATTTCTTGAGAGGTGTCACCGAACGTGTTGTTTGTAACTAATAATATATATACAAATTAAAGAGGAAATGCACTACGCAGTGTTTCCCACAACCATTCTATACTTCAAACTTCAGTCTGACTTGGATTGACTACGTTCGGTCGCATTCGTTTCCTCGCGATTCATACATAATCGTTACATCACGAGGATTTGTTTTCAAGCCATTGCCGTGGCCACATTTATCGTACTTGCTCGTACTTTTCTCATGAATGTTCAACTTTTTGATAATTATTTTTCTGGAGATGTTTTAAACCACGAGGAGTTCTTAATTCTTTATTGACGGTGTTGGGAGGTGCTGTACTATGGAGCTAGGAAAGCGGAGGACGAGCGGGCTGTGGCGGTTTTTTACTGAAATAGATCCCAAAACAGGCCTGGCCAAGTGTGATTTGTGCAAAGCAAAGTTAAGCTTCAAGTCTTCTGTCACTAATTTGCGGAAACATCTTAGCAGAAAACACCCAACTGTGAAAATAGAAACAAAGGTAAGATTTTCTCATTAAAATGACCTTCAACATTTTTGTCATGTTTAGTTAACCCATCAAGCGCGGCGACATAATCAGACCCATCTGGGATACCGGGGGATATTTAAAGAAATTGACTATTCTGGAGCGAAGTTATTTAAAAATACATAACTTTTCACCTTTTTAATGGATTTACTTGAATTTTTCTGGAGATTCCCACAAAACTATGTGTATTTATGCAACTTATTTTAAACATACCTATTTTATTTATTCTTTTCGCGTGAAACAGCGATGAATTATTAGGCGTTCTTTGCCAGCGAAGCGATTATAGCGGAACGCCTTATGGGCACGTCTGGTCCGTCCATCCGTCCGTCGTAACCTTCATCTCCTAAACCGCTGGATGAGTTTTAATTTAATTATATACGAGTGATCTTTAATAAAACTTATTGCCCAATTGTGGTTTTCAACTGAATTAGTCAATTAGAACTTCCACTTTACACAATTACTTTAATAATCTTATACTAGTATCTCGTTAAATGGCATCCGTCAAGAAACAATGAAATAGCAAACTTTTATCTCTCTATCTCTTATATGATCTGTAAGTTATAGATTAAAAAGATTATTCGAATAGAGAACAACATTTACTACAAGAGCAAGGTTCAGGCATAAAAATATCAGCTTTGGCTAAGGTTTGGCCTTGCGATTTATTTACTGTATTGCCATAAGAGTTTGATTACGAATTGTCTGGGATGCATGATAAAAGGAATTGCTGGATCATTTGACGTTTCAATTTTATACGTGGGAGAAAATGATTGATTCCAGCCATAGAACCAGTAATGACTTCCAATAATTAATTTAATTATTTATCACATTTAATTAATCAATCATTCATCATTCTCTTCCATATTTTCCAATCATAAAATCCACTATGTGACTTTTATTGAAATTAAATAATCGTACATTCAGTTATCGAGTTAAATCATTATGTTCTCTTCCAGATTCAATGAACTTCATTGCATTGTAACTTTAATTGCAAATATGAAAGTTTATTTACTAACATTACTAACTGTATATTGTTGTTAGTAACCATACAAACTCTGTAAACAAAACATTTCTCTTTATGTAATATAATAGAGATAATTATTATCTGAAATATACCTAATGTTCTACTATTTAATTTTTTTAATTTTCTTGCTCACTACTTCACTAGTCACCGATTTAATATATACTACCTACCACCAGGCTACCAAGTAAGTACTCGTTATCAGCCGATACTTGGTTTTATGGCGTTACCACTGCCACCAACTCCACCAGCACAAGGTCAATACAATGAAAAAGTCACCGGTGACTCAAGTAACAGGTTTGAGTCACAAGTATTTTTTTGTCACAGGAACAGTTTGTCACTGTGACAGGAAAAAAGTCACAGTCCCCAACTCTACATGTACCCCATAGTAAAAACTGGGGTGGTGAAAAGAGGGGTAATTACGAATAGGAAGCAAAAAGGAGAAAGGAATGAGGGGAATTTAGGGATATGCAGCAAAAAGGAGAATTAAAGGAGGAGGAGGGTAGGGGGTGGGGGAGTGTGTAGGGTACGATGAGCGAACATAGTCGACATTGGTATCAATCGACAGAGAATTTTATAACGATTACGAATACGCAGCTTAAAACGAAAATAAAGTGGGAAAGGGAAAAGGTGGAAGGGCGTAAGGTACGCCATGGAAACACGGTCGACATTGGTATCAATCGACAGAGAATTTTATAACAAACACGAATACGCAGCGCAAAAACGAAAATAAAGGGAGGGGAGGGAAAAGGGAGGGTGTAAGGCAGATCAAGGAAACACGGTCGAAATTGGTATCAATCGACAGAGAACTTTAAAACGATTACGAATATATATACATATTCCATTGTAAATGTAGTTGATGATTAATGATGAATAATGATATGGTGGTATAGATTTTGTTCAGATCTCCAGTATTGATTTTATGCAATATTTCATTTTCGTCCTTAATAATATAAGTGAAACGTTATTTTATCCAAACGAAGATATATCTGGCATGTTTACATAGTTCCCCGGTTTTCCAGAATAGTTCGCCATAATATTTGGTTAAGGACTCATTAAATAAACTCTGCTATTATTATTATTACTCAAAATATCGTAATCTGTAAATGCTTTTCGGTTATTGCGGCAAATATCTTTTATTTGCTTTGAAACGAAACTTACCGCGATTTTACTTTTGTTATCTGATTGGCGATTTTTAACCACATACACATCATCAATATCATTTTCGCTAAAATTTTCTATTTCTCTGTTATTAACAATATTATTAACTTTACCAATAATATTTATTTCTTTCAGATCCTCGACTATGCACGAAATATCAAATGTTTTATCTAAGTAATCTCGATCTAATCTATTCCCTTTGTTTTCTAAATTGATAATAATATAATGTTTTTCACGTACGTAGTTCATCTGGTAGTTGTATCATAGTAAGGTTCAGATCATTAATGTTTTTATTTTAACTATTCAGTGTTTTCAGTAATACATCATATTTCTATACTAGAAATTTTATACGTAGCCTTATATCATTTACGTCCTTCCGTGAATCGTAATGATCTTTATGCGTGAGGCATACTCTCTCGATTTCTTTATCTTTTTGACGGCATCCGTGGAATCTCAAGTTTCTTTTCTTATTGTTAAGATCCATCTATAAATCGCCTAAATGAGCCCAGAATAGTTAAAGTGCAGGATTGTTTCCTTGGCGTATCTTACGCTCTCCCACCTATTCCCTCCTCTCGTTTATTTTTGTTTTTACGCTTCGTATTTGCAATCGTTATAAAGTTCTCTGTCGATTGATACCAATGTCTACCGTGTTTCCAGAGCGTACCTTAAGCCCTTCCCCCTTTTCCCTCCCCCCATTTTTATTTTCGTTTTTACGCTGCGTATTCGTAGTCGTTATAAAATTCCCTGTCGATTGATGCCAATGTCGACTGTGTTTCCTTGGCGTACCCTGCGCCCTCTTCCCTTTTTCCTCCCCCATTTTTATTTTCGTTTTTACGCTTCGTATTCGTAATTGTTATAAAATTCTCTGTCGATAGATTCCATTGTGGACTGTTTTCTTGACGTACATTACGCCCACCCCTCCTTTCCCCTCCTTACTTTCTCCTTTTGCTTCCTATTCGAATACATCCCTCTTTTCCCCACCCAGTTTTTACTATGGGAAGTGGGATTCTGGCAACTGGGAATTCGATCTTTTGCTACTTGATCATTTGGGACTATGGCAATTGGGATTAATGGCAACTGGGCTTTATGGCAAGTGGGATTCGAGCATTCGAATTCGAGCAACTGGGACTAAACCTCTGGAGGTTTGTTGCCGTGAGAGAATGTTCTTCTTTACCAGGACACATGGCATCAATTTCTTAGAAAGATCCTCGGGTTTAACCCTAGCACTCCTCCTCCAGCAATAAACCTCCGCATTGGAATATTCACCCCAATCCAACACTCACCCTTAAGAGGCACCAACCCTTTATTTCCTTCTCAACCAGACGCTTGTGAAAACAACAAAATACCGCCACACGTGTTCATTTAATTCCTCCATGCATAGGAAAGTCTTTTCATGAACATTTGCATTCAAGATATCAACGGAAGTATACGTTTTTAGGTGCCGTGAATTTTTTCGCTATTTTATCGATGTGTTTATCTGTATGTGATAAAAAGTTACGGGCGCTCTTATAAAAGCTCCTAATCAGATATTTTTTTAAAATAAGTAAACATAAAAATTGTACGTACTTGTCTTCGTATTGGAGAAGAATGGAATTAACATTACTTTCTGTTATTGCGAAGCAACTCGTCTTTAATTTATCGGTGCTCTTTTAATGATGATTTTCAGAAATTTATTTGTAATAATTAATTATAAATTCTGATATTATTGAGATGAAGTCAGCAAATTGTCACAATAAAACAATAAAACTTTAATAAATAAAACAAATAATGCAATGCGAGTACATTTTAATTAGCGTTAAAAAGTCACAATTGTTGTTCGGAATAAAGGTCACAGAGTTAGTTTCGAAAAAATGTCAAAACCTTGGCTAGGATAAATGTCACAATTTTTGCTAAGGTAATAGTCAACACGGAATAATCGAAATTCAATACACAAACAAAACTGAAACAACGTCAAACGTTTACATATTTATTCGCCTACAAAATTCATAGTTGTTGCTCGGTAAAATGTCACAGATTTGGGTTGGAAAAAGTCCTTTTGTCAAACTCTAGAAAGATTCTTCTAACATCCTATGCATCCAGTTTTTTTAATCAATCATCCTTTTTTATGTGATATATAAATATCTGCACATCTTTCTCCATTTGTGAGCATTTAGTGTTTATGTATTTCTGTATGTGGAAGAAGAGGAAGAGGGAGAAAAAGAATAATAATATTAGAGAATATGAAGCAGGGATATAATACTTATAGAGGTATAAAAGAGGCTTCTAGGAAGAGAGAGAAATGGAGGCAGCGATTCAGTTAAAACCTCTCTTCGGACAGAAGCATGGTGATGAGGATGATATGTAAGAAGCAGCCTTTTATTATGTTAACGTGTTTTCAATAAATATACCGAGAAGGTAGAATATTGAAATTTGGCAGGAATACTTCATTCACGCATAGGCGTCAACGGAGGCAAAAAGCAGCGAAAGAATACAAGATATAATTTCTGCTTTCCATAAGTTAGCACGTAAAAAGAGAATTTTCGACGAGTAAATTTTTATTATTTCGCGAATTAAAATTAGATGAAATTTACCTTCGATCTTCGGACAGGGACCGCCTTAAAGGCGAATGGCTAAGGTTTCTTATTCTTGTCCTCGAAATTGGTTATGAATTCTATAGCTCGATTTATTGTTTAAATCACATATTCTGGAAAAAATTGCATTTTAACCTCTTGATGCCTTGAAAACTATGTTCTTGTTAATATTTCTGGCACGAGAACAAATTTTGCTATTACCGAGAGTCGAACCCGGATCTTATACTTGGGAGGATATTCTACCCCTGCAATTAATCAATTAATTTACCATTTCAGAACAAAATAAATACCGAAAACTGTTAAAGGCGTCATAATTAATTCCCTGACTGATTCTGAAGAGTTTATCAACACCTGAGAGGGAATCATTAATATTTATTCCGGTGCGTGGGGAGATTTTCTCCTACTTTGAGTTTGGGGACATTTTATCCTGGATCCTTATATATTATTATTATTATTTCAATATACAATACAAGTGGGCGCCTGGCCCGGTGGCAAGGTTACAAAAGAAACATATAAAAAATCATATTTAAAACATAGTACATATTCAGAAGATTCAGTTTACAATTTTTCACATACCACATACAATATTCTATCCATATATTTTTCCTGTTAGGAGCTTCGAGTTCAAGCTCCTTCGTTAATTAATTCATCTTACAATATTATTTAACAATAAATTAACTAAAAGTAATGAAAATCGTTCCCAGTGATATTTTTTACTCTTGATTTAAAGGTTTTAACATTTCTAGGGAAGGGTATACAAAAGGAAACATCACGTATCACTCAAAATCTCGTCTTTAGAATTACCCATAATTATTATGCATTTTGAATGCTATTTAACTTCGCTTTAAAGAGATCTACGCGGGAAGGGAATGGCTTGAAGACCTCTGCAGGTAATGAGTTCCAATGCTCAATCCCTCTATTAAGAAACGAGAATTTTCCCCAGTTTGTTTTTTGTGGAGGAGGCTCCATCTTGTGCTCATGATCCCAGCGTCCATGATAAGAAGGTTTTTTAATCCTATCACAAATATCTGCCCAAGCTGGCTTTTCCGTATATGCATTAAAAAGCCTTGCTATGCTCTAGTATTCTTTAACATTTCTGTTACGCTCTCGGTTCTTCTAAAATCTCCTAAGACATAGCGCGCTGCAGTACATGCAGTATATATAGTATATGTTAAATATTAAATAAATATTGCATTCTTATCCATTTTCCTCTCGGACACGATCAACCTCAGAGGCCAAGTCCTTAAAAGAACTAAAAATCTCCTCGGACTCCCTCTTCGACGCGTCGTTAGTCCCAACATGGGCCACCAGCCGCAGCTGAGAACAATCTGTCGCCACTTACTGCGTTGGTCACTTGCGGCACCGTGCCTCCTGATATGCATCTGGAGAAGACCCGCTCTTCAACTCCCTCCCTGCGGACACTGGATAACTGGGGTGCCAGCACACGCCGAACGTTAGAGCTACCTAACACTAACAACCCCCCTTTCCCAATCCAACTCCCCTTGGGCCCCGCCTCCATCGAAGAGATGGGAGTGGGTACGGGCGCATTAGCTCTGGAGTCATCCTCCGATAACACCTCGAACCTATTACTGGGAGGTAGAGGGTTCGCCGAAACATTTCAAACTCCCTGCCTCCGCAGCGCCACCCCGAAAACTCCCCGAGTGGTCACCACTCTCCACTCATCGGATTTCACAGCCCGAGGAACCTTAGCCCGCAGTAAGGTGTCAGGGGCAACCTTGATCGCTCTACCGGCTACCGCACCCAGGAGAACCCGAGCCGCCAATTTGGCGCAGCGTGTTTTCACGGATAACCCGGCAGCCACCAAAAGAACCAAGGCTGCCTCGGACCTTACCATCATCTGAAGGAGGTCTGCAACCACCCTCTCCAGCAGCGTGATTCGAGCCTTCATGGCCTCGCAACCAGCGGCGCACAAGGAGGGGGAAACGGGAGTCATCGGTGAAGCCGCCCTAAACTCTTACCTAATTTATATACTAACGCAATCGAGTTACAATATAAAAACAATAGCTGAGATGGGATAAGGCTAAAGAATTTGGTTTGTGTTTGAACGCGGGAACGCTCTCCGTGTAGCGTACGAGAAAAGGGCCAAACGCAGGTAAAAAGTGAAAGGCGAAAACAACACAAACAAGGCTAGATCACGCACAGGAGATGGTAGTACACAACATCGAAAATATATAAATACAATGGAGCGTAAAAATAAAACAACTTTACAAATGTAACGAGAATATACTAATACACAATAATTACTATGATATAAATATTATTTCCTAAAGGGGAGAATAAAATTTCTAAAAATAACTACGAGACTTAATAGTGTACTATTACGGTAGAGGAAAAAACCATAACGTAGATGATATAAAAAAATCAGATAACTTAAATGGATGATAAATCAAATTTACGGATGCATAACAGATATAATAAAATAAACGAGAGTTTTACTTAACACTATAGTTGGAATTACTCTAATGCTACTGCTACTCTAGTAGTTCTAAGATTCGTAGGAGCAAGTGAAAGGCACGTCCGTTCTCTTTGACAGCCATATATGGTCGGATTTTCAATCTTTAAGTTGTTGTTTGGTTAAAGGAACTTATTCATATGTCGATTATAAGTAATTTTAAAATGCGAATGAAAATTGTGCTGCATTGCTTCTCGTAAACGTAAGTCTCATAAAAAATACGGAGAATCAGAGCGAAATACAAAACCGAGATTCTATTCTCATTGTAATGGACTATATTTGAAAATCACGAGGACACCGATGTCATCAGAAGATGAATTCTTATGGTGACATCATAATCCCATAACAAAAAAGCGCCATATGTAATTTGCTCTGCAATTCTTCTATGACTTTTTTATCCGGATACGTACTAAAAGACACGAATTGTGACACCATATTCTTAAAACGCAAAATATCCTAATTATTTTATTCTTCTTTTTTGCTTATTTAGAAATCTATTGCGACATTTTTGCTTGCAGAAAACATTATTCCAAGTCGACCTATACGCCGCGAGATGCGTTTGATTGGACATTTTAAAGCACATATTTGGGGGTGCGGGTCGCTTAGTGATTAGGACGATGGCTGCTACTCGCCTGCTGCTCGAAAAGGCAGTTGGCACGAATTCCGAGAAAGTAGGATTTTTCCCGAGGTCGTTCGACCCCCTGATTGTGCGGCTTGAGGAGACCGCGCAAAGTCAGCGTTCTGTCCTTCGGAAGGGACGTTAACCCGTTGGCTCCCTTGGTGCTTTTCTTAATAGTAGGCTAATGCCGGCACCGAGTTTCCCCGCTTCCTTGTGTGTACATATGTCCAGTTGATGACAGTATGAAATGACCATAGCCGTCGACGCACTTAAAAAAGTCAGTCATTAAGGACGTATCAATGAGCTTTAAGCGTTCGCAAAATGCTGAATACGCCCAAGATATAACAAATCCATCCAATCGAAAGATAACTTTGAAATTCCCGGGTAAAAGTCGAAAGTCGGTATTCGAGTGACAAATATGAAAATAAATGAAGGGACAGGGATAATGATAATGTCATTTGCCACCAATTATCTAATGTGAGCAGCAACAGGTCGTCGCCTCTTTATTAGCGTCGCTCACAAAAGGCACAAAGCATCCCTATCCTCTTTCATATCCGCCTCAGCGATTCCCGCAATGGTTCAATCAATTATCAGTGCCATGTAAACCTCCGTTGCCCTTCCTTTGTCCCTCATTAGTGTTTTTCAAAAAGTGGGTCGCGACCCCTTAAGGGTGTTGCGAGAGGATTTTAAGGAGGTCGCAAGCACTCTTCGCTATAGCAGGTTATTTTTTTCTTGTGATTTTAGGAGTCCTGTAGGTTTTAAATCATCGACATGATTGTTCAAAGAATAAAGAAAATTCTGTAGCTCATCGACACACAAAAACGTTTTTTTTAATATGTTACTTTTATATAATAAAAACAAGCAATAAATTATTCCTCGGTAGTGATTAGTGCATAAAAAGTTAAACTATACACTAAACTATTATAAATAAATAATTATGTTTTTCATACTAATATTTGGTTGTAAATAAAATAACTTATGGTTCCAACCTAGTATTTACAATGAGCACAAAATAAAAAAGTCACTCATTATTAATTTCCTTATGATTTCCATCTCACCCCTCCCCTCCCCGTATGAAGAAAACTTGAATTTTGTTTGCTTCTCGAATATACTCGGGTGGGCTTCGGCGACCAATCATCCTGACGGAGGGCTCGCCTGACGAATCTGCCTGAGAATAACTGCTTAGAAGGATTCGGGTGAAAGTTATAATACGAATCTATATGCTAATATGTAACGTATGTAAGCGTGGAATCTACTAAACTTTTGTAACTGACCCTCTGTAGGACAAATCTCTTGTGTTGATCAGTTAATTCACACAAGTTACGAAAAAAATTTTGCTACCTAATTTATCTGAATGCCTCCAACACGATAGAGATGGTAACCAAAGCGTTTAGGTCCTTTTCGGCTAAGAGACATTGAACAGATTGTCTTGTCTGGTCGACCTAAGCCTTAGAACAGTGTAGGGGACGTCCTTTGATACAGGGGGGCCGAGCACGTCTTTTAACGGTAGAGAGTTGTTCTATTTTACTCATCGTGTAGAAGAGGATATCGATATTTACCTTTCATATAATTCTTGCTATGGTTTCTGATGTACCGGTGATGAAAGTAATTTTGGCGTAGGTTGCAGGTTTAATTCGTTCCATTGACTTCTCTTATCGTATCATGTTCCGCCGGATATAGGCGCGACTGTGGCTTTTATTAACGAGTGCCCTTATGATGTGTTACATGTTAGATGTTCTCTTCCTTATATATATCTATAATAATGAAGGAGCTTGTTCCTCACTCACTCACTGATTGGCATAAAACCCTTAGGTACTTCTAGAAGGGCTATAAATGTAAAATTTGGCATGTAGGTCGGTAGAGTGTCACAACCAAAGTGAAAAATCGAAAATAACAGAAATGTTAATATTTAAGGGTTTTTTGAACTCCATAGTTTCATTCCCATCTCCCATATTTATAGCATGGATATCAGTGCAAGGCATACTAAAAATGTTTTTTTTTAATTACTTAAAATTAGGATAAGAACTCGGGACGAAAACAAATCTATAGCTAAAAGAATTATTAGGGTTCGCTCGTCTTGGTGCTCGGGAAGTCAGGATTCGTAAATAAGACAAAAATTCATTCCAGTCATTTTATATTTCGCCTTCACTCTGTACACGCAACATGCCGACTGCCACGCATCTCCGCGCCTCGCTTCGCCCTCACTCGCGCTAGCTCGTCCTTTCTCATGTATTCTTCAGGGGCTGGAGTGAGGGATATGGGGTGGGTGGTTTGCAGGAAGAGCAAGGCTCGGATCTTAGCGGATGTTGGATGGCGGCGGAAGTCCGCGAGGCGCGAGGTTTGCAGTCTTGTATTCCCACACCCTTATATCACCCTCACGCTCAAAAGCCGAACCACCGGTGTGATTTGCAACGAAATCCACAATAAAAATTCTAAAACTAAAACAAATTACAAAAACACCTAAGCGTAAACAATTTACTTTAAACTATACATGATGCAAACAAAATAATATATGAAACAATACAAGCAGAAAAATAAAACTCATTCCACTCAATTTCCTATTATCAATTTTTCAGTTATCACTACCGCAACTTTCTTCATCCAAATATTCTCCTACACTACTAGCAGCTAATAAATTTTCCTTTATATCCAATCCACGTCGACACTTATTCTATAAACAAACTATGATCCCTATAGCAAAAACTATAAAAACAAAAGGTAATACTACTCCCAACCCCAATCGTAATTGATTAGTTTGCTCCCTTTCGTTTACATATAAAACCTTAACCTTTCATAAAACCTCAGCATACTCCATACTCATATAGGTCAATATACCAATCAATCTCATTCAACAATATTTTAGCCCTCTATACACAGATTCCTGAAAAAACTGTGATATTTCATCAGGGTGTTCGACAAGTGGTGTAATTACAGCATGAAAGTTACTGTTTACATATGTCCAACGGTATAGTGCCGAGAAAAGTCGGAATTCTCTCCCAAATACAGGTTTCCCCCTCTTTATACAGGTTCACTTTATGCGAATTCGCTATTATGCGACTAACTTGTTTCTACCGGAATTTCTTTTTATGCATTTTTGATTCGCTCTTATGCGGTTAGGCGGCCGGTAAAATTCAAATGAAAGAAAGTTATCCAGTACACCACAAGGCGACCATTCAGTGTCTCATTGTCTCTTATGCTGTGCGTATTATTACTACAGTAAAAGAGATGAGAGTGGAGCGTATATTGTAGAATGGAGATGAGACGGAGATTTCATGTGATAGTGTTTGAGCACACTTGACTAGTTTTGTCTTTTTGCCCGTGGAACTTGCGTTGGGCCAAGACAATCCTTCAGCACTTTAAACCTCCACTATTATGTCACTCACAACAGCCACCACTTGTGCTCCTCTGCTTTCATTTATTGGCTAGTATACTTTAATGTTAATTGTTTTAAGTTTGTATTTTAGTATTTAATTTTTTAGCTAATAAGAAGTTGTTATGTAGCGAAAGAAGAGTGTCTTGGAGGAGTGTTAGGATTGCTTATGGAACGTATCCCAATTTTTTACATGTATCGTAAACATGGGTTCTGTTTATGCGAATTCTCTTTATTCGTCACTTTCCTGGAACGCAAACCCCGAATAAAGAGTGGGAAACCTGTACGTCACAATGGCTAGCATTCTACAAAATCCACTTCCACTAAGTTCCACCATAGAAAGTTCATGTTTACCTAGAATATTTCTGCAAACGATTATTGATTTGGCGCATTTTGGAAGAGTAAAAACCCTCCCCGTTCCTATCTTCCTAAAGTAAGGTAGCTTAAGATTAAATACATCTCGAATACAGTTACTCAAAGACCTGAAAGACATGAAAACATGAAACTCAAAACCCTTTACTATTTTACTGAATAATACAAAGCGCGCAGAGCATATGTAAATAGATACCTATTTACAACTCCAAATATATCCTCATCAAGGGCAGCATATCTTCACTCACCAAAAGAGTTTTTCTCAATTCCCACACTATATGTCAATCTAAATGTGGATAATAAACAGGAAAAGTTTTAACGTCATACTGCTCAGAGTACATTTCTTATTAGCCTATGGCACCTACGCAATCAAACGTAAGTGTATACCAATAACAGCTCCCGCCGCATCAGCTACTTTGTTATACTTTTACAACGAATTATGTGTGCAGAGAGCTATCATATACAGAAGCAACCGTATTATACCCTCAATACGCTTCAAAATGCATAAAAACATCTCAGGGGGAACCAACACGTGACTCACTTTATACATCGTCATCATCATCATAGATAGTCTGTTCGTAGACAGGTCCGTGATTATTCATGGTTAAACCTCGTCTACATATAATCCTATTTTACTTTGTCCTCTTCCTATCTTGATAACTCTCTTACCCTTTCAAATCGTCTATCAGCTGAAACCTACCTGTTTCCCCTTTTCCGTCTAGTTTTCCTACTAACGCGTCTTTAATTATGCTCTCTCTCCTCGGGTAATGTCCAACCCAGTTTGTCTTCCTCTTTCTAATAGTCTGTTTAATCATTCGCTTCACTCTTCATAGCACTTCGTCGTTTTTCATCCTATCCGTCCATTTTATCTTCAGCATTTTCCTCCAAGTACACATTAAAAACTTTCCAAATATTTTATGTCATTTTTCCTTAGCGTCCATGTTTTTTCCCCGTACAAAGCTATACTCCATACATAGCATTTTATGAACTACTTGCGGATATCATCCCTTATATTCCCCGTAAGTACGTGCTCCTTTCTTCTGAAAGCCGCTTTTGCTTTTCCTGTTCTAGTCATGATCTCATCCGTACATTTTGCTTTTCTTGTTAAGATGCTTTCAATGTATTTATAGTGTAAAACTTGTCCTAAAGGCTTACCTCCAATGCCTACTTATATATGTTCAAATATTTGTTTATGCCCGATATTCGAATTAGCATGGATTTTTCTGTATATATTTCCATACCGTATTTTCTACATATTATTACCAGTCTATTAATTAATCATTTTCTGGAGTTGCTCTTCCTTACTTGCTAGAAATACTTCATTGTCCGCGTATTTCACTGTTCTTTCAATCCTTCCTCCAATTTTGGAATTTCCTGTTCATTCTAACGCTTTTTGCATTAGACTTTCTCCATATATATAGAATAAGGTCGGCGATAGGCAGCAGCCCTGTCTAACTCCTCTACAAATATTTACTCCGCAGGTATCCGCATTCTCCAACCTGACCTTTACAACTTGATTCACATCATGATTCCTGATCAGTCTCTTGTCATTCCAGTCTACAAATATATCCTTTAATATCTTCATCAACATTAGCCAATTTACTATATCAAAGGTTTTCTGCCAGTCTACGGAACAAACACAGATATCCTGACTGTACTCTATTGTCCTTTCTGATATGATTCAAACTACCCCTATAGAATTTCTAGTTCCTCATCCTTTTCTAAAACCGAATTTATCTTCTCCTAGCATTTCTTCTGCCTGTTTCTCCAGCGTTTTATTAAGAATCCTCGTGATGATAATCGAAATGGGTGAAGTGAAAATATTCTTATATATATATATATATATATATATATATATATATATATATATATAACAGCTTACGGAAAAGGAAAGGTAAAATGAATATATGGATGTCAACAAGGTGTTGGGATGAGGAAACCCAGTGAACACTCACCAATCAGACGACTTCAGGTTGGCGAGGCACCGGGGATGTCGAATCGACACACGTAAAAGAACACCAAAACACAGAAACATCATATATATATCATCATCATAGGTAGTCTGTCCGTAGACAGGTCCGTGATTATTCTTGGTTAAACTTGGTTCTCCATATACTCCTATTTTCCGCTGTCCTCTTTATATCTTGATAACTCTCTTTCCCTTTCAAATCGTCTATCAGCTGAAACCTTTTCCTACCTCTTTCCCTTTTCCCATCTAGTTTTCCTTCTAACACGTCTTTAATCATACTCTCTCTCCTCAGGTAATGTCCAACCCAGTTAGCCTTCCTCTTTCTGATAGTCTGTATAATCATTCGCTTCTCTCCTATTCTTCGTAGCACTTCATCGTTTTTCATCCTATCTGTCCATTTTATCTTCAGCATTCTCCTCCAAGTCCACATTTCAAAGCTTTCCAAGTATTTGATGTCATTTTTCCTTAGCGTCCATGTTTCTGCCCCATACAATGCTATACTCCATACGTAGCATTTTATTATATATAATTTGTAGATCCTGATGTCGCAAATAATACCACGTAAGCCATATATCTCTTAAACACTCTCTATGCCGTTCAGTGGCATTACAATGTATGATAAGCTACCTCACCTAAGATCTATGACGTCACGCCTCCGCCGCGATCCACTGAAAATCATATTACAGCCTAAACGGTTAAACTAAATACATTGATATATCATATTTGTGACAATATCAGTCATAATAGACACTCTGAAGAGATGAACGATATTTCGCAAAAACTTCATCCCAGGATATTTTGAAACAAAATTCGATTTACTCAAAAATGGCTTTCACGATTTCGTTTAAAATGCATCCAAACGTACATCTTGATTTCACAAATAATACTAAGTCATATGTCCCAAAAATTCTTCCATATATCGTCCAGTGGCATTATTTATGTACAAGACGCTCAGAAAGTTTGTGAAATGTATATTGCGCCGTTTATTTTTCCGTAGTGTTCCCACTATGGTCAGACGGTGAGCTGTCAACATTTTCTTTGGTAACTAGTAAACCAGTTGTCAACTGTGACGTTTCGTCCCTATTCTGATATTGGCTTGCAAATTCTTTTCACAACATCTACAAGGCGTTGCTATTCTTACAAGGGCCGCCTGGCTGGGTTCCCATGTATATTTCCATATTACTGGTTTAGAATGTGTGACCAAAGCCAATATCATTATGCCGTATTTATTTGGCTTGCTTGGAATGTACTTTTGGAAGCTACATCTTCATCTAAACGCCTCCAACTTTTCATCGGCTGCAGCGCATTCCGAAATAGAAAATGTTCTTTGAAATTATGCACGATCTTATAAAAAACTTCTCCTAATATCGACTGGTTTGTCCGTCTTTTGTCTGTCTATTCTAGTGTTATTGTCATCAAATCTAATGCATTGTAAAAGAAATTTGAAGTGTGACAATGTCATAACATTACGAAACAATTCCACGCCCGTTCTGTCAGCGGGTCATTAGTCTTTCTGCCTTCCGCTGCACAAGATAGACAAGCCCTATCATTGCTTTCTCTTACGATTTCGAAGTTGTCTTGGCATCTCTCTCTCTCACTCTCTGATAATTCTTTTTCACACCTTCTGTATTTGCTCGAACATACAATTACATCAAGGATGTCGCCATTGAAGAAGTTGTTCCAACAATCCAAGAGGGATTTAGCTAGTTTAGTATAACCCTTTACACCTGGTAACTGCGTTATAATATTGTTCATCATCTTCACTACTACTTACTCCCTGTTCTGTGTCTGTATTACCCTCCCTTTCCTCCAGAAAATCTTCCTCATTAAATTCCTAGTCACCATAATCTTCTTCGGAGATCGGCTCTGACAACAAGTTCCTTACTTTCTACTGATCTCTGTCAGTAAAAAGAATCACTGCTGAAAAGGTGGAATCAAAAAATCATATTAAAAATGTTTAGAAAATCGATGATTGCTAGAAGTATATAATTTAATGTATGAATACAATAATTGTTCAAATAATTGATAAACTAAACTTACCTGAAATCATTAAATTATATCACGGATGCTCGAGGTGGGTCTATGGGACACAGGAATAAAAAATGGTATGCCTACAGGCAAAAAGAGAAATACCAGAATGACATGCGTCAACACGGTTGAAGTATCCTTCAAAAGGGGAAGGTATTAATGGTGGCAGCGTTGTAGCTTACTAAATCTAGTGACAAACAGGAAAATTAAATTGCATGGGTCTTCTAGACCCAGTGCGAGCTCTTCCGGGTTAGAGCTGGGTCATTTAAATATACAAGCTTACCTACATTATAATTTCTTTGCTCCTGAGCCACTTAAAAACCCTTTGCTTGGCTTAGTTGAGTGCATTTATTTTTCCTTTACACTTCTTTCAAACGCCACGTAGTCTATCCCTTAGTTTCAGCACATCCGAGTTCAGTTTTCCTTCCACACACTTAAATGGCGAATTCATTTCGTGCCCGAAAATTACTTCATAAGTGGATAACTTCGTACTTTTATGCACGCTCGAGTTATACGCTGCCTCTGCGTAATCAAGCCATGTATACCAGTCGTTTTTTTGCATTAATATAATGGTTCAATATTTGAGCTATTATCGTATGTACTCGTTCGACACGGCCGTTGCACTCATGGTGGTATGGAAACGTCTGCAACTTCGTCACCCTCATTAGTTGTCAGACGTTTCTGAACAATTCGGGCATAAGATTACTACCTTGAACCGTAAAGTATCTTTTGCGGACCCCAAATTCAAGACCAAATTTTTACCACCACTACGGAAATAGTTTTGGCAGTCTGATTACACAGAGGCACTATTTGCAAGTACCTAGAAAAGTTATCTAAAATCGATAAAATATATCATTTACCCTCTATGTTTCCAACGCTACGAAGTCAAATGGCTTAAATGTCGAATAAAGGGCTTGTAATGGTGCTTTTCGCCTACCATAAGGACTCTGTTGACTGCAAGCCACACATTCTTCCACATACAGCTTAATATCTTGCTCGTAATTAGGCCACCAATGGTGTGATGAGAACCCCGCTCTCGCCCCCTTAACTCCCACGTGGCCAGCAAGACTATGATCGTGACACTGCCATAGTAAATCCTGTCGCACTCATTTAAGGACCTCTATCTTATTCCCGCGTTTACCCGTTTATAGAATAACCCGTCGATGACTTATAATCCTGCTTTTGCCTCCATAACGCGCACTCTGGATCGTTGTTTTGTGCCGCTTCCATATCTGTGCCTCCTATTGCTCTCATCCTCCTCGCCTTCCTGCTCAAAGCATATGCGTTTGTGTATAATTATCCGGGTTTGCCATATTCTGAAAACTTCAAAGTCTAGCGGACTAAGCGACTGTTTTGATCCTTCAGACTGAATAGCCACTGTAAAGCTGCGTGATCTCTCAAAATCTTAAATTTCCGGCCAAACACATTGTATCGAAAATGTCCCACCACCCACACAACACCATTGGACGCGACGGTAGAGATCGGAAAGTAACGCTCAAAGTCTACGTAGCAAAGAACAGGGCTAGGCGTAAGGGAGTGTTTCAACTTTTCCATCGCCTCTTCACATTCCTCACTCCAACTAAAACTCGGGCCTTTCTTCAACAACCTCATCAGGGGTCGGGCTATTGTCCCATAATTGCACGTCCCGCAGTCGCCCGAACACATTCCGCAGCCTTTTAGCGTGATCTTGGGTAGTAGCTCAAAATTCAATTACATACTGATCATTGGGTGAATTTAAGTTCACGTAGAACCCCATCTATCTTTATTTGAAACGTGGCTGGAACGTTTCTTAAGCCAAACGGAATTCTAGCGTACTCATAGTGGCCGCTTTGTACAATGAACGCGGTTTTTTCTTGCGAATCCTTATTCATTGGAATCTGATGGAACCCGCTTGCCAGGTCAAAGGTGGTGAAATACCGGCAATTTCCCATGTAGTTCAAGGTCTCGACAATATTTGGGAGGGAACACAAATCCGGCACGGTTGCCGCGTTCAAAGTGCGGAAATCCATGCAAACTCGGTATGCGGGTCTCGCATTGGGCGACTTCTTCGGAACTATGACGATTGGGGAGGCCCAAGGGCTATCACTAGGAACAAGTATACCGGCTCTCAGCTTTTCTTCCACAAAATTCTCCACAGTAGATTTGTGGTGATAGGGCACCCTGTAAGGCATTCGATAGAATTCCCCGTTTGAATTCTGTGTGCGGCGATATTTGTAACAGGCAAGCAGTCCCTCTTGACAAATAGTTCCGTAAATTCCTCTAATACGGGGAGTAAACAGTCTTTCTGTAATAATGTTAATGATTAATTTTTCCTCAAAATTCCGACTCCTTACTTCCCTTCCTCACCGCCAGGGCCCTTTGCTCTTCCACTCCTGAACAGCCCGCGGTTTCGGATTTGGTCACTCTGCTCATTGCAGAAAACTTCATTCCTTTTCTAAGAGATATTTCATTGTCCCCAAAGTTGGGTACCTGCACAATAATCGAACTAATATCATCTACGACACACACACTCCGAGTAACACAACAAGCCCCAACTTCATCAAAACAAAGCTCCACAACGTACAGAACACCAACCTCAGCCGCTGCGACCACCATCCTGATTAATCTTTCGCACATAGGCGGTATGACTTCTACTCCTCCTAAACACACCGGCAATATTTCACACTCTTCCTTCACATTATTGCTAACGCCTTTTGAGCCTTTGTCTCCCAACTACATCACGTTCGGTCCAAGTCTTGCCACATATTCCGTTGGGTATATAATTTTATTCTGGTCATCGGGTATGACACTGTCATTTACAATACATTTTCGGTCCGTACTGGCCGTATTCTATATTCGCCATTGTCTATGGTTCCTAATGAATCCTCATGCTCCAACAAGAGTAAAAGCTTTTTACTAACGTCAATCACTCCGCTATAATTGTTCAAAAAATTTAAACCGATAATACCATCAAAACCATATAATTAGTCTTCATGGGGTAGATGCGTCCTTCAACTTTGAGAGGGACCAGGTTTTATCCATAGACCCTCATGATTGTTCATGTTATTCCTAACCTTTTCAACCCCAGCGTAGCTTCAAAGCAACATGAACTTTCATCTAGGTTACCGCCGCTCTCTGTGATTTATTCCAGCCAACCCTGTTGTTGCCCTTTAAGCAACGTGTATTAGTTCGTATGTTTCGATGACAGACGGCAGCTCTATTCAATGCAGTCCTATTTCTAGTTACTTATGTATGATCATGCGCAGCAGACGGCAGCATGTTTACAGGTGTTTGCAAGGAACATTGATGTGAAAATGTGCGTCATAATTCCATTGGATATTTTTGTTTTAAAGTCGTTTCAATAGAAAAAACACAGGTATGTGTAAAAAAATATTTATCAAGCACAATACTAGTATGAAAATGTGTTAATTTATACAACATTGGGTTTGAACGTGAATGTGAAGCCTAATGTTACCTATTTTGAAATAATTTCTAATAGATAATGCGGTTATATGGATGCAATATCTATTAGGAATTATTGTCACTTTTGCTTAAAGTGTCTTGGGTTCGACTCCAGAGACCCCGGAATATCTCCCATAAGTTAGCATGGGAAAACGTAATCCAGTGTGTAGACCAATCTAATAAGTTTAGGAAGCTGAAATTTTGCAAGATTATAGAAATTTTCTCATAACCAACTATAAAAATGGAAAATTTGAAAATTTATAATTTTTAGGGGTTGTTTTAACCCCATTTGAACATTAAAGTTTAATAATTTTTTAGGATCTACGAGATGAGCTAGGAAGCTGCAATTTTCAAATTATTTACAAAACAGTACATTTGCACAAATAAACATTTTAATCTTTCCATATATATATTGCGGCGGCCGTAAAAAATTATTTAATTCTAAACAATTAGAAAAATATTATTTTGCTTATAGAAGTGCTAAAACTTTAAAATTTGGCTAAAATGTGTAGCATCAGTACCCCATAATGAAAAAAGTGTAAAATTTTTAAAATTGCAACATTTGGGGATTGTTTTAAACCATTATTTTTACATGTGGGAAAAACGAAAATCGCTGCGGAGGTGAAATATTTAGAATTAAAAATATGTGTAATGATGAAATATGAAAAATGAATGTTTTTTATGTTGAGATGAAATGCTTGCAGTATGTAAGCACCAACCACTAGTCATTATATATAGACGTTTCTTACAGAGGAGGATATAACAGGAGGATACTAATGTCCAGCCCAAACTACAAGAGCTAGAGTGCTGAAAGTTTTAGTTTTTGTAGATATGATAGAAAAATTTACAGATAAAATGAGACTTTTTACCTAAGTGACATGAGTTCGACTCCAGAAATTCCGAAAATTGCTTTTTTCCCATAAGAAAAGCATTGCGCCATTTTTGTAAATTAATTTTGGGCACTTACCGGTAAGCTAGAAAAATGAAATTTTCAGTGTTGCTAGATGGCCGCAATATCTATTAGGAATTATTGTCACTTTTGCTTACAGTGTCTTGGATTCGACTCCAGAGACCCCGGAATATCTCCCATAAGTTAGCATGGGAAAACGTAATCCGGTGTGTAGACCAATCTAATATGTTAGGAAGCTGAAATTTTGCAAGATTATAGAATTTTTCTCATAACCAACTATAAAAAAAATTAAATTTGTTAATTTTTACGGGTTGTTTTAACCCCATTTGAACATTAAAGTTTAATAATTTTTATCATGAAATCTATATGCTGTAGGTTAGAGTTTCTGAAATCATTTGGAGAGAATTATACATAAAATGTAAATTGTGAAAAAGTTAAAAAATTCGACCGCTAAATATTCGCAATTGTTTAAACATATTTTTGAGGTTTATGTATTATCGAATGTGCTACGAAACTGAATTTTTTTACCGTTAGATTTTGTGAAAAAAACGAAATAAAAAAATTATAAAAATTTTTGTTTTAATTTTTTTGGCTGTTAAAAATTCTTAAAATTTAAACTAATAGATAAATATTTAGTTACTTTGGGGCAAGCTAGGAAGCTGAAATTTTATTGTTAAGTAGAACTCAGCACATTGAATCTAACAAACTTTTTAAAAGCTCCAACAAAGTGTTATTGTGGCCGCATTAAACTTTTAAAATTTAGACAATTAAATAAATATTATTTCACTTCTGTATGTGCTACAACTTCAAATTTGACAAAAATGTGTGGAATTAACACCTTACATTGGATAAAGTATAATACTCTTAAAATTGCAAATTTAAGGCATTGTTTTAACTAAATATTGTTCAATAAGGAAAGATAGAAATTGGGTGCAGAGGTGAAATATTTTGAATTAAAAAAAATATTTCTAATATAGCAATATCTCTCTGAAATATTAATTTTATCAGGGTCAGATGAAATTCTTGCAGAATGCAAGCACCAACTACTAGTATATTATATAATAGAACAATATTTTGGTAAATCTTTACTTTTCTCATGTAACACACGGAATAGTGACAGGTACAAGCATGTTTATACAAAGCTTTCCTAACATATACGTGATAAAAGAATGGGTACAAGTATCTGAAATGAAAGAATAAGGCTTACTACAATTTCTAGCATATACAGTAATAGAAATGTAGAGGAGTGTAGGAGAAAAAGTAACGTTTGGCCATTTTATCAAGTAGCACAGAGAAATTTTATCTTTGTGATACCACAACTATTGAAAGCCACACTGAAATTTTATTTGTATTTTATAATGATAGATGTAACCCATCTGTAATCTTCCGATCAGAAATCTATTAAAAATTGTGGATAAGCTCAATCCATATCTGGCATAGATTCCTGTAACCTATACTATAAAATAAATTAGCCAATATTTATACTTCTGGCAGTCCATCATCAGCTTGACTGGCATTCACATTACTTTCGTGAAAACATCTTTATCTTGCTCAATTTCTATATAGTAATTTGTAACATTACATATGGGTAATGTCCCTCAAGATGTACCCTCGCCAGATGGAAGCATGAGCGATGACAACGCTGACGCTCCGATTAAGAGAACCACACCGACTGCCAGTGCCACACTGACTACCAGCGCCATACTACCTGCCAGCACCACACAAACTACTAGGGCCACACCGACGACCAATAGACAGAATTACAGGTTCTGGATAATATATGGAAATCGTCTATTCCACCACCTCCCACCTCCACAAGAACAGAATACTCCACTCGATTATTTTAAGATGATTTTCCCTGATGAACTATTGATGTATTTGAGGAACAGTCCATTTGATATATTTACCAGAAAGGTGGAATTCAGCTTAAAACAACAAGAGAAGAGATGAAGACACTCTTGTACAAGGGAATAGTAAAAATGCCTGCAGCCAAATTTTATAGGGCTGCGGAAACAAGATTTTCAACCGTAGCTGATATTATGAGCAGTAATATTTTTGAACAGCTCCAAAAACATTTCCATGTTGTAAATAATGAGGATCAGAAGCCAGCTTCAGACCCTGACGATGACAAACTCTTCAAGGTTTGGCCAATACTCAACATAATCCGCTCAAAAATGCAGGAAGTTCCCCCAGAGGAGCATCACTCTGTTAATGAACAGATGATCCCCTTCAAGGGTAGAAGCTTTATAATGCAATATATATGGAACAAACCACATAAGTGAGGCTTTAAAGTGTTATGAGATCAGGAAAATCCGGTTTCATGTATGACTTCGTAGTATATTCAGGGAAGGGTACGTGTGAAGAGGTAGGTTAAAGGTTTTCAGGTGATATTGTAATGGCCCGAGTAAGTTCATTGCCAGAACATGAGAATTTCAAAGTTTAATTTGATAACTGGTTCTTTTCTCTACAGCTTGCAATCGCACTGAAGGAGGAAGGTATATTTTGTATCGGTACAATCAAGAACGATCGAGTGAAGAAGTGTCCTCTTTTGTCGGAAGGAGACCCGAAGAAGAAAGGAAGAAAAAGTCACGACTAGCAGGTAGAATCTGAAAGTAATTTAGCCCTGGTGAGGTGGTATGACAGAAAAGGATTTGTGTCAAGTTATTCTACTGTTGAACCTCGAGACACATGCAGGAGATGGTTTACCGCTGGACATAAAAAAATGAAGTGATGCGCCCAAATATAGTAAAAGAACACAACAGCTATATGGGAGGTGTGGGTCTTGCAGACATGCTAATAGAGCTCTACAGAATCGACCTGCTTGAAGTTGTACATGTGAATAATATTTTGGTGTATAAACAAAGCCGTAGTGAATGCGTGGCTACTTTACCGTCGTCATCGGTAGCAGAAAGAGCATAAACCGCAGTTCCCTTGGCTAAAATTCCAAGCGTATATTGCCTCTGCATTGACCAAAGCAAGGAAAGGATCGAAAATGTGAGGAAGACCGAGCAGCACTTCCCCAGTGCCACCAAATAGGACCTAACCTTTTTCTGTTTATGATGTACGTTATGACGGACTCCACCATTGGCCTGAGTACTCCGAAAAAAGGAAGTTGTAAGTACTTCCCTAGCGGATTCACTAAAATAATATGTCGCAAATGTAACTTGAATTTGTGTTAAACCAGTTAGAAGAACTGCTTCCATAATTTCCATAACAAATGATGTAACATGAACACCCTGCCTTTCAAAGAGATGATGGAATATAATGATAATGTAAGGCATTAATATACATTTTATTACTATTATTTTAGGTTTCCATGATATCTTTAAACAAAAATATTGCAACATTTGTTACATAATAAAGTAAGGCTGTTTTGATGACATGCAGCAACCTTTTTAATTACTGAAACCTCTATAGCTGATATTACCATTCAGTCCTAATGTTGCATTAAAGCAACGTCTTATTTTCGAATGCTATTAGGGAAATTAAAAAAAATGATTATATGGGTTCAAACACATGTAAATGAACTGGGGAAATATAAAAACATTTTTAAATTGACAACAAATAATTTGGGGTTGAGGTGGTATACGGACTCCATTGCACCCTCCGACCCACAATTGTACGCGTCAACAAAGGCACTTGTGTCCCAGTATCCAACAATAATCAGCATGTCTTTCTCGCCAAAGTCGCATTAGTGACCAGCTCGTCGCCTTCCGCTTTTAATCCCGTAACCGGAAGTAACACTTTTATTGAAGTTCGCCTCCGGCGGCCTCGGAGAACTCTCTAGCGTTTAAAGGTCGTTTTTTTCCGGTTTCTGCAATTCCTACTGATGTGGCACCTTCTTCCGCACGTGAAACACTTCCTTTGGTTAGGTAATCGCCATTCTCTGGCAAAATGGCCCCTCTCTCCAAAGTCGAAACAATGGCTTCCGGGACCAAGCGAAATATAGTCCTCGCTGGTACTGATGGCCTTCGTTCGACCTCTTCGATTCGAATGGCGGCCCTCGCGGTGTAGTGCAAAGTTTCGGGTTCTGTTAGCACCGCGTTACTCGTCTTAATTTTTCAAACGCTTGTACACGCTTGGGATGTTCCTGACACCCCACTGATTTTTTTGTTATAGAAATATAACTATTATTCAAGTAACTCTTTATTTTGTTCTTTTTTAATAATTTATAAGTGAATATTGAAAAGTTTCAAATGATTTTTTTATTAGAAATCTATTTTGAAAAGAAAGTCTTATGAGTCAGTATGAGTATGAGTAAGTTGACAGTTTTAAGGGTTATAATTTTAATATCGTCAGTTCAATTAAAGAAATCGGAAATCTCACAATAAAACACAAATATTAACTGGATACGGGAGGAAACCATGATTTTCACATCATGACCTTGAAAACTGTATTTGTTTTATTTTTCAATTTGAATATTCGTGCAATACACTGTAATATTTGTCTCTCTCTCTCTAATGGATTGGTAATTTTTATCAGAAATATCGGCTGTCCCTCGTGGTAGTTATGTCAATTATCGTTCGGAAACAGTCTACTGGGAGCATCAAAACCAAAACCAAACACTGAAGTAATAAAAATCTACTAACCTTTTAGGTCAGCAGGTCAGTTAAAAAACTGTTGAAATGCGATCTCCAATTACGGGAAAGAACAGTGAAGAAACTATAGATAGACAATTTCAAATGAAGTAATATAACAATAGCTCTATAGATAGTAAATGTAATTTCAGAATAAAATATGAACCAAGTCCGCACAAAGGAAAAAGCGCCAATTTCCGTAACGTACAGCGCAGCACTCTTAGAAAAGGTGTCCAAAATCAAAGGATTACCATATAAAACTGTGAATTGTTAGCAAAATAGGTTCCAAACACATGAAGGGTTGGGGTCACAAAAGGCCAAAGGAAAGGGACCGTGTCATAAAGCGTATGCCTGGGGTGTACACAGCACCCCGCGCGAGTATTGGAGGGTTAAGTAACATTGCCGTTCCAACTCCCCTGATAATCCGTTAAGAAAAGCGTCTAAAGCTCTTTGTTCCGCTTCAAAACGAACTGCAGCCACTGCATGTTTTAGCCTTTGCGCTCCTTATACGGAGGTCCCGGTGGTGTAGTGGTTAGGACTCGTCTACTGCTCGAAAAGGCAGCGGGCACGAATCCTGCGAGAGTATAATTTTTCCCAAGGTTGCCCGGCCCCCTGTTTGTGTGTTTTGAAGATACCTCCCGAAGTCAGCGTTCTGTCCTTCGGAAGGGACATTAAGCCATTGTCCCCCTTGCTGCTCTTCATTAAGAGTAGGCTGATGCCGGAACCAGGTTTATCTCCCCCCCTGGTGAGTGTGTTCGATATGGAAGGAGTTATGGCTATAATAATCCAAGGGGTTGATTAGATACACACACTCCTTATACTGTCTGCGTAACTTTCAATGTCTTCCCCATCGCCAGGCCTTAACTGCGACAACAATTCACGAAAAAATCACGCGCTACGCTTATCTCTAAACCTCTTCACCAGAAGTGACTTCAGGGAACCATATTCTGATGTCTCTCAGCACACTTCTTTCGTTTGAATAAATTCCTTGGCATAGCCGACGAGCCTTAAATTCACTATTCGTAACCTGTTCCCATAGTTCCATCTACTCAACTCTCCTATTTGCTCTATCCTCTCAAAAAATCCATTTACGTTTTCACCTGTCTTTCCCGAATATATTTCTATGGATATAAATAGCAAAAGTTTTTCCTACAACCACAGAAGGCACCAGGGGGGACACTAGCTCCTTTCCCGTCACCCGAAATCTGTTTCTTCAACTTTTCGTTTTCACTCGCCAACGCCAACTCGCGAAAGTCCTTCATGGCATACTGCAAATCTACCTCCTTTCCGCCGATACTAACCAGCCCAGGCATTTCGGACTTACCTTCCCATTGGAACAATTTTTGAAACGAGAAAAAAGTCTGCTATGACCGGGAATTGAACCCGGGTCTTCCACTTGCCGGGCGGATATTCTACCCCTGAACTATCGTAGCAGAACATTTTCTCTCGTTTCTAAACACGGAAGTTTTTACCTTCCCATGCTGGGTCACTCCACCAGTTGTTAGGGTCCGCTAGTCTTGGCGCCCGGGAAGTCAGGATTCGTAAATAAGACGAAAATTCATTCCAGTCATTCTATATTTCGCCTTCACTCCGTACACGCTGCATGCCGACTGCCACGCATCCCCACGCCTCGCTTCGCCCTCATTCACTCTGATTCGTCACCTCTCAAGCGAGACTCTATGGCATTTAAATCGCTCAGCGTGACTTTTTTTCGCAAGCACAAAATACTTTATGCATGCATTCACTTTAATATTTTTTGTACTTTAATTATCAATTCAAAAATTTCCAAAAAATTATGTCGTATTTAAAATTGTTCATTTTATATAATAAAAAATAAATACATACATTTATTTCAATACAATTTCTACTATGTGCTGCTCCTCCGACGTTTAGTAGTTCAGCTGCGTCTGGTACACATACTTCTTTACCCGGTATATAAATTTTATGGAATTTATTTTTCAAATAATCACTGATAGGTAGAATTTTATACAATAGGATCTCTATATACAATGTCTTTATCGGTATTATCTACAAAATGCAAAAATTTGCTCAACAAATAAAATCTTTCTTCACTCATTACATTTGGAATAAATGGCATTTCTAATATATGTTTTCTACTAAAATACATTCTCAGAGTTGGTTTTTGAATGATTCCCATCAACATTAGCAAAGAAAACCACTTTTGATAGCGCGATTTTTTAAAGACGTGATCTTATTTTTCTCGCGGGCAAGGAATTGTTCCACGTAACGATTAGTTTCAACCACTATGAGGGCAATTAGATCATCAAAAAATAACTCAAAATATCTAAAGGGATCATCTGTTGATAAAACCTGCACTATTTGTTTTCCAACTAAATCACACGCAAAAGGCCGAGGAGGGTTAGCACTGTCGACATCTCCCCAAATATTCTCTTGAATATTCACAGTGGAGTGAGTTATTTCTTCCAATTCCTCTTCGGAACTGGAATCAATAGAGTATCCGTTCGTATCTTCAGAATATATATCTACACTACTTTCACTCTATTTCTCCAAAACATCAAGCACTTCCCAACAATTTAAGTTAAAGTAAGTAAAAAATGTTTGTTTTTTTTGTTAAGATTTTATCAAGTTCCTGAATAAATTTTCTTTTTATACATGTTTTTTTTCCTTTTACACAATTTTAAAACAAAGGCTAAAAATTTTCTGGAGCAGCACCCCCACTAATTTTAGCTACGAGCCGCCACTGGAGCGAAGCGATCGGAGACCGGAGGTTGGCTAGCGGAAGCGAGTAAGATTGTAATAAAGCAGGACGTTGCGATCACAAATGGGGTAGCACGACCTTGAGTACTGTTCCTGGATGAGCCCATATGCGGTTGTACGGACGGGAAAGGATGAATAGAATACCCTATGTTAGAAGGTGACTTCCGAGAATACACGAGTAAGCCGTCAATACGGGTTATGACCTGCTAGGGTTTGGAGGGGGAACCACAAGATTTTTTAATTTTAAAAAATTCGCAAATCCGGTTCTTGAAAACTGCATTATTTTCTACAATGAAGGCATGTGAATGATAAAGAGGTTTTTCCTTGACTGAAAATTAAATGAGAAGTTTTATAGAATAACACAAACAAGAAATAGAAAAAACGATGAAAAATTTTATTCGCGAATTTTTCCATCTCCAGTTTCAGTTTGGCGTCTGTCTTTCTGTGCAATAGCTTAAATTGAAATTGTTAGGAAACCATAAACAATAGAGAGCTGAAACTTAGATGGTACATTTCTGTACTGCTGCCATTGTGGAAATGAATCGTTAATTTACGACGAAATAATGAGCTAGAACGCAGAAAATTACGTTACAATTATTCAAGTGACGTAAGTTTTATATAATTTTCGGTATTTTTACTTATATCTTCGAAGGTATAAAAGATGAAAAGCTGAAACATTGCGCGTTCATTTACAAATTTATACCATTTATTCTTGAAAAGGGAAAACATTCAAAATTATAATACTAAATTTATTACACTCTAAACTTAAATGTAATTTTGAAATTATCAATTACAATGGATAACAAATTTAAACGTTTTGTCTGGTTTTTGCATTGAATGAGCATATTCTAATTGATGTTGGATGTTGGTTCAATCTGTAGTCAGATACGGAGAAAAAGGTATTTTTATATTAAAAGAACATATTGTGTTTTAGTCGTACAAATTCAGCAAAATACACGTAAATACATGCTAAATTAAAGATTTTGCAAATAATTATCTTTTGTGTGATGTACCAGGAGTTTTTCTAATTCATAACCAACACTAATCAGCAAGAATATTATTGTTCCATCTTCCTTGGTATTGTTTTTCCAACGTTGGAATGTCCTGATGAAACCGCTCGCACTGCTCATCACTCACAGCTCCAAAATTATCAGGAAATAAGTCCAGATGGGAGTGAAGGAAATGAATTTTATGTTACATGTTACACCCCATACCATGGTTTGCTTCCAGCATTTTATTAACCAAGTCTTCCTAGTTTGATGCGTTCTTGTTTCCTAAAAATGCTTTGAAACATGCCCATGCCTTTTTGTCTTTTTCTTCTAATACTTTATCGAATCCTTCATCATTCATGACTCCATATATTTGGAGACCCACACATATTCTTCCACAATCTTAGCCTTGATGATTTTTGTAAATCTTTCCATAAGATGTAGAATTCCTTTGCCATTTTGATCCATACCTATTACAAAATTCTTCATGAGTCCTAATTTGATATGTAAAGGAGGTAAATAAATAATTTATGCTTCAACAAGGCTTTTATGTATATTTTTTGACCTTCCACTAATTGTTTAGTTGGCCAGTCACGAGCAATGTGGTGCTGAAACTTAGCACGGCTGTCCCACTCAGAAAGTAAACAGCAGTATTTCGTGTTCCTTACAATCTTAAAAGAAGAGCTATAAATTTGAGGTCACCGCAGATGTTCCACTTACACCTGTTATCTTCTATCCTGTTTAAGAGTTATTCCATATTTCCATGTGATTCTTTTAGGAGAGCTGCATGAGTAATGGGAATGGATGGAAATATATTGCCATTATGCAACAGAACTGCTAATAAACTCATCTTGCAAAAATCCTTGAACAACCGCCATTCTTCCGTTTTGTGTTTGTGCTTCAGTGATGACATAAAAACATTTACATCGTTGCAATGGCACAGACAATCTTCTATAGAATAAAAATCAAGGAATTGCTGTTACGGTTACAAAAATGGCTAATGGTGGTATTATGTCATTGTTTATATTGGTGTCCTACTTTGCATCTGAAGTACAATAGATAATATTTTTTGTTAAGAGGAGTAAAGCACCTTCTCTGATGTTTCACAGTAAATTCTCCGCAAACAAGACAAAACTTTTCTGCCGCAATATCACATTTAGGAGACATGCTCTTGACACACTTCTTTAGCACCTTCAGCTGCTACTGAAAAACACAGAATGACGCTGTTGCAAAAACAAAAATGGTAACAAAATCAGAATTTATTTGTTTTGTATAGAATCTTCCTTTGTTTAGAATATGTTCTTTCCGGAGTTTGTTTGCTGTAATAGTAAGTGTCATATCTCAAAATATATATGTGATAGGAAATTTTACAAACAGATTTGTAATCTGCGTCACGAACCACCAATTCTTTTTTCGGATCCAAAATCCTTATTCCTCAGTGTTATATAACAGAGTATATACTTATGTAAAATATATTTATGTGTGCAAATGCTGCGTAATATAACGCTAACTTATCTGAGAAATTTGAAACGAAAAAAATTCGTTAAGACCTGGAATCGAACTCCACTTGCCGGGCGGATGTTCTATAACTGAACTACCGTAGGAGAGTAATTTTCCTGATTCATGACGGGAATGTTTTCTTAACATAGCTATTACGCCTCACTCATTTTAACGCTAACCTCACCTTCATGTGGCACCCCCTTTATAAAACAAACTAGGCTCTTTTCACCGAATGCGTGGCGGTATGACCATATGAAAAATAAAATAAACGGCGCAATATACATTGCACAAACTTTCTCATATACGTATATACGTTTGGTCGACTGTGTACGCAAATAAAATAAAAACGTTTATAAATCAAAATTAACCGTAGTTTAGCGATTATTGTAATGCCACTGGTTGATATTTAGTAATTTTTTGGGACATATGGCTTAAATTTATTATTATTTGTGGCATCTGGTTGTACAATTGGATGTATTTGAATCAAAATCCCTATAGCCATTTTAGAGTACCTCGGATTTTGTTTTAAAATACCCTAGAATAAAGTACCCTTAATTATTGCGCAATATCGTTCATCTCTTCAGAGTGTCTATTATTGATGATATTATCCACAAATATGATATATCATTCGATTTAGTTTAACCGTTTTGGCTGTAGTAAGATTTTGAGTGGATCGCGGTGGATCATAGTGCTTAGGTAAGATAGCTTAGCCTAGACTATAATCTCACTGGTCGCCATATAGTTACTTTAAGAGATATATGACTTACTTAGTAATATTTGATACATCAGGCTCTACAATTGGATCGATTTTAATTAAATTCTCTGCAGCCATTTTTGAGTAAATCAAATTTTTCTAAAATTCGCCAAGAATGAACTATTCTTAATTTTTGTGCAATATCAATTTTATAAAAATAAACAGTCTGCTGAAGATGATATATTGCATAAATACGAGATATCGTTCGACTTTATGAACGCGCTTGGGATCTAGAACGGCGAACAGACGGACAAACAGACATTGCATGACGAAAACCACTTTTATGGACTCAGGGATACCTAAAACGTGTATTTCCATCAAAATATCGAAGCCGAATATTTTCACGATTACAATACTTTTTCAGTATATTACGTATATGAGAATGTAAACCGCTATAATGTTGTTCTTATTAAAGGATACAGAAATATAACCGAAGTATAACAGTTATTATTTTCCAAATATTTCTTTATCAATTTTAATTTTCTTTTTCCATTTATAGTGCTATACGTCATTGATGAAAAGCAATATTGTCCTCATGATGTCCGTTCGTCCGTACGCATATATCAGAGAAAAATTAGCATAACACATTCACTGCGGGTTAGGAACTCGACGCTTTTATTAAGAAGCAGATATAAGATGAAAGATTTTTGTCTATAACAAAGATAAAAGTAGGCGCAATCTGAATCTGCACACAAAATTTTAGAACATTAAATCTAATGCACAACATGTAAAAGAAATATAAAGGAGCTGAATCATAATACCGAGAGTATTTTTAACAACAAATACATACACTATATCTATAAAATTCTTTCTTGGACGAAGTAAGGTAAGGTAACTTCGAAAAAAATGAGAAATCTAAATAGAAAGCTCCTGAAATATGCGAAATACATTATTTGTTATATATATAGTGAATATCTTTATATATATATATATATATATATATATATATATATATGAGTTACTCTCCATCGCTGATGGAGGGCATATACCCGAAAAGCTTTCGTGTTTTTGTGTGCGTGTTTTGTACGTGTCTCTTCGACGCCCCCAGCAGCCTGTCAAATTGGTCCTCAACTTGGTAAGTGTCCGCTGGGCTTCCTTCAACATCTTGTTACCACCCTCATCTCTACCTTTCCTTTTCCTTAAGTTAATATACCTATATATATATTTCTTCTCCTACTTAAATACACTTCATATAATTTATGTTATTAAAAATAGAAACGATAAAATAAAACCTTATACACTTTTTCGGAAGGTTGGGAGAAAAAATACTCTTCAGAAATGGAAAGGATGCTATTCACTACGTAGCTAGAGCCGTACTGAAAGGCAAGATACCGTTACAGAAGTGCAGTAATTCCAAATTACTCAAGTTTTTGGTATTCGATTAATCTTTCACCGAGCTACTCGGGTACCCGTGTAACTTGAATATTAATGAAAAAAATAAAATTTTAATAAATATTTATTTAACGAATATTTTATATATTTTTATTGATAAGAGTTATTCAACGATTCAGAAAATACTATTTCAAAAAAATTAGAGCGTTTAAAATATATGTTTTTATGCGTTTCCCGAATTTCGTGGTGAAATTACTAGCTACACAAAAAACACGCTCAGAAGCAATGGAATTCGGCTTAGCAGTCAAAAACGCTTGATACAATTTCTCCAGTCTGTCGCTACGTTTTCCACTATTTGCTTCAAATAGTTTTAGTTATTTATCTACACCTAACTGTTGAGATTATTTTTCCTTTGGCGTGGTGAATGACGCAAAACATTTCTGGAATTTTAAGTACTCATTCTGTACTTCTTCTTCATGGTCGTCGACGTCGTCATAACTTTGTGAATCTTGAATATTGCTTGGATAAAGTGAATTAATTAGACCTGTGGCAATGGTCTTAATTCCAGGTTTTGTGGAGTAAGTGAAAAACTCGTTGGCTTTTGGATACACTCCAAGATGCAAAAACAACAATAGTGATACCAAATCCGTGTTTCTTCTTTGATCAATTCTAGTTTTTAATAACTTTTGGAATTCCAGAGCCAGAGGAATTTTAATTTATTTTAACTCTTTATATAAGTAGATCGAAGTAGCCACAGCTGTCAGCAAATTCCAGCTTTGTTTGTTCAATTCCAATCCACAAGTCTGTTTCTAGCACCATTTTGATTACCTTTAAGAATGCAATGTGATCATCACTATAAAGTAAACATCCCATCTCTTTCATTGATACATTTATCGAGTCAATAAGTTCCAAAAATCGAACTATTGCTGTCATTAGACTACTCAAACGAGTTTTGACATCTGAAAGCAATCAAAGTGGCTTTCCTTCCTTCTCTACTACTCTTGAATAAATCACCGACGACATGCGCCGCGCAATGGACAAAAAGGAAGTTACAATCCTAGTACTACTGGATTTCAGTAAAGCCTCCGACTCGATAGACAAAGATGTCCTGCTGCCTAAACTGCTCGCAATGAATTTCTCGCCGTCGGCCATAAATTGGATATCTTATTTAAACGATCGTTCACAGCAAGTGATTTCCATTAATTCTTTCTCTGAGTGGCTTACCAACGGGAGAGGCGTCCCACAGGTCTTAATTTTGGTCCCCTACTATTTTCTTTATACATAAATGACTGCTCCTTGTCACTTAAGTACTGCAATCATCATCTTTATGCAGATGAATTGCAAATATACTCAAGTTCTACCGCAAACGATCTCGGAAACCCTCTCTTGGGCCCCACATGTTAGAAATGTGTGTAGAACAGGAAACTCATCTCTTCACTCACTTAGGAAGTTAAGTAGTAGTAATCCATTTTCTCTAAAAAAGCATCTGGTAACTTCACTCATTATTCCGCATTTTGACTAAGTCGATGTAGCATACCAAGATCTATCTCAAGTGTTTTCGTTAAAGATTCAGAGAACTCATAACGCGTGCATTAGATATATTTTTAACCTGATGAAATCAGACCACATTCCTGATTCACTCGTGAAACTAAACTGGCTAAATTTGGAGTCCCGAAGACGCCTCCACTTGTTTTCCTTACTATATCGATGACTTACTTCTAACAATCCACATTATCTTTCCACAGAATCCAGGAGTATAGACACTGTACATAACCGTAATACCTGAAGGTACCATAAACTCCTTATTCCTCAACACAGAACGGTAATATTCAACAAGTCCTTCATTGCAACTGCTTGCAGACTATGGAACGAACTTCCCCAAACAATAAAAAACTTGCACTCGCTCTCATCATTCAAAGGCCACTGCTATTTATCACTCTTATCCTTTAAAAGGAACAGTTAAATGCACTTAACGCTTCAATTGTTTCTCAGTCTTGATTTTGACAAAACAATACTCGTTGTGCATGATTTATACTCTTTTATTCATTCTTTTTCCTCTATTTTTAGTTTAGTCCTAACAGTTTTATTATCTATTCATTTTGTCATTTTCATGTGTTCATTCCATCCATGATGTATTCGTATTGTGCCATAGTTTTAAGTTTTTCATGCATTAATTTTTGTTCTAAATATTAAGTTATTAATGTCTTTAGTGAATCTCAGTAGATTTCGCAGGTTTTTCACACCCCCCTTCTTGTGTGGGTGTTTTCCTGCTGTGGATTTTTTACATGGATTTCATTATTTCAGCAGTCCTTATTTATTTCCCCACAAAATTGCATCTTTTCTTTTCCAATTCTTGTATATTTATTGTTACTTGTATTTACATAAAGTGCTATGTATTATTATATATGTTTCATGACGAGGGGTTAGGTGGAAAATGGGACATCTTAGTCTCAATCTCGCCCCGAATAAAGACTATATCAATCAATCAATCAATCTCTGACATACCTGAGTAATATTTCTGTACGAAAGGATCATTTAATAAAAAACTTAATAATTCTTCTCGTATCATCTAATGAATTCTTATTATCCGAATGAAATGCAGGTATTTCATTGTCAGTTTTATTTAAACTTTCATCATTATTTTCGTTGTCACTCAAATTTTGCTGGTCTTCATCCTCGTCATCAGAAAATTCAATTTGTTTCTCAAGATCAACAGCTGTTTTCTATCTGTAAAATATTTTTACAACCGCCAAATGTATTGGCTGGTAAGCTACAAATTTTAATAGAAATAACAAACATATTATTTTTCCTATTTTCAGAAAGAATTAACATTCAGGAAAAAACTTAATTTTTTTAAGTTTACAATATGATACTTATTTAAAATTACTAACCTGTGACAATGGGCTACTACTGCAGAAATACACACAAGAAACGAATGTGGAACGATCCAAGGCCACACTGGTGAATGCTACGCTCGCTTTAGATGATCGAATAATTGTTGTAGACATCTATAGCAGACGACAAGTTGGGAAAAACTCCTTTTACGGCATTCAGTAATTACCTTGACGCTAACCCCACCTTGCTGGCACAAAAAAAAGGAAGGGACTCGCTGTTTTGAAAGACTTGGTAAGGGAATGGAGTGGAGGATGAGAAGGAGAGGGAAGTGATTGTTTTCTTCCAGTTGTATGTAACTAAACGGTCAGATTATATAAAGTTGGATTTGAATCAAATGTAAAGCTCACATCTGTTGAAGCCTTCTGTAACGCGAAGGTGAAAACCGTAGTGGCGTTATTTACAGGCATTTTTACCTCTGAAGCAGGACTTTAAATTACTTTATTTAAATTTTTAAAAGAATTTACTTTAATTATTTATATTGTACCTGTAATTTGTCGACAATATTCGTAAATTTGTATTTTTTATTTTTCCAATATTGACCGAGTACTCGAATAAAATTACCCGGGTACTCGAAAAATCGAAAAAAACACCGAGTACCCGGTACTCGGTGTGGAATCACTACTAGGGTGACTCATACTACCGTGAGTCGCCTCCGTAGATTCCCGGGTGACTCACACGTGTGAGTCGTCCGCACTGAATGTGTTAACCGATTTCAGCCAAATTTGGAAAATCGAATATTCACATAAATACTTGACCAAAATAACATATATGGACCGGAACCACTAAGTAGGTGTTCCGCAATTACAAATTAAAACTTTTCGGTAATTATGAATTTGGAAGGAATTGGCAAAAGCGATTTCAACGAAATTTCATATTATGGTATTATGTAACATGAAAACAAAATCAAGAAGCTTCTTATAGATATATAAATCAGGGCTGCTACAATACAAGTAATTTAAAAATATAGTTTTACCTGTGTTTGTGTTAAACTGTCTGCAATTACAAATTAAACTCTTTCAGTAATTAAGGTTTTGGAAGGAATTTTCTATACGGATTTCCACTAAAATTGATATATAAGATTTGTACAACATACCATAATTAAATCAATATGTTTAAAGAGGAGTTAAAGAGCAGGGCTGCCGCAATTAAAAGTAAAATAATATATTTTTACACGCATTTCTAGAGACCTGACCGAATGGATTTAACCAAGTATGGTATATGTAGTCTTCATATATAAATACCACAATATCAAAGTTAGAATTTTTCTGTAACTATGAATTTGCAAGGTATTGGCTGAACGGTTTATAAAGAAATTTCGTTTGTAGGGCCAGTATAGAATGGGAAATCGAAATGAATGTTTATAACGGTTCAAAAAAGCAGGGTTACCACTACATAAGAAAAACTAATTTTCTGATTTAAAGGCTAATACATTAGTATACGATTATACTACGGCGAATTTGACGTAAAGCACTTCTGTACCACGGGAAGCCCGTGTACATCCCTAATTGTTAATTTAATAATTGTAAATATTTTATCGAGATCTGACCATGCCGTGTACAGAAGGACAAATTTTCATCTTGGATCTGAAAGTAGGATTTTACTTCGCCACGAGAAATGACTTTCTTTCGATGGATGGAGGAACGGCAAAATATCTCTATAAATAAAAACAGCCTAAGCTCTCTCGCACATCACTGGAAACTTTCAATTACTATGGCTACAACGCTTATTTTTCACATTGGTTAAAAACTAATTTTTGGTCACCTGTAATCTACCGGCATAATGCAAATGTTTTAATTCTCATACCTAAATGGTGTGTTCAAACTTAAACATTCTTCTTGGGTTCTCCACTGCATATAAAATACACCCACACACCACTCATCGGGATCTAGCGGAACCTATGTTAGTGGTAGCCCTTCGGAGTATTTGGGAGCCAGGGCGTTGCCATTGGATGCGATTCCTGCTCTACACCACTCTTTCCTATTTCCGCCCCTCGTCACTCGACCTAATGAACCCGTCCCCGCCCTTCTGACCCGCTCTACGAGTGTCTGACCTTCTTCCAGCGGATCCCTCGCTCCGCTCTGCGCATGGGTGCATGGGCAAGGGTGAAGGAGCAGGGTGGGAGAAGGAAGGAGCGGGAGGGAGCAGGGGGAGAGCTGGAGGGGAATACTGTCCTCGCCAAAGTGTCGACTCCGCGAAAAATCAATACGTGCTTTGCGCCTCCCAGTTGCACGCGGGCACGCGTCCAAAAATGCGTGTACAGAGACAAAGAGAAAGAAGTGACTAAATGTACCTATCTCTTTTCTCCTCTGCTTCCTCTCACTCAAAAGTATTTTAATAATTTACGAGATCTATAACTTTCATTATATGATGAAAACCACAAAGTGAAATGCCATGCCTTGATGCTGTAAATCTTATGTTCCTGAGATATTATTACAATTTATCGATGTGGCTGGTTCCGGTGATTCAGCAGATATCCACGCTCCTTGATACATATCGAGAGAGAGAGAGACGAGCAATAGCCGCAGTAATCTTGGACTCCACGTCTGTTGAGTTTGTTTTTAGTGGTGGGTTGTACATTGCATACTAGATAAAAGGGCGTGACGGACGAACAAACTAATCCGCCAATATAGAAACCTTTATATATAGATATGTTATGCTATAGGTAGGGGAGACCGGGGCTGGTAGGTTCTTATAAGTCTCATAACTCTCGAGGTTTTTGGCAGATAGTGCCACAATGCATGTGGGAGTTGCAGCAGTGGATCACTAGAGTGCCATGTGATTGCAAGTATCTGACGCGCTATTTTTGAAGAGATATTGTGCTTTTTTTAATATTAACGTGGTAAATATTTTTGTAAATTCATAAACTCATTAATACAGCTTTGTAAATGATAAATTTTATCAATTTTCATTATTATTCCAAAATGTGCAAACATATATCTACAGGATTCAAGTGTGAATGTGAATCTAAATTCACACGTTCCATCATAACCTCACGTCAAAAATGCAATATGGCGTTTGGGTTTGTTGGTACACCGAAAACGGGGCAGGTTAGTGCAGTGTACCAAATTGCCCCTTTACTTTAAATACATAACAACATAATTTTCTGCATTTCTTTTTTCTGTTGTAATGCCTATTTTTGTTGAAAATATTTTTTTAAATTCCTGCCCAACGAGATGATTATATTAACCGTCTGCCATAATCTGGAACAATATTTTAAAACTTTTTAGCAGGTGAATAATGCGAAATTATAAAAGGAAATCGGATCGTGTAAAACGTCTCCTGATGTAATGGTGAGGGCATTATGGGCGATCAAAATTGGTGCTACGAAGGTTATCTTCAACAAAGTCAAGCATTTTTCTCAACTACCTGTATCAACGCCCTTATTATGTTATTCAAGGGTGTTGTATTTCAGTGACAGTATCAAGAAATTCCTCCGTTTCAATGCAGTCGTTTGTTGTTTGTTTGTATGGAAATTCTGACTAATCAACGCCTTGGATTAATGTAGCCATTACTCCTTCCACACCGAACACATACACAAGGGAGGAAGAAACCCGGCGCCGGCATTAGCGTACTCTTAACGAATAGCACCGAGGGGACCAACTGCTTAACGTCCATTCCGATGGCCTGAGCGCTGACTCGTGCGGTCTCAAATCATACAAGTAGGGGACAGTACAATCCGACATCCGGCGTATTCGAACTTGGGACCGCTGCGCGGAAGGCCAACGCCCTAAAAACCCCGCCCCCACAACCCCTCAATACAGTTATCGGGGCGGATAAGTACTGATAAATGAGGATTATCTGCTGATTTACGAGAGCAGTTGAGATTAGATGTAAGAGATTCCGCATTATATAGTATGGTTTAAGGCAGCAGTTCCCATCCTTTTCGAGAACATTGCTCCCTTTTGTCAAATAATATTTTTCAGCGCCACCCACCGTGTTCTGTGGTCGAGCGGCTAAGTCTACATTTGTAAGAATAAGGAAGCCGGATGAAATCCGAGCCGGACGCGGCCCGCGAATGATTTTCATGCGCCCAATGTTTACAAGCAATTTCATTGTTTACTTTAAACACAAGGGCCAGATGAAAATGTTTTGCGGGCTGCGTCTTGTCTCCTTAGACTTACAATAACAGAACAACCTTATTACGACCATGATGCAGCAAATACTACTTTGCAAAAATGCATTAAATTAAGGACATTATTGAAAGAATTGTGGAACACTTTTTCCCAAACTACATCTTATCTTAGTACATACCACTTCCCTCGTCTCCAACGGTCATCATCTTCTCCTGAGAGATCACGTGACTTCCTCTCTCCCTGTCTCTCGAAAGATCACGTCACTTCATACATTGTATTAATCAACGTAAAAATTGATACCCATTAATTAACAGGATATTTAATTGAGTAGCTTGATGTGACTAGGCACAAAATAAAAAAGAGACCGTTTTCAACATTCTTCAGCACCTTAAACAGGCGCATTTAATGAGATCCCTGAGATTGATGCGACTCAGTGAGTTTACAAATGTTGGGTAAAGTCTCAAATATCCTCTCTCACATATTTGTAATCGATTTCGTGGCTTTGGTAGTAGCTGCACTACAGCACTGAAGTCCTTCACTACTAAATATGGTGTCGGAAATGCCACAATCAGTAATTTTATTTCTTGCCAAAGTTGGGGTGACAAAATTCGTTCGTTGATCCAAAACGTTGGATAAACAGTGGCATTGAATCGTACTCTGGCTTCAAAGTCATTTTGTGGCTCTAGTAATTCTTCTTGCAAATCTTGTCTTACACTTTTTACATCCGCTGAAAATGATAACCCAATCTGGTACACAAAGTTCTTTCAAATCTTTAAATCTTATCAACATATCCTCTTTAACGGCAATGACGTGGACACAATAAATTTGCAAATCAGTGTCGGAGAGTTTATCCTTACTGAGTTGTTGCAAAGATGGAGACTGAAAAAGCTTTCGAGGAGCAAAGTAAGTTTGTTAATGAAAACAATTTCTTTTGTCTTGATTAGGTTGAATTTGTTTCCTTGGAGCTTGAGTAGATTCTCTTTCAGCTTCTTGAATATATCTGAAAGATATGCTGCGTCATTTCGTAACATTTTAATTCCAAAACTTAATTTTTCATTACTCAAATAAAAAAATTCTACAAGAGTATCAAATAATTGTAAAATTGCTACAAGAAATTTCCTTTTGGAAGCCATCTGACTTCTGTGTGTAAAAGAAACCTCTTAAATTCATCTTCATTTTCATGGGACAAAAACAAACGATCGTTCACAGAATAAGTCCTTATTTTATTAATGGCAATGATTTATGGGTACGTTAGTCAAGATTTTTAGCGACTTAATGTTGCCTATGGACAACACAATTAATAGCCAAAATGCCGGTTGCTGAATTTTTCAAATGAACTATAAAACCACGCTGACGGCCAATCTTACCTGGCGCTCCATCAGTTGCGAATTTCTTTCTCTGTACAATATAGTTTGACAACTCGAAATATTGAAAACCGTATCCGTTTTCAGCAATTTGGAAAATAGCAATTCTTCAATGACTGCTTCATTTTTAAAAAACGTATATATGCAAGTAGCAAAGCTTCATTATCGCGCAAAGTACTTTCATCCAGTTATAACAAAAAATCATTTGTTTTTATGTTTTTGCATAGTTGATTTTCAATGTAATTTGCCATCTCATCAATCCTTTTACAAAGAGAGTAGTTACTTAATGGGATTAATGAAATGACGTCGGTTGTATTTCGTTCCATGATCGTGCTAACAACTTCCTTTACAGCTGGTAATATCAATGTTTCTCCGATATCGTACGGCTTACCACATATATTACCAAAAGAAACAATGAGCACTTTTGTTAAGCATTCAAAACATAGTATTTAGATTTTCAAATTTTTCCTTTGACCCACGGATATATGTCACACCTTTAACCACTATGTCAGCATGTTTCTTTATTATATGTTCACTAAGCCTTAATGGTTTCATTACTTCGATAGGAAAAACATCTTAGCTCAGCAAGCACATTGGTAATTGTTGATTTGTAACGGAAGCGATGAACCCAAATTTCAAACACTCCACCGAGTATTGCCGGCATTTCTTCTTAGCTTGCGCCAGATTAAATAAGGACTAATGATTAAATAGTACGTAAACAGTAAACATAATTACACTGCACTACGTACTAACACAATTATTTAGGTTGGAAATGAGGATTACTAAATATAGCAATAGATATCGCAAAGAGCGCACACGCCTTACGGTTCACTGATCAAAACTTTCAGAGCGCACGCGCGGGCAAGGTTAATACGTAAACATGTGATCGCATTATAAATAAACAGAAAAAAAAGTCCAATATACGTAACGCACTGGTAGATGGCACTGACAATGTAGAGAAAATAGAACATCAAAGGAACTTCGCGCACTAAGACGAAAACATGGCAGTGTAATGTGGGTGTTTCTTACTATTCTAATAAAAAAACTGCATATTCACTATTCTGAATTAACTATTGTTTATAAATAGAAAATCTCTGAGCCCAATGTAAATATATAAATGCAAATAGCAGAAATTTATTTCAAAACGCCTTCTAAATGGCCGTATCGCCCCCAAATTGGTATTACAAAGAAAACGCCTCCTCAAATTTCTAAAACCCCTCCCGGGAGTCGAAGGCGCCCCCGCTGGGAACCACTGGTTTAAGGAGTGCAGGCTAGTACTTTCTTCTATAGGTTATCTTTCTCAACTCATAGAATAGAAATGACATCAACAAGTTGCATTTCAGAATAGGATTTCTTCGCGAGGACTATGTGACATTCCACATAATAAAAGCTAAAGTTACACTCTGCATTTGTTTGGAATATCTTTCGAAGACTTTGAGAAGCATATACCTATGTTTTTTCTAAGTTTTTAATTTTAACCAGGCTGTTGCTGTGCGTAATATCATAACAAATTTGGCTGCGTGGAGTGTAAATTCGTTTGGGGTGCGAGAAAACAGTACCAAAGTGCATCAGCATTACTTTTTTGTAATTTTTATAGTTTTAAGTGCTATAGTTAAAGCAAGGTATAGGTCGACCGGACTCAAAAGAAACTGCGCCGTAGCTTACCCCTCCAGTTGGTGCAGCCCCACTTTCTTCCCCTTTCCCAATACAGCGGCAACTTCAGTCAGTTTCAGCGCACACATTTAAACGTTTCTATCTCCCTGGTATCTTGCTCTTTGAATTTTTTGTTGATTGTTGATACTCTTTGATTTTTTTGTTCATGTAGCAGATGTGTACATTTGTGCTAGCCATGGATTTAGCACTTGTTGACAAAGTGATGAAGAAGCAGGTGCACTGCAAAAAATTGGAAAGGGCAATCGCCTAATTATTGTGCATGTTGGAGGAGATTTGGGATTTGAACCCAATGCCCTCCTGATTTTAAGGCGCACCAGAAAAGTGGAGATTACTACGACAAAATGAATTACGATAATTTCTCCAAATGGTTACATGAGATACTAATTCCTAATTTACCACCAAGGAGCATCGTGGTTATGGACAATGCTTCATATCCCTGTGTTCAAAGGAATAAAAAAACCCAAGTCCTCCAGCTTAGAGAGAGAAATGACTCAGTGGTTAACGGAAAATGAACTAAATTTTCTCCAGAAATGACGAAGGCACAATTGCTTCAATTAATAAAGCAATACCCAAAAGAAAAAAGTACGTAGTAGATGATATTATTACAGATCTCGGCCATGAAGTTCTTCGTCTCCCACCTTACCATCCCGAACTGAAACCAATTGAAAATATCTGAGGTGATATAAAGGAAAAGTGGCAGAGAAATTAACTAATTCGTTAGAGGAAACGAAAAGGGAGGTAATTAATGAGTTTGAACAATATAGTGCGTAAAAGTGGAAAAAATGTTGTGACCATGTGCAGAAGGTTGAGCAGGAGTTTAGGGACAGAGAACTAGTGCTGGACATAGAAATAGACAAAATTATTATAAATGTTGGTGGAAGTTCGGAAACCAGTGATGCATTGAAATCTTGTAACGAAGGCAGTGATTATGTGCATGTAATAACTCTTTAGAATAAATGTAATTTAATTTGAGAATAAATATCGTCTTGCAATGTTGTTTGTTGCTTTTACTTAAAACTACTTTTCATAGAATTGATCTTTTGCAGTAATGGTAAACGATATGAATTTACTTGTGAATTTTCCTCACGTGTTTTCATTTGGTCCCTACAGCTGAAGCTTCCTTTATTCTCATATAAAAGAGATTCAGTCCCTTCAACTGAGTCATCTTATAATCTTCAAAAAGTACCGATTCTGAAAGGTTATAAATATGAGAACATTCACGCATAGCACAAAGTAACCTTTCTTTCATGGCAAATATTTTTCACTATTTTAATTCATCAAGGCTCATGTACCTAAGCTTTACGCCTCGGTTTCTTTAGTTTATTTGTTTATGACCCCTCCTTTTCAATAGCCTTTTAGAGTTCGCAGTTTATTGGTTTTTCTTTTTCGGTTCAAAGGACTTCAGGGACGCAGCGTCAGAACGTGTTTCGGAAATAGTCTTTTACATTTTATACACATTTCTCCTGGTAATGGTGAATGAATTCTTTATTAATTGTGACATAAATTTCATTACTAATGTAATTAAAAAATACTTTAACCCATATTTCATGGATTAATATCTGTGTGCACTCGCAAATGTATACTCGTCTGCTTGGACTTAAGAAGTTAATATAAGCATATTTATTATAATAAATGATTTGATACTTGTTATAGCCCATCATTCAGTAATCAAAAATACTTTATAAACACAACAGATAAATAATTCATCATAAATCATGAAATATTAAACAGAAAATTCATAGATTATCCCGCATGAGAATTTCTTTCATCGAGATGACAGCGTAAGCAGGCCCATGCAATTGTTTTTTGTCCAAGCGAGAGGTTGTTGGAAAGCTGAAACAAACTCGCTGCGTAATTAGTGGTCATGGTAGAAGTTCGAGTGGATTGACGAATTTCGAATGCACGATTTCATCGGTTTTTATCAAATTCCCCGGTTCGATAGCATTTGCTACATAACGGAAATAGCGAAAGTGACAAGGCCCAACTCTCAAAAACAATCGAGATATATGCGTTTAAAAAAGTAAACAAGTAAACGTATAAAAATGAATTTTTATAACCAACTTTTATATAATTAATACTTTAATATGAATAAAATCTGTAATATAATTTTTATAACCTTTTTGCTTGCATGGGCGTAAAAATTTGCACAAGTGTCTACCAGCTCTTGAGTGATCTCGGCTCTCTCTATTTAAACTTGAATCTTTCTACAGTTGTGGGAATGGTAGACAGAAGTAGAGAACTCAGTGACAAACGTAAGAATGTTTGGTGTATAAGTAGCAAGAAGTTTGATAGTATCTTTTTTTTCATTAATGAAAATACTGACTTGTCTAATCATATTGCTTGAAATTAACGAAAATATATTGCTAGTTCAGAGTAATTCAGCTTTAGATACTAGTAGGAGTGAAACTTGAATATTTCATATTTAAGTCACCTAACTTAAATGACAAAAAAATAAATTGTTCTTTTTCTAACATCACATCAACCATCCATGTAAAACCACTGTATAAGTATAGTTAGCTGAAGAATCGCTAAGCTACAACACTTTAAAATGTTTTATTTAAATTTGTTCAAATTAACATCCTTTACAACAGTATTACCTATGCGAAATACTGAAAAATAGGAATATGATACTAAAATGTGAGGGCTTTTAATAAAATGCAAGAAAAACTGGTCTTAAAGGTCTATAATTAGAAAATATTTCATCCCAAATAAAAAATAAACCAAGTGAACAGTTTTAAAGAATAAAGTTATATTCATGGCACAAACTACATAAATATAGTCATCTAAAGTATTGTTCAAATGAATTTTCAACGAACTATTCCGAGAAGATCGCAATAATGAATATTAATAGTGTTGCAATACGAATATTATTATAATTTAATAATAATAAAATGCATGCATAAGGCAATATTATAAAAGGAGCGATAAGAATTTAATAATAATAAAATTCATCAAAAGCTTACATATACCTTGATTTTTCAGAGGTATTTCTTAATGAAACTCAGGGAAAACAGTTTTTAGAACAATCTTAAATGAATAAAGATGAAAAGTTTTAAGTTAAATAAAAACTTACTATCAATAATAATTGCAATAAATAAAAACCTACAATTATTAGCAGAAATAACCCATCAAAAAAGTAGGAATGTTAGTATCAATACAAATTCACTTTAAAGTTTTCTTACACCATTAACAATTACAATAGTTTGTTTAATCTCGTTGCTATGATTGACGCTTTTCTATCTTCCCACGGCATTCATATACACAATTATCGCAGCCGCAGCCCAAGGATCAGGTAATTACGCGATGGTGAGATGAGGTGGTTCGAACTAGAGTCCTGCATACCCGCAGTTTAACCGACCTGACCTGCGGGTACCCGAAGCGAAAGTTGCGGGTCGGGTATAGAGTGCTACCATGCGGGTACGGGTCGAGTTAGGACACAAAAGGCACCGGTGCGGGTAAAGAGCGGGTACGAAAGGTAGTTTTAATTCCAATTCAAAATGCCTCGCCAATGTAGGCACAGGAACGTTTTACACGCCTTTTACTGCTAGTAAAGCCCATCCTCGCGGTCAGAAGTAGCGTTATATAGGTAGACACAAATTTGCAATTTATGCAGGTAGGCAGATCGCAGGCTTTGTGTATCATGTGTCATGAAAAGTGTTTGACGAAAAACGATTCCTTTTATTATATAAATAGATACAAATTTGAAATTGACAAACGATTGTCGATTACGTTTAGTAGAAGAGAATGTGGGGAGGGGGGTGAGAAAGATTGAAGAGGGGAATTATGTAGTACAATATAATTATGACAGATTGGTTTGTGCGAGAACTCTTCCTTTTAACCAGTTGGTTTTGCCCATTCATGCAAGTAACATCTATTTTTGTGAATTCGCTTTTAAAGAGACGTGGTTACATATAAGAGTGCCTATCAGCATTCTTTATGTTATTTAACGTTCAAATATATAGTATTTTTTGTAAAATAATCGCGTGTGAGTTGTATTATTTTATACTTTGTTTGCGAGAGAAATTAACGGCAGTTATTTTATAAAATTACACTGGTGAGTAATATTTGATCTCGACTTTGTGACAGAATATCAATTTACCACATCCTTAAAAGGAACAAATACCAGCTGATTGAATGGTAAAATTTTCAGTTATAAGTGAATGCATCATTCAATTATAAATAAAAATTTCAATCAAAATATTACTTTTATCTGCCCTTCGGATTTGAACAATGAATACTGATCAGATAAGATGGAAGCTTTTGAGTACACTCTAAGAAGAAAAGAAAATACCTAATCAAAATTTTGAGAAACGTTCTGTGAAATTTTAGATGAAAAGGGAGAACTGATTTCGAAGACAATCGCGTGCGGTAATTATAAAATGTTTACCTTTATGATAATAAGAAGCTGGGAACATCAAATTTATTGCGAAACAAGTGTGAAAATAACAAAGAAAGCGTGTCTAAAATTACAAATTTTCTTGTGCCGAAAAAATGCGATTTACCAAAATTATCAGCTGTAAAGAAAAAAAAGGTTATAGATGGCTGTGTCGAATTTGTAGTTAGAGATTTGAGATATTTTGAGATGGTATCAGGAAATGGTTTAAATATTTATTAAATTTCTGTTTTTCTTCACCTCTTTCTAAAGATTGTGAAAATGTTAAAAACTGAAGAAATGTATGAAATCTATGAGAAAATTAAAGTAAATATTGATGTCATTAAAAAGAAGAAGGGATATGAAATCGAATCCGTGACACCAAGTCCGTGTACGCTTGTAGAGCAACCGATGAAAAGACAAAATATCAGACACCTTAGTTCAGTTTATGGACACAGACACAATAAATGATCATATTTCTCCAGACGAATTGACAACATATATTGACTTAAAACTATCTGACGACATTACAAATAATTTTGATTTGATGAAATGGTGGGATAAGCAAAAGATTTTTTTGCCAAATTTAAGTATTTTAGTAAATCGTATTTTTGCAATACTAGCGACCAGTGCTCCAACAAAGAGGTGTTTTAGATTGGCGGGACGTTGTTAGTGAAAGAAGAAACAGTTTGCGTCCCGCAAATGTGGATTGTATCCTATTTTTAAATAGTAATTTTAAAACTCACGGTAGATTCTATTAATTAATGTTTCCTTTTTCAATTAAATTATTTTGTAAAAATTGTAATTTTTGTAAAAACAAATCATAGATACCATGAAAAAAGAACTTAGTTACTTCCACAAATTCAGATATAGTAGATATTTTAAATACATTTTTTTCGATCTAAAAATGAATGTTAATGTACAATTGTATTTCATTTTCATTTATACAAAATAAATGACTGACTTAGAAATAATATTTTTATTTTTTCACTATTTCTTACTGCGGATTAGTGTCTCGGGGACCAGACAGTTAAAAAAATATGGTCGGGTCGGACAAGTAGGCCTTCTGTGCGGTTGCGAGCCTGCGGGTACGGGTCGGATGCGGGTGCGGGTTGGGTATGGGTTAGTAGTCTGCGGGTATGGGTGGAAAATATCATACACGTGCAGGACTCTAGTTCGAACCCCGCAAGCAGCTTTGGATTTTTTTCAGATTAGATGGGGTCCAAAACACATACATATAAAGCGAAGTTAATATAAAAGATGGTAAAAAAACCACTTTTGTAGATTTTCTCCTTCCATTACTTGCTACTTGGTAGCATTCACCGTAGATTCCACGTTAAAAACTGACATAAGAAGTTGGTTTAGCTGGCGGAATGCACGAGATTGTAATTCAGTATATCTATTTTATAATTCATTGAGTTGAATTCTTGTTGCAGCTATCAAAATTTCGTTTTACTTCGTTATTAAGCGTAATTCATTTTCACAGACGAGTCGTAAGTTATTGCAAGATAAAACAATCCCCGAACTATGTGTAACTACTCGATTAAACATGCAGATTTCTGACTGACTTCGCAAAAGTTTTTGCGGGTACCACTAGAAAGTTTAATTTTTACGTGCGCACACAACATTTGGAATATGACGGGAAATGGATTATCTACAACGAAGAAATTAATGTAAATACGTGTATTTTCCTTGCGTATACACAATGTTTGTAAGTGAAATGAAATGGGTAATTTACGACGGAGGTATTATGTGGGCTCTTTATCAGGCTCTAGAAGATAGGACGGACGTGCCTGCGAGCGACACCTGTAGTAGTAGCAGTAGCCGTAGTATTGTGTTAAGTAGAACCGGTATTTCTTTCCTTACTTATTTTATTACCTATTTTTATTACCTATTTTTATTACCTATTTTTATTATTTTTATCGTCTTATTACGTTATTTGTGCTGTAGTTGAGTTAATTGATCTCTGAACGAAAGGCTATACCCATCCTCCTCTTGCCATATCGTAGTAGCTAATAGGTTCTCTCAACCACTCCATCCGTAATCTTTTTGTAATTTATTTATAGTAGCTTATTACCTTCTCCGTTATTAAATATTTGTCCCTGCGCACGTATTCCTTGAGTTCCTAGATCTACGTTGCTTTTGTGCTAAACATTCTTGCCTGTTTACTAACGTTGTTTGCGTAGTGAATCACCCTATCCCTTTCACGTTTTACCTGCGTTAGACCATAGATTTTAACCATGATGCCAGTCAAGGAAGTGCCTAACCGCGTATTTACGTTAGTTTAAATAAAATTTATGGATAGTACAGATTAGTGAAGAGGATAGGATGACTGCTCCGAGGACTCCTGTTTCCTCCTACTTGCGCGACGCTGGTTGCGAGGCCATGAGGTCTCGGATCACGGAGATGGAGAGGGTGGTTGCGGACCTCCTTCAGAGGGTGGAAAAATCCGAGGCAGCCTTGGTTCTTTTGGTGGCTGCCGGGTTATCCCTGAAAACACGCTGCGCCAAATTGGCGGCTCGGGTTCTCCTGGGTGCGGTAGCCGATATAGCGATCAAGGTTGCCCCTGACACCTTACTGCGGGCTGAGGTTCCTCGGGCTGTGAAATCTGATGAGTGGAGAGTGGTGTCACTCGGGGAGTTTTCGGGGTGGCGCTGCGGAGACAGGGAGTTTGAAATGCTTCGGCGAACCCTCTACCTCCCAGTAATAGGTTCGAGGTGTTATCGGAGGATGACTCCAGAGCTAATGCGCCCGTACCCACTCCCGTCTCTTCGATGGAGGCTGGGCCCAAGGGGAGTCGGATTGGGAAAGGGGGGTTGTTAGTGTTAGGTAGCTCTAACGTTCGCCGTGTGATGGCACCCCAGTTATCCAGTGTCCGCAGGGAGGGAGTTGAAGAGCGGATCTTCTCCAGATGTATATCAGGAGGCACGGAGCCTCTAGTGCCCAACACGGTGAGAGAAGCGGTAGTGGCGACAGGTTGCTTTCGGCTGCGGGTGGTGGCCTATGTTGGGACTAACGACGCGTCGTAGCGCGAGTCCGATATAATAAGTTCTTTTTAGTATCTGGCCACTGAGGTTGCTCGTGTCCGGGAGTAGTCAGGTTCCGATGTGCGGCTTACTGTCTGCAGTATAGTCCCTTAGATTAAACGTGGTTCTGAGGTTCGGAGTAGAGTTGACGCTCTGAAACGAAGGATGTGGAATTTCTGTCTGGACTTGAGAGTGGACTTCCTCGACCTACGACCGAATATCGAATCGTGCAAGGCAACACTGGATCACTCTGGCATTCACTACACGCCCGAATCGTCTCAGAAAGTAGCGGGTAGGATTCTCGAGCACAGTATGGATTTTTAGGCTATAGTGTAGGGCAGGGTGCAGGTCAGTTTTGCGTAAGGGGATAATCGATGCGTATGTAGAAAATAAGAATCACGATAGATTATCTAATTCTATGATATACTCCGAGCGTGTGGTAAATGCACGTTATACGAAAGATAAGGAGGAAGTTCATATTAACATGCAGCGCCTATTTCGCGATAGGTTATTGATAGAAAGTTCCGTAAAGGGTGTGACGAGTCGCAATTCCAACTTTGATGAGATGGCAAGCGGTAGTGGGAGTGATTTTGATTGAAGCGCATGTAGTTTTAGAGTGGAAGAGAAAGTCAAGGGTGAGATTAGTATGTGAAGTTATAGTGAGAAATGATACGACGTCGTACTGAACTGTCGCAGCATCCGTAGGAAAATTGCTGAGTTCGAGGATATTTTTCGTAGTCTGCACGCCGACGTCGTGATAGGCACAGAAAGTTGGTTAACGGATGAGATTCAGAGTCAGGAGATATTTCCTAGAGACTATTGCGTCTATAGAAAAGATCGCGCTAGCAGATCGGGCGGGGGGATTTCATAGCGGTTAGCGATAAGTAGGATAGTAGTGAGATTCCGATAAGTGACGAGGATATCGTGAGTGTTTGGTGACGTATAGGTAAAGATGGCTCCAAAAAGGTGTACTTATGATAACGCTGGTGTAGATAGTATTTTAAATCTCGAGAAACAATTATCAAAGCTTAGACTGATAAATCAAGATGGAATCGTTATAGTCGGTGGTGATTTTAAGCTACTGAGTGTAGCCTCAGGTCGCACGTTCGTGAAATACTATCTGGCTTCCGTGATATGACCAAACGATCAGGTGCTGACTCTTAATGGACATTATTCAAGGAAATTATGCTAGAGGGCATCGATAATTACATTCTAATTAAATTGAAGGTCGACAATAAAGAGCCAGGTTGGTACAATAGGCAAGATAGGCGTGCGCTTGGGCGTCAGAGAATAAGGCACGCGAAAATAAAAAATATGCCCTCTATATCATCCGGCGAGTATAGAGCAGCGATTGATTCGACGTATAAGGAATCCCGAGCTAAAGCGAGAAATACTATGCGCGTAGCTTTTACCAACTTCAGAAATAAGGTGTTAAATAATAATTTGAAGAGTTTTGGTCCTATGTGGGAGAGGTCCAAGGTAAAGGAGGCCCTACCATACCTTAACTGCTTAATGACTCGGGTGCCGTTATTCATGATGGCGTAGAGAAAGCCAACTTATAATAGTATTTACAGCCGTCAGCGACCGTTGCGTACATTATGCATCCACAAAAAGGAGGGACCTGATGGACGATCTAGTATTTTCTGAGGTGGGAAATGCAAAGCAATTAAGTTCCATCAGACATAGCAAAGTCACTGGCCCCGAAGAAATTCCTGCTGGCGTTTTAAAAGATTTAGCTGAAGAAATAGCATCTTTTATTAGGATAATCTTCGAGAAATCCATTTCTCGCGCATAGTTCTCTAACGGCTGGAGGTTAGCGCACGTTACACCAATTCATAAGGGCGGCGACAAGGAGAACCCAGAAAATTACTGGCCGATTTCTTTAACTTCGATATCGTGTAAGATTGTCGAGCATATACTCGTTAGCAACATAATGCGATTTATTGATAGTAATTTTTTGTTAGATGTTTGTCCACATGGCTTCAGGAAAGGTAGATCTTGTGTTACTCACCTAGGTCTTTTTGTGAATTTTGTACTGGGAAGCGGAGAAAATAATAGGCAGTCGATGCCATCTTCTTAGATTTTAGAAAAGCCATTGATAAGGTACCTCACAGGAAGCTAATAACGAAATTAGAAACCTTGGGCGTTAATTCCAAAATTGTTGTTTGGATCCGTGATTTTTTTTATTTTAAATGAAGCAGAAGGTTGTTATAGAGGGAAAATCTTCTCTGGCGTTCCGCAGGGTAAGGTAAATGGTCCGTTTGTATTTAAAATTTATATAAACGATATCAGCTCAATAGTCAGAATAAAAATTAGGATTTCGCGGACGACACCGTCATCTATGGAAAAATAAGCAATCCGGAAGATCAACAGTATCTCCAAAATGGCCTATAAGCTATTTCTGCATGGTGTATGGAATGGCAGTTAGAGATCAAACAAAATAAAAGCTGCGTCATCCATTTTTGAAGAACCAAGTGTATCTCGCTTGATGTTAATTATTCGTTGGACGGAGTAGAGATTGTAGTTTCAGACTCGATTAAATATATCGGAACCACGATCCTCGGTGATCTATGGCGGGACACCCACATTCTCCGACTGATAGGTGACGCTAACAAAAAGCTGACCTTTATAAGTAGTATGTTTTGAAATTGCTCCTAGAAAGTGAAAGAAATGTGTCATTTATCCTTGGTTCGACCGCAGGTCGAATATACGTGAACTGTGTGGGATCCCTACAAAAAAGTACTAACTAACGAGATAGAAATGGTTCAGCGCAGGGCAGCTAGATTTGTAAAGAGGAATTACGATAGTGAACAAAGCGTAACATCATTAATAGAAAATCAGAAATGGACATCGTTAGAGGAACCTAGGCTGCAAGCTAGATTTTAAATACAGGAAAAATTTATTTCGGAGGGACTAGCGAATTAGGTAGTACGACTCTTCAGAAGCCAGACGTATCTCGAAAGGTAGGACAATGAGGATAAGATTCGCGAGATCGACTGTAGAACGGAGTGATATAGAGGATCGTTTTTCCCAAGGACGATAAGGGAACCTAATAGGAATAGATAACGTAGGAAAACTATGGGCCCTTGTTGCACTGCACCAAAAAGGTGATTTGCAGAGTATCATGTTGATGTAGATGAAGATGTAGACCTATAGCGTTTTTTGAAAAGATCGATGTAACCCGTCGGGAGGTGGGGTCTTTATATCAGTTAGCAATATATATGAAAGTTACCAAATACCAAATGTTTGGTGTAGTGTGAAAGGAAGCGACTGAAAACTGTAAATATATGCGCCTATTATAGACCAACAAATGCGGGCGCGGAACCTTATTTATTATCTAGTGAAACAACTCTAAGTTCGATTAGTAAAAATAAAGACTCCAATCTTCCGTCAATATATTGGAGGAATAATTGCTTTTATCTCCGTGGTAGAGAGCGTGAATCTTGCAAGGCTTTACTTGAAACTTGCGGCAAACACTCATTGTATCAGTTAGTGAGATTTCCCATGAGATATATTAATATATTAGATTCATTGGCTACTAATGTTCCTGAGCGTATGAATAGGGCATCTGTTGCTGAGGGAATAAGCAATCACAAGGCAGTGTACGTGTAGTTTCAGCAAATCATTGAGAAACAGGTTAATGCTATAAGAAAGCTTTATGTATTCGCCAATGCCGATTTTCCTAGATTTAGGTCTTTTTTGCGAAATAAATATAATAATTTCTGCGAGGTAACAGATATTGCAGACGCGGATGAATCCCGGTGCAGGGTAAGAGATATGATGCGAGAGTGTACAGATAATTGTATTCAAAGCAAACTGAAGCGTAAAAATGCAGAACCTAGATAATACAACCAGGAAGTTAGGATCGCTCTCCGAAGACAAAGAAAACTCCACTCTGGCGTAATTAACACATCCTCAACAGCTACGGTCGAACAGATTGCAACGTTATGGCAGTAATACAAGGAGGCACCCTCCATAGCCAGAGTGCCAATGCGTAATGCGTTTAACAATTACAAAAAGAAGGTTTTACAGGATAATTTGAAATAGAACCCGGAAGCATTTTGGTCTTATGTCAGAGAAGCCCAAGGAAAGGACCCACTATTACGTCACTGAGATCGGAAACGGGAAATGTAGTTAATGATAGTGCCGATAAGGCATACCTTTTCAATCAACTCTTTCAGAGAACTTTTACTACTAATAACGATGAATGTAAAACCATTATTCCTATGCATCAGGTCGACTTGATGGAAGATTTGATATATTTCGAAAATGGTATCGCGCGCCAATTTCATTCAGTTAAACAAAGTAAATCTCCTGGGTCGGAGGAAATACCCGCGCGAGTATTAAAAGAGTTAGCTTATGAAATCGTGCCGTATTTGAAAATCATATTCGAGAAAGCCATTGCCGAAGGTATTGTTCCTAAAGATTGGAAGATGGCACACTTTACGCTCATCCATAAGGGCCGCGACAAGGAGAGCCCCGAAAATTATAGGTCAATTTTCCTAACTTCATTATCGTGCAAGATAGTTGAGCACATAATATTTAGTTCTGTAATGCGCTATTTAGATAATCACTCATTGCTTAGCGGATGCCAGCATGGATTACGGAGAGGTAGATCACGCGAAACGCAGCTCGGTCTGTTCCTGGATGATTTGTTGCGATGCGGAGAGAAAAATACCCAGGTCGATGCCATATTTATTGACTTAAGAAAGGCGTTTGATAAAGTATCTTAAAAGAAAGTAATTGCAAATTTAAAACAATATGGTATCAATCCGAAAGTTTTCAGGTGGGTGAGAGATTTCTTCTCGAATAGGAAACTGATAGTTGCCATTGATTGGAAATACTCGTCCCCCGTTAAAGTTGCGTCGGGTGTTCCTCAGTGAAGTGTATTGGGACCTCAGCTTTTCTTAGTCTATGTGAATGATATCTGCTTATTAGTTCGTAGTAAAATTTGACTTTTTGCCGATGATAGCGTTCTATATAAAGAAATAAAGAACCATGAGGACCATAAGTTGCTGCGTGAATACTTAAGAGGCAGTTCAACGTGGTGCAAATAATGGAAATTTGAAATTAATTACACTAAATGTGCCGCAGGTACGTTCTGGAAAAGTAAGAACATAGAAGTAGGTCACGAGTATATAATAGATGTAATAAATAATCAAGCAGCCAAGTATGTTAAATATTTAGGAGTAACTATTTGTCGAGATCTTTCTTGGGACATGCGCATTCGTCAAGTTATAGCCGCGGCCAACAAGAGACTGGCTTTTATAGGTAGTATAATACGGAACACTACAGAAAAAGTACGTGAAACATGTTACTTATCACTGGTTAGACCACAAGTGGAATACGCTTCATGCATATGGGATCCGTACAAGAAGGGACATATAATTCAATTGGAAATAGTGCAGCGCTGAGCAGCCAGATTCGTAAAACAAAAGTACGAACATAAGGAAAGCGTCAGCTCATTATTGAGTGAATTGAAAATCGGGGGAGGATGGGGTGGTCGCAGATTGAACTCAAGGTTGCGGCTTCTGGAGAAATATAGATCGGAATGTCTAAAAGAAGAGGTTGTAGAAATAAATGAAGCACCAACGTATATAGGTAGGAAAGACCTTGAAGATAAGATACGTGAGAGACTATTGTACGACGGAGAGGTTATCAAGGCTCGTTCTTTCCGAGGACTATACGAGATCACAATTGAAAATTTCAACTTCCGATAGGCAATCTTTAGGTAGGTTATGGTGCATTGCACCCTCTGCCGCCCACTAATTAGGGAATTGCCGTGGAACATGTAGATGCAGATGAACATACGTTAACATAAGGTAATGACGATAAAAATATCTCCGAAAAGTATTCGGAGTTGTCTCCAGGATATACATTCTCTTTCCCGTAAGATAACACGTAAAAACCTATTGTTCGGCGTGCAGGCTTTCATTCTTTTGCAAACTCAAATTAGAAGAAACGGACCATAGATCTTCAAACGGAGACTGCTTTAAAGAGGAAAAGTTAAGTAGTTTTATACTACTACATCCTGCAGCCACACACTAAACTGCAGTCAGAGCAATGGTAAATCGTTTGCGGCAGCTTTCCATCGTGTCACATAGGGTCAAAACAAAGTGGAGCCTCGAACTAAGCATCGCATCTAGCACCGACCCGAGCATCGCATCTGTCCCAAAATCAAACACATTGTGTTAAATGTGCCCTTTCATAGTGAAGGATCGACCCTCGCCCCAAGCATCGACTCAGTCATTGCATATATCAAGGAATGAAACCTTTTTGTTTCGTTGAAGTAAATGTGATGGTCGATGCCTGAAATCTGGCCTCTGATTGGTGCGTTCAAGGACACCCCAGTCTTACTCACCGGCACCCGTGAACCCGTAGATTATTTAGTGTAGCACATTTTATTGTGAAGTAAGAATTGATCTTTAAATATGGTAAAAGAAAGATTGATTGTCGAGCGGGGTAGAAGATATCACAATAGATTTGTATTATTCATCACCCACCATTTAACTGTCGTGCTTGTCGACAAATCACTTTCGCTGTCTGAAGACAACAAATCTGACACTTTTGAAGATAATCAATGCATATAAAAAAGTATTACAAACAACACAACACGCACTAACATTTAGTACAGCTATAACAAGTAGAAGGGTATGTTTCTATATCGAGTTCTAGAGTCAGACTGGGAAGAATGTCGTGAGTCGATGGTTCACTATGAAAGCCCTGATGCGAGACTTCATGCGCTGATTGAGTCGATGCTTGATGCGATGCTTAGTGCGAAGCTTCACTATGTTTTTACCCATACTATCCTCCAGCATTTCCCTCGAGGAACCTGTTCTCCAAAGACTATTACCCACTCTTCTCTAAGGCCAGACAATCTACAAGGTTGCCACTGTTTCCATTTTCTAAGCTAGCGCCAACGACTCACAACCAGCGGCAAAAGGCTGAACTGCCAGTATCCGATAAAACATTATTTCACAAATTGCCGAGTAATAGTGATTATTGTTTCAAATTTTGAAGAATGGCAATGGAATATGAGAAAAAGTTGCATTTAACATTAAGCTTTAAGGGGTAAGCTTCCTATCCCAGTCCTTACAATTGTGGTAGCATGCCTAATTTTGGAGAAAATAGAGCGATTGCAATTGATAGTTTCCATGTTGATTGCGGACTTACAAGTAATAAAAGGTACATTTCAAAAACACGGAATCTGTTAATGATTGATAGTTTAATATTATACAGATAACTTCATTCAGATATTAATAATCGTTTGCGAGATATCTGTTTCGGAAATTGCGTCTGAAGTCGTGCGATGCAGCCGCCGTGAGACGTTCTCTTAAGGATCGCGCACACTTGTCCGTCACGTTGCTTTGTGCCGAGTTGCGTCACCATCCGTCAAAACCGAAGCCAGCGCACACATCTGGCGACATAAAACGGCGGATGGTTGCGCGTGTCATTTAAAAGTGAACAAGTTATTGCAGTTCAATTTTAGTTTTCATCAAAATTTCATCGAGTTCGGAGGAAGAGTTACTTGTAATTACAAGTTTAATATGCGAAGAAGAAGAAGAATAAACTACACCTCAACGGCAATGAATTCACGAAATTAATAGGAAAAGACATTTACTTGGAGAATATCATCATCTTTTTTTCAGACCTAATGAAAGATGAAAGAAAGTTTTTCCAATACTTTCGCATGAAATATGAAAAGTTCTGTGAACTGCTACATTTGCTGGAGGCCTGGATCAGTTTCCAAAACAACATCTCGGCGTGCGATAACAGCAGAGGAAAGGCTTTCTGTATGCCTCAGGTAAGTATTTGTAATAATGAAATCCTTTATGTATATTTTCGTCATAAATGTGTGTGTGCGTGTACGTGTGTTCGACTGACCGAATGAGGTCGAGAAAGCACGAATTTATCCAAATATGCTTCAGTCGACGCACGTCGGTATACGCCGGTGCGCACAGTTGTTCTTCGCGTCACATGCGGCATTTCGGAATTTGGCGAAAGGGATTCTCGAGTTACAATGGCTTCAGTCGTTTGGTTGAACGTAAAGTAACGTGAAGGACAAGTGTGCGCACCCTCGTTTAACTACATGTATTTTATCCTCATAGGATTTTGTCGCGACGCGAAGCAACGCGACGGACAAGTGTGCGCGATCCTTTACTCCATTTACCGGTAAGCGTCTTCTGTCATCTGTGTGATAGGTTTTTTAACTGCCAGCAAGATTACAAAAAGTATATTTACACAAACGCACTGTCTATATTTTTTGGAGTCATAGTCTCAGCTATACTACGAGTGAGAGTTTCCGGTGGTTAGTTGTTCTGGTATTGCTGTCGCATTTGGCCATGTTTTCCATATTATTTTCCTTTATTACTTCACAAGATAAGGATTTTTCTTCAAAATATTTATTATGCATTTGGTAATACAAATTAAATAACTATACAAAGATTGTAATCCTGTAAATAAGGAGATCAGGAAATACTTTTAAAATGTTATCGTAATGTTTACTTTTGAACTAAATTATATTTTAGTACACATTGAAAATAAATAAAAACAGCACAATTATTGTTATTATATTTATATGACATTCCCTTTCGCTTCTTACACAAAAACTCTCCCACATTCTCCACGCTACGTCCTCTTCATGGTTTACCTTTCTTCTTACGGCCTGCCAGCAGAAATATTGCCCCGTCCATGACTTTAGATAACATACACTAACTACTAAATAATTGCAACCGTAGTTGTATCGGGCATTCCAGTTTTCTTATATTTCAGAATAAATTACAATTTTCGCTGTTTTTTGACATATTCTTCAGATTTCAATTACAGGCTTAGAGTATAAGTCAACCTTCCATCGTCTTAGTAAAATCAAAGAAAAATGCTCGATGAAAAGGAAGAAAGATCTTTGTTCCCAATAATTTTTTCAGTTAGTTGCTAGACCACATTTGCTAGGGAATGAACAATAGTATTCTCTGCAACTTAGTAAGTACTCCTGTTACGTCATAGATTGTTTCTTAACTTATGTTAAATGTCACCTAACTCGCCAAAAGTGCAGTAATTGTAAAATATCGTGACCATTGAAAATATGACAATTATCCTGTGACAAAATATTTTCCGAAGATCATTCCAGGTCAGTGTTATTCCAGAAATTTTTAACTTTAAAGAAAGTTTTCCTTAGAAAACTTTCTTCCTTAGAATTTTTTTTTCCTGTATCAGATAACCGCACTATTGCGAAGTCTATCTATCTATAAAGAACTCAATATAAAATTAATATAAAAATGAAGTGTGAGAGAGGGATAAAGAGAGGGAGGGAGAGAGAGAGAGAGAGGGAGAGAGGTAGAGATGGAGGGAGAGAGATTGATTGATTGATTTGGTCTTTATTTGGGGCGAGATTGAGACTAACCCCTCTTCATGAAACATATAAAATAATACATAGAACATCATGTAAATTCAAGTAACAATAAAAATACAAGTATCGGAAAAGAAAAAATAGAACCGCTGAAACCCATATAAAAACCCACTGCAGGAAAACACAAGAAGGGAGGTGTGAAAAACCTGCGAAACCTACTTAGATTAACTAAAGACATCAATAAATGAAATTTAGAACAAAATTTAATGCATGAAAAACTTAAAGCTATGCATCAGGAAATATTGGCACAATACGAATGGATCATTGCTGGAAAGAATATATAAAAATGACAAAATGAATATATATTAACATTGTTATGACTAATCAAGATAGAGGAGGAAAAAATAAATGAATAAAATAAAATAACAACGCATAAATCAAGCACAATAAGAATTGTTTTGTCAAAATCAAGATTAAGAAACATTGAAGCATTAACTGTGTTAAACTGTTCCTTTTAAAGGATAAGAAAGATTGATAGCAGAGTCGTTTCAATGATGACAGCGAGTGCAAATTTTTTATTGTTTGGGGAAGTTCGTTCCATAGCCTGCAAGCGGTTAAAGTCAAGGTCTTGTTGAAAATTACTGTTCTGTGATGAGGAATAAGGAGTTTATGGCTCCCTCTGGTATTACGCTTGTGTACAGTGTCTATACTCCTGGATTCCGTGGAAAGATAATGTGGATTGTTAGAAGTAAGTCATTGGTATAGTAAGGAAAGCAAGTGGAGGCGTCTTCGGGACTCCAAATTTAGCCAGTTTAGTTTCACGAGTGAATCAGGAATGTGGTCTGATTTCTTCAGATTAAAAATATATCTAATGCAAGCTTTATGTTTTCTCTACATCTTTAACAACAACTGTTGAGATAAATCTTGTTACGAATAGTAAAAATGCGGAATAATGAGTAAAGTTACCAGATGCTTCTTTAGAGAAACCGGAGTACTGCTGCGTAACTTCCTAAGTGAGTGAAGAGATGAGTTTACTGTTTTACACACATTTGTAACATGTGGGGACCTGGAGAGGGTTTAATGTATAAGCAATCCTAGATTTTTTTACCACCTTACAATAAGGTATAGTTGAATTTGCTATGTTGATCGATATTCTTTGGGCTTGATTATTGGCTGCTAATATCTTAGGGTAACCAATTCAAATAGCCTGTGATGTTTCTGGATTTATATTAAGAACATTTTTATTGCTATAATTCTCTAGCATTTATAAGTACCTATTGATATTATTTAGGGTTCAGGCGAGATCGTTTGCGGTAGAATTTGAATATATTTGAAAGTCATCTGTATAAAGGTTATGATTGCATTATTTAAGGGACAAGGAGCAGTCATTTATGTACAAATAAAATAGTAGGGGGCCCAAAATTAAGCCCTGTGGGACGCCTCTGCCATTATTAAGCCAATCAGAGAAAAAATTAATGGAAATCCCTTGCTGTGAACGATCGTTTAAATAAGATATCCAATTTATGGCCGACGGCGAGAAATTCATTGCGAGCAGTTTTAACAGCAGATCATCTTTTTCTACCGTATCGAAAGCTTTACTGAAATCCAGTAGTACTAAGATTGTAACTTCCCTTTTGTCCATTGCGCGGCGAATGTCATCGGTCACTTTCACAAGAGTATTGGTAGAGAGAGAGGGAGAGAGTGGAAGAGATGGAGGGAGAGGAGATGATAGTGGGATGGAGGGAGAGAGTGATAGAGTGAAAGAGGGATAAATGGATGGACGGGTAGATGATGAAGGGAATGGAGGGATTGGGGAACAGATGGATAGAGCTAGAAGCGGATAGAGAAAAGGAGAGGGAGGGATATAGATGAATATAGGGAGAAGTAAGGATAGATGGATAGAAATTTATATGACAGAGAATGAAAGGTAAAGGTGGATAGAGAGATAAATGGATAGAGAGAGAGAGAAAGCTGGATAGAGGGATAGAGTGGGAGAGGTCGGAAAGGGTGGACTGGAGTCACAGGTGGAGTGAGAGCGATCGATCGCCAAGGAGCAACGGCGGAGAAGCAGGTCGTGTGCACGGCCGCGTCTCCATGGCGACGCCGAAATCAGCGGAAGTGGCGGTTAGGGAAGAAGTAAGAAGAGTGGGAGGAAGATAGAGAGAGGTAACTGGGGCACTGAGCCAGGCCAGAGAGAGATGATCCATTTGCCAGGATAATTCCTTCGTATCGAGCACACCTAACGTTCGTCGAAGGCGCAGAATTTTTCTCGGTCAATATAATAATTGGTAACTGTGTGTTGTGTTTCTCGACGCTAAAGAACAACACTTGCAGTAATTTTTCGATGCTTTATTTTCTATGAGTATGTGATACACTCGGAGACTCATGCCGGAATGCCTCTCTCGGAAATAAAGTTAATATTTATATCCCCGGGCCTGCTTCTCGAACCTTCTGTCTGCTTCTCGGGCCCCGGTTCGACCTTGACCGCTTTCCCTAGGAAACGCCCAGGGTAGGACGAGTCTTCGTCAACGCCGTGATGTATCATCACGCAACATTTGCCAGGATAATTCCTTTGAATCGAGCACAGCTAACGCTCGTCGAAGACGCAGGATTTTCCTCGGTCAATATAATAATAGGTAAATGCGGAATGACTATTATATATTCGGGTAAAAAAAGACGCGTATACATATATGAATAAACAATTGCAATTATTGCAAACATTTTGCTTTATTGAAAAAATTTAAAATTTACAGGAATGAAAGATCACATTATTTTATATTCCTATATTGACCTGATCTTCAAAATGAACACATTTGCCTGAACGCAGGTCTTAAGACGTCCAGCCTAGGCGTCAATAGAATCACGCACGACGTTCAATGGGAAATCTGCTACTGTTTTTTCCAAAGCTAACACCAGGTAGGCGATACTGGGGTGTCTCTTCTTGCATTCCATCTCTTCATGCACCAACCAAAGTTTTTAATCCAGGGAATTAAGTTCTGGATTGCCAGAGGGACAATCATTGGTCGAAATTAAGTCCGGCACATTCGCCTCCAGCCACTACTGCGTGGTCTTGGCCTTGTGAGCCGGGGCTGAGTCCAGCTGGGAGCTCCATTCTTCTCCATAGAACATGTTGTTGTTAAAGGATTTCACAACAGGCTCTAGGAGAGTACCTTGGTAGACCTTAGCAGAAGGTTTAACCCCTTTCTCACAGAAGTGAAACTTGTTACATCGTCATAACTGACAACCAACCAAGCCATAACAGACGCAGGGTGGTGAGGCCTCTGAATCTAATGAGCTCTTTCCCGGGTTGTACGAGAATTAGAAGCATAGACCCGGTCATTTTGGTGATGAAAAGACTCCTCTATTGTGAAGATTTTCTCGTCAGTAAAATGAATCTTCTTGTGCTTGTCTTGCGCGTTCCACTCGAGGGGAGCTTTTGATTTCAGAGCTCGCTGCTGCTTAACCCTTAATTAGTCGCGTGGGGTCAATATGACCCCAAGCAATGTTTTTTCTTCAATATCTAAAGAAATGTATTAACAATCTAACTCAAACTTGTTCTACCTTCGAAACTGACATTCTAGAAGAGGAATTTGCATTTTTGTTTTTTTATTAATTTGTTATTTTTGATATTTTTATATTTATATATATAGTATTAATATTGTAAATAGTGAGAAAATTAAACTATTTTAATGTGCTATTTTGGTGTATATCCATTTGTTATGTATATATGAGGTTAAAAAAGTTGCTTTTATTTTGACATCTCTCTACCTGTTGCTTTTTTCTCTATTGGTCTAGAAGGGTTAAACGCAATACAGATTATTATTATCACATCAGAAATACAAGTAATTTTCCTGATAAGCAGTATTTCATTGTTTTAACACTAGTTCTCTTATGATACATTTCTACTTCACTAATTTTCACTATAGGTTGGTTACCCCTCTTCCTCCCATCTCCCCCCCATCTCCCCCCTCCAATGTACCCTTTTCCCTCTTTTCGGAATTCTCCGGGTGTTTTCTTACTTCGGCCGCACACATGCAACCGTTTTCTTCCCATAGTTTTCTACCCGCAATAAAAGTCACAAACAAACGCACGTGGTCTCTCTAAAAGAAAGCTGTTTGCCGTTTATTACCGCTCACCCTTTTTAGCACGAGTTTCTCCCTTATTTTTCGGAATAAGCACGAACACGAATGAGATCGGCAATCTTCAAAGTTTTTGGATCTCCTACCGGTCGCATGACGGTCACGGTTGGGACGTTTTAGACCAAAATATGAAAATCCTATTTTCAATGGGGTTTCTATGGAGAAGTACCAAGTACGTTCACACTTATAGGGGAGGACGCGGTTGGACCTCGGCACGAACCCCTTGGGTCGCTCGAGGAGGCAACTTTTGTCCCAAGCCCCATCGAGGGCAATCTTCGGTGACAGCAGAAGTGAGCTTGAATCTTTCTGCTAGTTGGGGGCAGCCATAAACTACTTCATGCTGTAGGTGGGGGCCGGAAAGCGACCGTGCCGCGACCGATGTCTAACCCACAAGTGTGAGTGACCTCCGCAAAAATAGTCCTATCCCTAATAAAGCCCTCAACGCGACCTTCATGCGACAATGCAACAAAAGGTGGCGTAGATACATGCGATCAGCTCTGCGCTGCTTATAATGTTGGCAGAAGAACGAAAAGATGGCCGTTACCTGTGTTTTTTCATTTGCTGAATGTTTTTGCCATAAATGCCTTTATTGTTTATAAAGAAAACGTTCAAAAGGAAATGACAAGGCGAAATTTCTTGAAATCATTATCGAAGGAATTAATCAAGGATCCACAGATTTTGGGGTCTCAGAGTCAGATTATATCTAGGCATCTCCGAAAGCGCATATGCACTCAACAGGGACTTGCGGAGGAAGGCCCAACACCGGGATCGGGACTATCAAGAGGAAGATGTGAACATTGCCCAAGAAATATAGACAGTAAAGTGTCCACTAGAAGTGTAAATTGTGTAGCTTTTACTTGCAAAGACCATATGATAATGAAGTGCATTGAATGTGGGGAGAGGGAAAGTGATTAGAAAATACAAAAAAATATTTTAATTTATTTTAATCAATGTTTATTGTAAAAACTATTAATAAATAATTGTATTATAATGTAAGATTGATTTTATTTCCAGTAAAATATAAATAAATTAATATATTATTGCTTATCTTTAGAAATCATTTTGGGGTCATATTGACCCCACGCGACTAATTACGGAACTTTTTTTCACGCGACTAACTAAGGGAGTCAAAAAATGTCCGGTACTGCGGCGGTAAGCTCTCATGTTAAGGTCACTTCGTAGAACTGTTGACATTAATCTGGTGGAAATACTCAGCTCTCTTGTCATCAGTTTCTGTTTTCTCACTGGATTTCGGCGAATGCATGCCCTAACAGTTTTCACAAGATTGGCCGTCCTCACAGTGTGCGGGCGTCCACATCTCGGATGGTCAGAAACTCCACTTGTCTCGTTGTACCGCTGGTTAATAACGTAAACAAATATCCTTCGCGTCTTGAAAATCGCTGAATGATTCTTTCCAACTCTATACATCGCTATCACAGCGATACGATTCTCGTAATCGCCCTATTCCATCATTACCACTTATAATAGCGTGCTCTCCGCTCTGCAGGTAAAGGAACAATGCAGTAACTCTCGTTTGACCGTACAAGGCTAGATGTCACTGCAAACAGGAGTGCGTGGCATGCCGGGAATTTTGAAACTGTATTTTTGGCTGGACTATAGAAAGCTAATCGTATGCACCAACTGCTTCTTCAGTTCTTGAAAATCGATTACCTGTGAGAAACCGAAAGAAGACACATGGTGCCAGATCTAGACTATAGGCTTTGTGGGTGAGTAGCGTCACTGAAGTATTCTCCACTGTGCTACAAATTGAAAATATTACGAAACAGAATGCATGTTCTGGTGAAAGAATCGAAGGCAGTGGACACGAAATTCGTATGTTGAAATAGCTAAGAATAATTATGTAGGATCTGTGTACGTGCGCATTCTGCTCGAACAGTGTTCATTGGTGGCGATATTCCGCGCTCGCATTTCGCTGGTGCAGCTAGTATTGAAAATTCTACGTAACTATGTGAATCAGAATTTTCTGTTGTGGTTGCTACAAAAACTAAATGACAGAAATCGTTTAAAAGTGCAATCAACGTTAATATTATCTCTGACTTATTTAGCTCCAAATATTAATGAACTAATGCAGGATATTCAACACCAAGGTTCTCATTAAGGCATACATACAGTACATTCCTTTTTGCTCGTATAAACATAAATGTTTTATTTGTATGTTACAATCCTTTATATTTTATATAAAAAGGCATTTTGTAATATGCTTATCATGATCCTTGTTAGGAAAACCACATTTCACAATTTTCTCCGGTACAAATGTTAAAAATTACTTTTGGAATAAAACAAAAAATAATCAGGTGATCCCCAAACAGACAGAAACCTGTGTATTTTCTGGCGAATCAGCCTCTTGAGATATTATCGCCCTAACTTTACATATACCACGCACAAATAAAAATACTACACAACACAACTGATGGCATCAATTAACCATATCACATTTCTATAAATACCTAAACTTATAAACAGATTACGGTATATTATAACGGCCTCTCCCTATTTGTAAAATAAAATATCAGTGAGACTATAAGGCTCTCCTGTTTATAGCATATATAAAGTCTTGGTACGGCTCTAGAAAGAACTGTAGCGTCTGTAAACACTTAAACCCTTAAAAATGGATAGAGTAATAATTGACTCCCTCCTATCCCATAGTAAAAGATTAAAAACAATACATGCAAACAGACAGACAGGAACGTCTGTAATATACTTGAAAATGGTCATAGAAACTACCAAACCAAGCACCTTTTCTTAAGCGTAGATGCAGTAGGTACGTTAGTGTGACAAGGTGGTCCGGTGGGTCTGAAAAGGTGGCTGAAGTGGTCTACGGAGTTCAAAAGGTCGGGAAACGCTGATCTAGACTACTATTATCATAGATCGGACTTTGTCTTACTAATATTTGTAAATATTTGATTACATATTTCCTTACGAAGCCGCCGGCATGATATCATTTACTTCGAATTAAAAGTTTCGAATTCATTTTGAATTCGTATATTTCGATGTTGCCTCAAAGTCGTAACAGAGCACCGCTGCCTCACTCTTCTACAGAATCAAGTTCGAACCCAGAATCGGGCTCGAGCATGTTTGGCAGTCGGCCCTTAATTATTTCATTGGCCATTTGCCCATTCACTTATCATTAAAAAATAAAATAAAAATATCTTAATTATTAGATGATTTCCTTTGCAGTGGTTCCGCGGCGCACCAGCTATCGGCCACGGCGCTGCTTCCATCTCCCGACAGCCGCCGCGAGGCCTACGCGTCTTCCGGGGGCCGCGGGGGAGGGCGCGGGTTCGGCCCCGTGGCGGCGGTTGGCGGAGGCTTCACGGGAGTATTCGACGGATTCGAGGACGAGGAAGAAGAGGATGAGGCAGAGGGTAGAAGAGGTGGCGGCGGTGGGGGAGGGTACGAGGGGGGCGGAAGAGGGGCTGGGAGGTACGTGAGAGGGGGTGGCGGAGGAGGATCGTCGTCCCGAGGAGGAGGCCTTTGGGAGTGCCTTATAGGGTGCAGACACCGAGTGGACCAGCAACTAGCCAGGAGGAGGGTGAGAGGCAAAGGGAGGGGAAGGGGAGAGATAGAAAGATAGAAAATTTATTATCCTAGACCGGTGGCCTTTAAGGATATACAGCAGTTGACCATCAGTTGAAAAAATCTGATATGGCCACCGCATGACTTTCTCCATACCTGTAATATTTCTAAAAATTCCAAATAGGTTAAATGATAATAAATATTTTAAGGTACTGTGACAAAGAACAGAAATAGACATATTCAGATATTGGATTTAGCCAGGAATCTCCAGCAATTAAGAAAATAAAAACGAGCGTTACTAATACGTATCTTAGCGTCAATTGATAATAATAGTCGCTGGTAGGGGGAGGCAGGTAATGAATTGAGTTTTAAAATATCTCTTAAACAATGCATTATATTGGAAAATGTTTCAAACAAACACAGTAGAAAATTAAATTTTCTACAAGATATATTCCAACAATTATTTAAATTGATCAAATATTAAAGAAAATATTTCAAAAAACGGATATGTGACTTGAGTGAAAACCCACTTCATTTTGACCGAACTTTACGAAAAATTTACATGTTAATGAAACTGTCATGAAAATGTTAAATATAAAATTTCGCGTTCGTCTGATTTATAGTAATGGAGTTGGAACACCCACAATGAAACTGTCACATACAAACACATACAGAGACATCATCGAAAAAATGGTCAAAACGTGTTCAAGGAGCCTCAAAACATGTATTTCCGTTGAAATTTCGAAATAGATATTTTTCATGAAAACAATACTTTCCCCTATACTACGTATGGAGGAAGTAAAAAACGTATGCGACAAGGGTAAATACCCATTTCCGTTTGACCCCTTTTTATCAAAAACTAATCAGTTCTTGTGCCTCTAACAAAAATGTCAAATATATAGCCACGAAGTGTTTAAAATAGTCGGCGGTATGTGGTGTAGTTGTGGCAGATAAAAAATTAAGTTTATATGGGAAAATATTTCTGACAAAGGTTATAGAAAATATAATTTCCTACAGCTTTTATTCCGATAATTCTTTTACATTTATCAAATATTCAAGCAAATATCTCAAGAATAATCTAATGTGGCCACCTCATTACTTTCTCCATGCCAGTAATATGTATTTCCAAATATTTGAAATAGTTTAAATGAAAATAAGTATTTTAAGGAACTGCGAAAAATTTCGACTTTACAGATAAATAAACTCAAAGTGTAACCTTTGATATTGGATACTGGCGAACGTTGAAAGAGTAAATTATATTTTTGTTTCAAAGATTAGCATATGTATTTTAACAATACCTCCATAATCTAATATACCTATTCTAAATACGTAAGACCAAACTTACGGAAATCGTTGGGCTTTGGGTTTATTAAACAAATAATTACTGTTGCAGTGCATATATTTTAGTACCAAGTTTTTAAGCAAATGCTTTTACAAATGTTGCATATTAAGTTAGTTCTGTAATTTAAATATTTTAATAAATTTGTTCACATAATATCCACGACAGCATGGTATTTTGAAGGACCATGTTTTGCTAAATAAGGGCAGTCATTACACACAACAGACGTGACTAAATCTTCTTCATCTACAACTACGCTCACTTCATAACAAATCCAACTGCATTACTAATAGTCTTTCCTCATTGACATCAAAGGGAGAAAACAGCCATAGAAGCAACGATGAAATTCGCAACATATACAAAAGAGACATGCAGTTATTACAACCACTTCTAGAGTTTTTATTTTCACAAGTATAGGTAATAATTAAGGCAGATAGACACTTAAAACAACAAACTTCACCACATTTCCTATAGACAAGACACACGGAAACTAAGTTTATTCACATTAATTTAGCATATTTGTCAATATTTGACCTGATGATTCTGTAAAGGCAGATGATGGTGATTATTCACCTAAACCAGTCGTGTTTTGCTTCATATATTCTGTGGAAAATAGCAAAAGTATAATATAAATAAAAAATACTATCTAGCATTGTTCATGTTATTTTATTGTGGAATTCCACTAAGTCTCTACCTCTTCCATTACGTTTTTTATACTTATCTAACTATATTATACTTACTAAATACTAGGACAGCATGGGAAACAATATATAAATAAATATTCTTTAATATTAGTTAAAACTAGAGTTGTTTTATTCATTTCATATGAGAAAGCTCTTTTAAAACGTCAATCTATCTTTTACATATCTTCTGCGTTTCAGTCGAAATGATAGTACTATTACAATAACTGAAAATAATAGCGCTAAATCGAACTTGTTTTATCAATTAAATGTAATACAAACCTATTCGCCTTCACTCCACGCATTTCAACATCTGAATATTGCTCCATACGGCTTCCAACGTATTGTAAAAGCATGTACAAATCGACGTTGGGCATATTATCAGATTTGGCTACACAAAACCCTTCAGATGCCATTTTGCATAACACAAAGCGAAATAAATGCAGGAAGGTGCAGTACTTTTACCGATATTTCTTCTTAGACGGCGGATAGAGGAAAACAACAGATTTATGTCTTTCAAGCTACTACTTCTATATCAGTACAATGGCTACTAGCACGGCTAGGATGCCCGTCGGATGCGCTGACCTCAATAAATACTCGACAAACTTCGGCTACCTATTGGTTGTGATCGGGTTCGGCATTAACTCGTCCGTTTTAAATAGCTTTTTTTTATAAATATCCGTTAAAAATTTAACGAAAACACTTTATATTTGCCTATAACAATAGCCATAAAATACAACTTCATAATATTTTCGGTAATTCCAGATGACAGTCCTCCATTAATTTCTTATGAGATACTTTATCAAACGCCTTCCTGAAGTCAAAGAATATGGCATCGACCTGAGTATTTTTCTCTCCGCATCGCAACAAATCATCCACGAACAGGCCGAGCTGCATTTCCCATGATCAACCTCTCCGGAATCCGTGGATGCAATGGGTGCTTATCTAAATAACGCATTACAGAACTAACGATTATGTGCTAAAGTATCTACATCTACATCTACATATTACCCTGTAAGTCACCTTAACGGTGGATGGCAAGGGGTGCCGCGCACCAAGTTCCTAACTAATTATTATTCACTTATCCATTGTGGTCGCGTATTGTCCTAGGGAAAAAGGACTCCTTATATCTCTCCGTCCTACTATCTATTTCGCGAATCTTGTCCTCATTATCCCTCCGTCCGATATACGTTGGTTGTCGAATGATATCCTTCATTTCATTTACGAATATCTCCGACCTATATTTATCTAGAAGTTGAAGTCTCGCCTCTAATCTACGATCTTTCAACGATGGCCAACTCAACTCCTCAATGAGTAACGTAACGCTCTGTTTTTTATCGTAATCCTTTTTCACGAATCTAGCTGCTCGCCGCTGTATTTTTTCTAAATCCTTTATGAGTCCCCTCTGATATGGATCCCAAACAGCTGCTGCGTATTCCATTTGAGGTCTAACCAAGGATAAATAACAGGATTCTCTCACCATTTCCGTGCTGTTCCTGACTATTCTACGCACAAAAGCCAACTTCTTATTTGCCGCACCTATCACTCGTCTTATGTGGGTGTCCCAAGACAGGTCACGATTCAAGGTTACCCCGAGGTATTTCACGGATTCCGAAACAGGAATGCTCTCACCATCTATTGAGTAGGTAAACACGGACGATGGTATTCTAGATTTCCAAAAGTTTAGAACGTTACTCTTTTTCTGAATGATTTCTAGCTGCTATACCTTGCACCAAACAGATAACGCATCCAGATCATCCTGAAGCTGACGATGGTCGCTAGGACCACTAAGTTCTCTATAGACTACGGTGTCAACCGCAAAAAGCCTGATATTTCTTTTCACAACCGTGCTGATGTCGTTTATATAAAGCAAGAAAATCATTGGTCCGATCACACTACCCTGCGGCACTCCAGAGATTACATCTGCCACACTCGGGGACTTACCATCGATGACTACTTTTTGTTTTCAATTCCAAAGGAAAGCGCGAACCCAGTTAATGACTTTAACATTAACGCCATGGTAGTATGCTGAGGTTGTGCGATATAAAAAGTTTTTAAAAAAGACTGCACCGGAGGAGTTTGAGGAAAATTTGGCATTAAAGTCACCAGATATGATTATGTGTTCATAATCGTGTCTTAAGTTGGCGATGTCAGATAGATAGACAATTTTTGGAGGACGATGAATGATTCCTAACAGAATTTCTTTTTAATTGACAACTACTTCAAGGAAGATATATTCAGGTCTGAGGGAGTATTGTGCATCGCTTTTGGCGATTACTTTTCAAGCAAAGTCTTTACGGATGTAGATTCCTACTCCACCTCCTCCTTTCCTTATCCTATCATTGCGAAACAAGTTATAGCCGGGTATTTCTACAGAAGAGCTCGAGATAGTGGGTTTCAGCCACGTCTCGGAAATGGTAATAACATGTAGATCGTTGGCGGGAGTAGTAAGTGTAGTTCGTCGAAGTGTGGGACAACGCTTTGGGCGTTAAGATAGATAAGTTGAAAGGATCGAGCAAAAGGATTAAGTTCTTTTGCAGGAAGAGAATGTATTGGAATTGGGATGAGGATGGGGCGGGGACGGTCGGTTGTTGGTAAGATGAGGAGTGTGGTAATGAGTTCGTCTGTGAATGGTTGGTCTGAGCTGTGGGAAAATTCAGGGTTTGGGTATGGCACCCTGTGGTGTAACGGGAGGAAGGCTGGTGCGTTTGGGTTAAGAGTAGAATTAGGCTGAAGAGAAGTTTCGGTGGAAAGCTCAATGACAAGCAATTTGTGGTGTGGCTGAGTAACCTAGACAGCAAAGTGTAGTGGATGATACAGCTAAATAAGTGGCTGATAAGGGTTACGACAAAGTGATTAATGTAAACAGGAAATAAGCACACATAGAGGAGAAGTTATGCTACAGTATATGATAATGCCTTAGTAGCAATAATAAAAATACCAATTAATTATTAAGAAATAATAAATGAGACACCACACTAAAGCAGCACAGATGGAACAAAATAGAGACAGAGATGATATAATGCAATCTAGGTGAGCACTTGGTAGGAATTAAACACGAAGAAACTAATAGGATAAAGAGCACTACACTGGAAATGGACTCTACTTGAGAAAGGGGAATGCGAGGGGATTGCATTTTAAACTAGATTGACGGGAATGAAGAGGCACTGATGGTGGAACTAAATCACGGATTTCATGAGAAAAGCACAGACACTAATATAACGAAGAACAAAAACTAAGAAAAATACCGAAAAAGGAGCAATTTTATGCACCGGAACCACTTGGAAATAAGCGTTAGGGAGAGGGGATTACACTAATGGCAGGCGTCAAGGGAACGGGGATGAGAACGAGGGAGATAGGGAGGGAGGGAGAGAGAGAGCGAGGGAGGAAGGGAGGGTGGGTGGGAGAGTGAGAGAGAGAGGGAGGGAGGAAGGGAGGGAGAGAGAGAGGGAGAGAGGGAGGGAGAGAGGGAGGGAGAGAGGGAGGGAGAGAAGGAGGGGGAAAGGGAGGGAGAGAGGGAGGGAGAGAGGGAGGGAGGGACAGAGGGAGGGAGAGAGCAGGAGGGAGGGAGAGAGGGAGCTGGAGATCGTTGATCATTTGCTTACTCAAGGAGAAACTATCCCACGAAGAGTTTTCTCTCTGCTTAAATATAATAGAAATTCGCATGTATCATAGAATATGTATTTCAGGTGTGGTATACGAATAGTCTGTAAGAAATTTATTTTATCTTATATACATAGACTTTATACCCGTTGTAAATAATGAACTAAATTTCAGATATCCATTGCAATATCCTTAATTCAGTCTCACTTCACTGTAATAGCAAATATTGACGTTTTTCATTTGATGAATATATATGTAGATTTATTGGCTACTAATCTTCATGAGCGTATGAATAGGGTGGAGGTGCTGAGGGAATAAGCGATCACAGGCAGGGATTGCAAATTTCTCGACTTTTTCAATTACCGGTAATTCGATAAATGTTTACATAAATACCGGTTTACCGGTAATTTATCGGTAAATTTCGAAATTTTCAAAAAATGATAAATTTTAGAATAAAACGATAAAAATAACCAAATAAAAAATTTATTTCAAGATAAGTAATTTAAGTAAAACACAACATAAACTTGAAACAAAATCGTAAATATACCTTTGATTAAATAAACATAAAAAATATATTTTGAAGATAAGTACCTACTTGAATAAAAACACAATATAAACTTTAAACAAACATCGTAAATAAACCTTTGATTAAATAAACATGTAATAAAATCTAATGACTAAAGTACTTGGGGGAAAACACAACAAACTTGAAGCGAAAATCGTTAATAAAACTTTGATTATAAACATGAAATTAACTCTAAAATTTTATTTTATAGCAAAAGTATTCCCGCTGATTCTTTTTTATTTGTCTTCTCTTTGGTTGTTAAAATAGGCTTGCAGAAAACATAATTTATCCAGACTTTGCTCTCCTAACTGCGACCTGATTTTTGTGCATATCAACCCTGCCGTAGAAAACGCTCTTTCTGATTCAGCACTCGTTGGTCGAACAGTCCTTACGAAATCGAAAGGCATTTAACAATATTTTCTTTTTAATTCTTATTCTTGAAAATACGTAATTTCCTTTCTGACGACATGTGTTAGGTCTTTCGTGTTTTTTTTGCTTTTGAATTAGATCTTCATGGGCTACATCAGTTTTTTCTTTATCGCTATTTGAAGTTTTTTCTTCATCGACAACGCAGCCGATGTCGAAGGAACTGAAGTTGTAACATTCTCGGAATCGGAATCAATGACTTCAGTTGATTAAATTTCATTATCTGTATAATTTTTATTAGAAACGCGTTCAACTATCTCCACGATTATCTTCGTTATTGTGGATTTGCTGGTTTCATTAAAAATTCAGCAATCTTCATCATTCGATTTCGTGAGATCATAAAGGTACTGGCGCCTGTGAACCAATATGCTGCGAGGTTTGTTCAAAAAGGGAATATAATTTTTATTCTGCTATTTAATTACTTATTTGTTAAACACAGCAGGGTAAAAATAAAATAGTTCTAAATTAATAAGGCGTATAAATAAATTTTTGTTCATATTAATAAAAGTAATACGTGAAATGATTTTTTAAATATTTTATTTAAATATGTTAAAGTGTGCCTAATTAATTTTAATATCTATTCTATCTCTTCATTGAACATAATAAATTATTATTTAGATGTTTAGATCTATTTAAAAATATATTTTACAAAGATAATTAACAGGTAAAATTATTAAAAACATACATTGAATACGTTCTTCTTTGACCGAATTGCCTGCAAAAAAAACCGAATTACCGGTAAAATTAGTAAAGGATTTTTGCGCCGTTTACCGATGAACCGGTACACCGGTTTAACGGTATTACAATTCCTAATCACATGGCAGTGTACGTGGAGTTTCAGCTAAACATTGAGAAACAGGTTAAGGCTAAAAGAAAGCTTTATGTATTCGCCTAAGCCGATTTCAAAAGATTTAGGTCTTTTCAGCGAAATAAATATGTTAATTTCTACGAGATAAAAGATATTGCAGACGAGGAGGAAGCCTGCGATATGATGTGAGAGTGCACAGATAAATTTATTCCAAGCAAACTGAAGCGTGAAAATGCAGAACCTAGATGGTACAACCAAGAAGTTAGGATCGCTCTCCGAAGACAAAGAAAACTCCGTTCTCGCATAAATAACAAATCCTCAACAGCTACGGTAGAACAGATTGCAACGTTAAGGCAGCAATACAAGCCAGGCTGCCAATGCGTAATGCGTTTAACAATTACAAAAAGAAGGTTTTACAGGATAACTTGAAAAAGAACCCGAAAGCATTTTGGTCTTACGTCAGAGAAGTCTATCACTATTACGATTCTGAGATCGGAAACGGGAAATGTAGTTTACGATAGTGAGGAGAAAGCAAACCTATTAAATCAACACTTTCAGAAAACTTTTACTACTAATAACGATGAATGTAAAACCCCTATTCCTATTCATCAGGGCGACTCGATGGAAGATTTCATATTTTCCGAAAATGATATCGCGCTCCAACTTTATTCAGTTAAACCAAATAAATCTCCTGGGCCGAAGGAAATACCCGCGCGAGTATTGAAAGAGTTAGCTTATGAAATCGCGCCGTATTTGAAAATCATATTCGAGAAATCCATTACGGAAGGTGTCGTTCTTAAAGATTGGAATGTGGCAAACGTTACGCCCATTCATAAGGGCGGCGACAAAGGGAACCCCGAAAATTATAGGACAATTTTCTTAACTTCATTATCGTGCAAGATACTTGAGCACATAATCTTTAGTTCTGTAATGCGCTATTTAGATAGCCACTCATTGCTTATCGGATACCCGCACGGATACCGGAGAGGTAGATCACGCGAAACGCAGCTCGGCCAAACATCCCCCACGATTACGGACTCTCTACCCTCACAAAACTTCTGGACTCAAAACCACCTGACACAAGACCGCTCTCCCATTTCTAATTGGACTTGGCGGAAATACTGCTCAAAATTAACATGTCCTTTGGAGGGCGCCAATGCCTTCAAATTAGAGGTACTGCGATGTGCACTCGATTGGTGCCCTCAAACGCTAATTTTGGAATGGTAGAGTCACTTCCTCAACGCATCTCTCAGACCACTTTTGTGGGTGAAATACATCGACGATGTTTTCCTCATTTGGACTCTCCGTTTGTTTTCTTTCGCGCCTCCCTTCTCACCCGTCAAACTCCTTCACCTCAAACATCACCTTCCTGGACGTCGACCTCTGCATCCATGACAGAAATATCCGCAGCTGCGTTAATATGGAATCCACCAAAACCTCCACTACCTCCACTACCTCCACTATGATAGCTGATATCCACTTCATACTAAAACTTCTATCCCCTACGCCCTTGCGCGGCGAGGATGGAAGGGTTTGTTCTGATAGAGCGCCTTTTTTACAATATTATTCCGTCCTCGAGGATACTCTTCTTAAAAGTGTCTGTCCTCCGGACCTAGTCCGTGAACAGATTCAGAGGGCAATCACGCCTATAAAGTTTATATCCCATCCTTGCACACCCACTATTCCTGCTTCCACCCCTCCACTCACCCTAACCACACCTTTCCATACTGGCATCCACGAGGTCCTCAAAACAATCCTCCATGCTGCCCACCCAATTCTTAATCTACCTCCCACCAGCCCCTTTTTACCAATCCCCTGCTCCTCTAAGTCCGCCTGCCCACGAATTTAGGAAATATCTTGTGGAAGAAGGAACCACCCACATCCACCACGCCACTTGCTATATGGTCTCATCCCTACGGCAAACCTCCCCATTCCATCTACATACCCTCATCTTCTTTTTCCAATCCCTCAACCAGCATCACCTACCACATCAACTCTAGAAGCAACTACACCACCCGTAACGTCATTTACCCTCTCACCTGCACCCTATGCCCCGCGTTTTACGTTGGCCTCACCAGCAACCCTTTAAAAATCCGTGTAAATGGCCACAGGAATAGCGTAAATCTCATACGTCCACTCCCAGTCGCGTCACACGCCAATGCCCACAATGACTTCATCAGTAGTTGCTGCAATGTAAGGGCTATTCGCGCCTTACCCAATGACACCCCTCCCTTTTTTTCCGTCAGCAGGAATAAGACCATATACATCTTTTCGTCTCTTTCTCCACCCTGGAATTAACCTCCGCTAACCTTATTGGACATTCGCCTATGTCCACAATATTTCCTTCTATATGAGTTGAAGGCTTTCGCAGCGTTTCTGAATGCTGGTGGAGGTTTTTCGGGTTTCGCTGCGTTGGCGGCATTTCTGGCTCTCGACGTTTCGCAGGCATTTCAGTCTGCATCTTCATCTCCTGAAGATGCAGACTGAAATATCGACGCTTAAAATTACTACTATTATAGGCTTGACAGTCTTAGATGTTTATTTTTCTTAAAAATCGACGTGTACTTTTACTAAAAATCGGCGACCAATATCGACGTTTACCTTAATACATTTTACTATACTTGGTATTTTTTACGTTAATATTTCTTAAAAAGTGACAACTACCTTTGTCTTTTTTTCATAAAAATCAACGACGTACATCAACCTTTTTTTTATACATGTAATTGGGCATTTTAGTTTTTGACGTTTGTATTTTAGCTATAATAATCCAAGAGGTTAATTAGTCAAAAATAGGCACAAACATCTAAGTTTATATTTCTTAAAAAGCGATATCTAATACCCACGTTAATTACAATACATTTCATTAATTTTCATCTAGAAAAGTGTTATAAATTGAATTCCTTCTAATAACTTTAAACTAAAAGTTAATAAATAAAAATAAGGCTTCTTTTATGCTGTTTCGTTTGTTGTCATCTATATTTTGGCAAATGTGCTGTTGTTGACTTCGGCTTAAAACATGGAAGAGTTCATTTTTCGCAATAAGTCTGAAAGTATATTCACGAAATCGTGATCATTAGTGAGAAATTAATGTGATGTGAGTATAATACACAATGAATATTTTTATGAAAAATAACTCATCTTGTTGAGTAATAAAGATTATGAATGCGGAAAAATTTCAGAGTGCGTATATGGAACGATGCTACTTCGACAGCGTTGAAAAATAAACTTAGCTCTGGGGTCACTCTCAGATGCATTATATAAATTTTATGACAGGGTGCTTTTGGAAATGTTATAAAGCCATCTGACGGTCGGTACTTATTGTTCAATCTGGAGAAAACTTTAATTTCTCCTCTTGGAGGAGGTTGGAAGATAATGTCGCGCAAAGGACGCAATAGATGGTAAATGGAGTCCAAAGTGCGTATGGATTATTGGATCTGGCTGAGAAAAAAGAACGAGCACAATAAACCGATCATAATATATTGTTATTTACCTTTGGATCCCATGGCTGCTCAGTGGCATAAGCGACATTAGAGAGCAAATTCCGATTGTTATGTGACAGTTTGGTATAACATATACAGTCTGTCTCTACTGTTTTTGATATATTGGTGGTAAAATATGTTACATTTGAGAGCGAATAGCAAAGTTTTATAATCATGACACATATTTCATAGAAAATGTAATGGTAAAAATAGACATTTATCGACGACATTTCATTATAGTCGAATTAAAAATTTTTGTAAAATTTGCTGTTTATCGACATTTATCGATTTTAATCGAGTCCTACCAATCCTAGTTACAATGCAAGGGTTATTTTTGCATTACCTTACAACACTCCCACCCTTCTCGCTAACCTTACTGCTCATCCACCCCTCACTCTTCCCTGTCCCCTCCAATCATCAACCTACTCACACCTTCCTGTCATCCCCCACCCCCCCCCCCCCAGTGTGTCACTTACCTTAAGTTCCTCTCTATTCATCGCTGAGGAAGGGTTTAAGCCTAAGAATCATTCCTGAATTTGTGTTTTTTATTTTACATGTGTAGCTATTCAACTTGATCCTCAACTTGGTCTCCACTGGGCTCCCTTCAATACCTTGTTGCCACCCTCATGACTACCTATCTTTTTCCATAAGATATTATATATATATATATATATATATATATATATATATATATATATATATATATTCTCGGCTAGCGGAGAAACTGGTGGAATTCTGCAGGTTTCAGCTGAATCGCTGCCTCCATCTCTCTCTCCCCTGAAGCCTATTTTATACCTCTATAAGTACTATGTTCCTGTTTTAAATTCTATATTATTCCTATAAACATTTGAAACTCAGAATATTAACGATCTTTGAAGACTGGCCATATCGACAAATTTTGAAACGTTTTGATACAACACATCACATGATTAAGATGGCCAATGAAATAGCTGCGCGGAAAATTTGCGTAGGGCAAAAAATAATACAATATATGAATGTGACAAAATTATCCGCGTGGTGCCATGGAAAAAGGATTACATTTCAATTAAGAAAAATGGGGAAAAGCACATATGCAGAAACGATTGTTTCTTTGTAATTTAAAGAAGCACATTGAATGTTTAAAGAGAGGAATCCAGACTTCAAAGTTAAATTTTGAAAGTTTGCAGAGCTGAGACCAAAAAATTGCGCTTTAGCTGGAGCAAGTGACACTCACTGTGTTTGCGTTTGTGCCATTTACGAAAATGTAAATCTGATGCTTAATGACGCGCATATAAAGAAATTAACTTCCAATTAAAGTGTGCCATTAAACGATTATCGCAATAGTTTTGATCACATGGTATGTAGTACATCATCTGAACATTGTCTTATGCTACAATGTTTGAACTGTCCAAGAGTAAGAAATTTGATGGAACAATTGAAAAGCATGTTCGACTACAATTATGTGCAGAACATCACGTACAAACAATGGGTGTCCGTCAACCGAGCCACTCTAGAAACAATGCAATCATCTGTTGAAGTTTTCTCGGTAAAATTATCTGATAAGCTGAAGGTATAATTAACACATTAATTTATTGCAAAACAACAAAGCGCATTCCTGAGAGTAATTAAAGATAATTTACAACCAGGGTAGTACATCGTTTCTTGCGATTTCTCTGAAAATTATGCATACGTATTTAAAGACACAGTCCAGAGCGTTAAATGGAATAATGATCAGGCGACTGTACATCCCTTTATTATTTACAAACAACTTTTGTTGCCATTTCTGAATGCTTAAAGCACGACACCATAACTGTACACCTGTTCCAGCGATAATTGATCGTTTTTCTAAGGAAAAATTTGGGAAATGGAACGAAAATTTTCTGTTTCTCCGACGGTACGAGTGCCCAATATAAAAATAGAAAAACATTCATCGACTTATGCCACCATGAAGAGGACTTCAGCATAAAAGTAGTGGCACTATTTTCCTGCGGCGCACGGGAAGGGGACTTGCGACGGCATAGGAAGCACAATCAAGAGATTAGCTGCAAGAGCAAGTCTGCAAAATGTTCGCGATCCCATAAAGAATACTATAATGTTTTACCGATGAATCGTCAATAAAGTAAAAAATGTGAACGTACATTTTTTTTCTGATGAAGGTTGCCGCGCGGAAGCTGAATCTCTTCAACCTCGTTTCGCAAAATCCAAAACGATCTGTGGAACTCTTGCGCACCACGTTTTTATCCCCATTAACAAAACATTTTATTTACAAAAGCTTTTTCTTTCGCAACAACAGCTACTGAGGCAATTTTATTCAACAAATATAGTTTTCGTTTTATCATGCGAGCATTACTCCTTCCCGATTCCTTCACCACGCTCACTAGTTAGAATCGGGCGGACACTCAGCGCCATAGACAACGATTTATTTTATAAAGATTCCTTCAGTTTTCCATCTTGAAAATTACATTTTTTATAGAGAATCAAATGAGAAATACGATGAAATTTTTTTCAAAATTTTTCATTGATGAACAAATAATGAAAAATACATTTAAACATTATGTAAGCAATTATCATATAAATTTGTCAATAAATGTTGTATGTGACGTATACCATCGGAAATAGATTTGCAAGGCCTTTTAAATGAGACCAAATGTAAGTCTGTACTATAAATTGATCTGAAAATTTTACCCATCAAATTCACCTGGCGCGGTTGTTTTTTCCAGTTTTTCCAAAAACTTCAATCTCGCGTAACTTCCAAAATTTCAAAGCTAATATTTTTATGAAAAACGCGGGTCTCATACCAAAATAATTGAATAAAAATTCTTCCTCTTATTTCATAATGACTGGTTGTCGTCTTACTATCAACACCTTATATATACAGTTGTAACTTTTCATTATTATTTGTCAGTAATATTAAAAATTATGTTTAGGTAATAGAAAGACGTAAAATGTATCATTTTCCATGAATTTGGGAAAAGTTTCCAAGTATCATTTTTTAGAATGAAAGTCAAAAAGTATCAAATTTTATGCAAATTTTGTATCAAATTTGATAAGTTTTTACTCTCATTCTCAAAAATGATACTTTGTATTGCAAAAGTACCAAAGTGGCAACTCTGGTTTTGTCGTACAGTCAGTTGTGACTGGTGACACTGTGAGATATACCAAAATAAGCGCATAAGTCACTCCACATATACTTTGCATTTCATCTACTTACAATTTGTCAGTGAAACCCGAAACGGCCCTGTTGGCAGTAGTATTTTAACGGTGATAGACAACAAGGAATTTGTGCTGCATTTTGTTTATGTGGAATATTAAAGTTAATCCTTCAAATATTTTTGCTAATTACCCATCATGAGTTTAATGAACTGGTTAAAAATCGATCGAGTGGCAATCCGGGAACTGATAGCAGGTCTCCCTCTCAAAAAAGGAGACAATTAGACGTTCAGCGATATCAGTGTTCATCGACCCAAACCCAAGATGTTGTAGACGAAAAAGATGAAAATTTCAAAAATACGTTCATTCCGTCCATATCAACGCCAGATGATGATGACCACGATTTCCCAGCTTGTTGGAACAAAGGTCAGTGCGAAAGTTTTAAAAAGAATAACGACTGGCTGATTGTAAAAATTAAAGAATTGGGTTTCTCATTATTCAAATCAAATAAACATTTGGGAATATTTGTTGAAAAATATCTAAGAATAGCAAAACCATGGCACGAGTACTCTGTTTTTCCTAACTGTAATACAAAAGAGAACCTACAGTCTAGTTTGAGAAAAAAATACACGAAATAAGAAGAAGTATACACATCTTAAAGCAATTGAAATATTAAAACAGGATGATACAAAAGAAAACGACGTAAACGTAATTAGGCACCAGGCTAATTTTTATCCACTGAAAGAGTATCTAGAACTGTATATAAGACTGTAAAAAATCAGAGACCGTTTGTAGATCTACCACAAGAGGTTGACTTGCAAGTTTTAACTATGGCTACTGGGCCTGGGTCCTAAATTATCCAGTGCTGTAAATGCGATTAACAAAAAAGAGTATAAATGTGTGCTTATTCATGATGGTAATGTCAAAGACATTAATACCGGGTAACTTTTCAGAAGCTTCTCAAACAATTTAAGAAACCGCATGATAATCACAAGTTCCTCACATGTTAGTCGTGATGAAAACCATCATTTATACAATGTGAATACTTTTAATCAGCTACTGGAAAGTCTGAAAGTTCTGCATCGAAAAAATTGGCAAAAAGCAGATGACGGTGAAGTTGACATTTAATACGGAGACGAATAAATTCGCCAGTTTTGTCATCGACATCATTTGGACGAACAGGGTGTTATTCGCGGCTTTTGATTTTATAAACTAGATGAAGGAAAAGGAGATACAGAAGTACCTGAAGACTTGCAGGCCCTTTTGAAGGCCATATGTACTATATCAATATCAACCAGCGAATGTAAACGAAATTTCAGTTCCATGAATGAAATTTTCACACCTATTCGGTCAAATTTAAACATCGAAACAATTGCAGTGCTGTTATTCATCAACTGTGTTAGCTCATCGCTGTCAAAATTAAATCCACAGAGATAGGTGCGATCATGGTTGTCTAAAGGCTGACATTCAGCTGATGATACAGTAATTCGTAAGAGCGAGAAGAAAGAAGATACCACCTAAGAATTCTTATGGAAATTACAGTCAATTTGGACTGAAAAATTTGTTTTTTTTATGTACATTTCAGATGTTATATGTTATATCCTCCTCTGTAAGAGTCGTCGATATATAATAGATACTAGTAGTTGGTGCTAGCATACTGCAAGCATTTCATATCACCTTGAAAAAACATTCATTTTTCAGACAGACATTTCATCATTACAAATATTCTTTCAATTCTAAAGATTTCTCCTCCGCAGCGATTTCCGTTTTTCACACATTTAAAAATAATAGTATAAAACAATCCCCAAATGTTGTAATTTTAAAAATTTTACACTTTCTTCATTATAAGATACTAATGATACACATTTTAGCCAAATTTTAAAGCTGCAGAACTTCTACAAGTAAAGTAATATTTTTCTAATTGTTTATAATTAAATAATTTTTAACGGCCGCCGCAATTCATATATGGTAAAATTGAAATAAAAATTTGTGCTAATTCACTACTCTGTAAAAAATTTGAAAATATCAGCTTCCTAGCTCATCCCGTAGTACCTAAACAGTTATTTTTTGTTTAAATTTTAAGAATTTTTAACTGCCAAAAAAATTAAAATATCAAAATTTGTATAATTCATATTTCGTTTTTATTAGAATTCTACTTGTAAAAAAATTTTACCTTCGTAGCAGATTTTGAATTGCCTAAACCCAGAAAATTTGTTAAAACAATTGCAAATTTTTTAAGGACGCATTGTTGCACTTTTTCATGATTTTAGTTTTTTCTAGTCGGTTTTGCACAAACTCCTACCTAAGAAAAAAATTTCGAATCTCCAGCTTATCTGGAAGTGCCTAAACATTAGTATCCTCCTGTTATATGTTATATATATGTTATAAATTTCACGGTTTATGTATTTCCGCATGTGCTACGGAGTTGAAATTTTTTTTATGAGTAGAATTCTTAAAAAAACGAAATAAGGAATATACAAATTTCGATATTTTAATTTGTTTGGCAGTTAAAAATTCTTAAAGTTTAAACAAATAGATAACTGTTTAGGTACTACGGGATGAGTTAGGAAGCTTAAATATTCAAATTATTTACAAAGTAGTGAATTTGCATAAATAAACATTTCAATTTTAACATATATGAATTGCGGCGACCGTTAAAAATTATTTAAATTTAAACAATTAGAAAAATATTTTTTTACTTCTATAAGTTCAACAACTTTAAAATTTGTCTAAAATGTATAACATCAGTACCCCATAATGAATAAAGTGTAAAATGTTTTAAAATTGCAACATTTGGGGATTGTTTTAAACTATTATTTTTACGTGGGAAAAACGAAAATCGCTGCGGAGGTGAAATATTTAGAATTAAAAATATATGTGTAATGATGAAAGATGAACAATGAATGTTTATTTATGTTGAGATGAAATGCTTGCAGTATGCAAGCACCAACTACTAGTATGTTATATCCTCCTCCTCCTCCTCCTCTGTAAGGAACGTCTATATATAATGATAGGAGGATACTAATGTCCAGCCCAAACTACAAAAGCTAGAGATTTGAAAGTTTTTGGTTTTGTAGATATGATAGAGAAATTTTCAGATAAAATAAGACTTTGCACCTAAGTGACATAAGTTCGACTACAGAAATTCCGAAATTTGCTTTTTTTCCCATAAGAAAAGCATTGCGCAATTTTTGTAAATTAATTATGGGCACTTGCCGGTAAGATAGAAAGATGAAATTTTCAGTGTTGCTAGATGGTCGCAATATCTATTAGAAATTATTTTCATTTTTAATTACAATGCCTTGGGTTCGACTCCCGAGACCACGGAATATCTCCCATAAGTTAGCATGGAAAAATGTTTTCCCAGTGTGTAGACCAATCTAATAGGTTTAGGAAGCTGAAATTTTGCAGGTTTATAGAACATTTGTCATAACCAATTATAAAAGTCGAAATTTTTAAAATTGTAAATTTTTGGGGTTGTTTTAGCCCCATTTGAACATTAAATTTTCATAATTTTTAGGTACTACGGGATAAGCTAGGAAGCTGCAGATTTAAAATTATTTACAGAAGAGTGCATTTGCACAAATAAAAATTTTAATCTCTCCATATATATATGTATTGCGGCAACCGTTAAAAATGTTTAAATTTTAAATAATTAGAAAAATATTATTTTACTTCTAAAAGTGCTACAACTTTAAAATTTGACTCAAATGTGTAGCATTAGTACCCCATAATGGAGAAATTGTAAAATGTTTAAAATTGCAACATTTGGGGATTGTTTTAAACTATTATTTTTACTTGGGAAAAACGAAAATCGCTGCGGAGGTGAAATTTTTAGAATTAATAGAATATTTGTAATGATGAAATATCAGTCTGAAAAATTAATGTTTTTTCAAGGTGAGATGAAATGCTTGCAGTATGCAAGCACCTTCTACTAGTAGGTTATATCCTCCTCTGTAAGAAACGTATATATATAATGATAACATATATATAGGAGGATACTAATTTTTAGGCATTTTCAGATGAGCTGAAGATTCGAAATATTTTTCTTAGGTAGGATTTTGTGCAAAACCGACTAGAAAAAACGAAAATCTTGAAAAAGTGCAAAAATGCAGCCGCTAAAAATTCGCAATTGTTAAAAAAATTTCAAGGTTTATATATTTGCGAATGTGCCACGGAGTTGAATTTTTTTTGTAAGTGGAATTCTTACGAAAACGAAAATAGGATATTAGAAATTTTGTTATTTTAATTAGTTTTGCACTTAAAAACTCTTAAATTTTAACAAATAGATAACTGTTTAGGTACTAAGGGCTGAGCTAGGAAGCTGAAATTTTAAAATTATTTACAGAGTAGTAAATTTGCGCAAATAAACATTTCAATTTTACCATATATGAAATGCTGCGGCCGTTAGAAATTATTTAAATAATTAGAAAAATATTATTTTACTTATAGAAGTGCTACAACTTTAAAATTTGCCTAAAATGTGTAGCATTAGTACCTTATAATGAAGAAATTGTAAAAAATTTTAAATTGCAACATTTGGGGATTATTTTAAACTATTATTTTTACATGTGGGAAAAACGGAAATCGCTGCAGAGGTGAAATCTCTAGAATTAAAGGAATATTTGTAATGATGTAATGTCTGTCTGAAAAATGAATTATTTTCAAGGTGGTATGAAATGCTTGCAGTATGCAAGCACCAACTACTAGTATGTTACATGTTATCTCCTCCTCCTCCTCTGTAAGGAACGTCTATATATAATGATAGGAGGATACTAATGTTTAGGCACTTCCAGATGGGCAGGAGATTCGAAATTTTTTCATAGGTAGGATTTTGTGTAAAACCGACTAGAAAAAACGAAAAATCATGAAAAAGTGCAAAAATTCGGCCGCTAAAAATTCGCAATTGTTTAAACAATTTTTCAAGGTTTATGTATTTCCGCATGTGCTACGGAGTTGAAATTTCTTTTGTAAGTAGAATTTATAAAATGGATTATACAAATTTTGATATTTTATTTAGTTTGGCGGTCAAAAATACTTAAAATTTAAACAAATAGATTACTGTTTAGAAATAACGGGATGAGCTAGGAAGCTGAGAATTTCAAGTTATACACAGTGTAGTGCGTTTGCACAAATAAATATTTGAATCTTTCCATAAACATATTACGGCGGCCGTTAAAAATGTTTAAAATTTAAACAATTTGAAAAATATTATTTCACTTCTAGAAGTACTATAACTTTAAAATTTTGCATTAATGTGTAGTATTAGTACCCCATAATGGAGAAAGTATAAAATTCTTAAAATTGCAAAGTTTTTGGATTGTTTTACTCAATTATTTTTATATAAGGGAAAACGGAATCGCTCCTGAGGTGAAATATTTAGAATTAAAAAAGATTTGTAATGTTGAAATATGAAAAATGAATGTTTTTTTTATGTTGAGATGATATGCTTGCAGATTGCAAGCACCAACTACTCGTATGTTATATCCTCCTCTGTAAGAAACGTCTATATATAATGATATACACACATATTCATACATACATACATATATATATGTGTGTGTGTGTGTGTGTGTGTGCGTGTGTGCGTGTGTGCGTTGTGCGTGTGTGCGTGCTTGCGTGCGTGCGTGCCCGTGCGCGTGCGCGTGTGTGTGTGTGCGCGTGCGCGTGTCTGTGTGCGTGCGCGTTGCTGTGTGTGTGTATATATATATATATATTAACTTAAGTAAATGAAAAGGCAGTTATGAGGGTGGCAACAAGGTGTTGAAAGAAGCCCTGCGGACACTTACCAAGTCGGGGACCAAGATGGCAGGCTGCTGGGGGCGTCGAAGAGACACGTTGAACACACGAACACAAGAAACACAAAAACACACCCAAGCTTATTGGGCCTATGCCCTTCTTCAGCGATAGAGTATCTGAGAGTGACACACTGGGCGTGGAATGACAGGGTGATGTGGGGAGGTTGATGATCGGAGGAGGCGGGGAGTAGGAAATGTGGATAGCCAATAAAGAGGGAGTGTGATGAGGCAAAGTGCGAATAGCTACAGAGTAACAGACGAGACATTGTAAGGGGGCTAATAGGGTTTGCGGAGGTTGAGGCCAGGCGGGGAGAAAGAGTCAAGAAGATGTATATGTGCAAGTTCCCAGTGTCGGAGAAAGGGGGCAGGAGTGTCATTGGGTAAATTGCGAATAACCCTTACATTGTAGCAATTATTGAAGGGGACATTGTGGGCATTGGCGTGTAATGCAACTGGGAGGGGGCATCTGAGAGAGACGCTATTCCGGCGACCGTTCATGCGCATATTTAACGGATTGATGGTGAGGCCTACGTAAAACGCTGGAAGCAATGCTTCCCTTGCTTCCATGGAGGATTCGCCCCTAATATGAATGTGTATATATATATATATATATATATATATATATATATATATATATATATATATGGATGTCAACAAGGTGTTGGGATGAGAAAACCCAGTGAACACTCACCAATCAGACGACTTCAGGTTGGCGAGGCACCGAGGATGTCGAAGCGACACACGTAAAAGAACACTAACAACTGCTTCACAATGAGAGTCATTCGCGTTCTCCCCGACAATGCTTCGGCTCCCCAACTCCGTCAGTGTGAGCTTTCGCATATACATCTCCTAAACTCTTTCACTCCCCCTGGCCTCAACCTTCGATAGGTTTTCACTTCCTTTCTGTCTTCTCCCAACACCCTACCAATCCCCAACCCCCTCCGTATCCTCCAATCCTCGACCTTTCCGCACTACCCTTCCACCCCCATGCCTCCACCCAGTGTCACCGCCATCAGTTCTCTCTCTGTAGCTGAAGAAGGAGTAGTTCCGAAAGCTTCTACGTTTGTGATGTTTCTGTGTTTTAGTGTTCTTTTACGTGTGTCGCTTCGACATCCCCGGGGCCTCGCCAACCTGAAGTCGTCTGATTGGTGAGTGCTCACTGGGTTTCCTCATCCCAACACCTTGTTGACATCCATATATCCATTTTACCTTTCCTTTTCCGTAAGCTGTTATATATATATATATATATATATATATATATATATATATAAACTTAAGGAAAAGAAAAGGTAGTAATGAGGATGGCAACAAGGTGTTGAAGGAAGCCCAGCGGACACTTACCAAGTTGAGGACCAAGTTGGCAGGCTGCTGGGGGCATCAAAAAGACACAAGTAGATAAAAACGCACACAACAAAGAATCGAAAGCTTATCGGGCCAATGCCCTTCTTCAGCGATGGAGATAGAGTAACCGAAAATGACACACTGGGAGGGGAATGACAGGTTGATGTGGGAAGGTTGATGATTGGGGGAGGCGGGGAGTGGGAAGGGTGGATAGCCAATAAGGAGGGAGTGTGGTGAGTTAAAGCGCGAATAGCTACAATGTAACAGAGGAGACATTGTAAGGGGGCTGATAGGGTGCGGAGGTTGAGGTCAGGCGGGGTGAAAGAGTCCCAGTGTCGGAGAAGAGGGCAGGACTGCCATTAAGTAAGGCGCGAATAACCGTTACATTGTAGCAACTATTGAAGGGGACATTGTGGGCATTGGCGTGTAATGCATCTGGGAGGGGGCGTCTAAGAGAAACGCTATTCCGGTTACCGTATATGCGGATTTTTAACGGATTGCCCCAGCTTCCCTCAACACCTTGTTGCCTTCCTCATCACTACCTTTTCTTTTCATTAAGTTAATATATATGTATACGTATATATATATATATATATATATATATATATATATATATATATATATATATATATATATATATATATATATATATATAACAGCTTACGGAAAAGGAAAGTTAAAATGGATAAATGGATGTCAACAAGGTGTTGGGATGAGGAAACCCAGTGAGCACTCACCAATCAGACGACTTCAGGTTGGCGAGGCCCCGGGGATGTCGAAGCGACACACGTAAAAGAACACTAAAACACAGAAACCTCACAAACGTAGAAGCTTTCGGAATTGTTCCTTCATCAGCTACATATATATATATATATATATACACTTGGTTTTGAGAGAATGAATCGCAGTGGACGCTAAACAATAAGAGAGCCGCTTTGGTGTCGGAGAGACGAATTTACTCTATGAGATTGAAGAAATTTCAGGATGATCCCTTCGTCAGTGCAAAAGAGCTTATCAGTTCTATCTCTTTTGTTAACAAGTTCTAATTTTTATTAAAACTACATATTTTGTATAATTTTAGAGAAAATTTCAATGGCCGACTGAAATAAATTATTAATTACATGTAAATTTTTATAATTAAATCTAAGTCTTAAAAGAGATAAGTTTTATAGGTTTTATGTTGGGGTCGCATTAGTCTACAAAATACCTAGAGTTTAAAAATTCCGGCAACAGCAGGATTAAGAGTAGATTTTAATCAACAGAAATTCAGAAATCCCGCTTAAAATTAAATAATCAGTTTCATCTCTTTCTGAAGTTCCTAAAAGATGATGGAAAAATCTTTTTTCTTTACCAAGGTTGAGCAGGGTCTACGCCTGTACAATCAGCACAAGCAGCAAGCTGCCGTTAGAAAATGGAGGAGTGCCCTGAAGCGGATTCGACGTCGAGACGACAAGTTTACCCTCTTGGGTTATTTGTACCAGGCGCACCTCGACTGGGGGAAGTACAGGTGAGAGCCGAAAGGTGGCAGGCAAGCCGTTTACCGCGGTCTTACATTCTATGCGAGCTGTCGTCTCATTCTTCGCGACATACCAGTGACTGAAATTCTTAAATATTTTCCTCATCGAAAGCAGTGGCGTTTTCGTATTTCAAGTTTCGTAACTCAGATCGCACGGCATGAGCAATAAGAATAGTCATTATTAATACATTAAATTTGTGGAAAAATTAGGATATTTTCTGTTAAGATTATGGCATCATCATCCATGCTTTTAACGCCTATTTTGATAAAAATATAGAAAAAAATGGTATGACGCCAATATATTTAACAGTTGAAAAGAGTTAAAATTTCTCGAAAAACTACGAAACACAACATTAAAATACTTTTCACGTTTTACCGTCACTGCTATTAGGATTGCTTCTTTTATTGTAATACCTTATAGCCCTGGAGATAAACTAACCTATTCGCTCCTTCCTACAGTCGATACCCCAAATTTAATCGTCATGTTTGTGCTTTCGGTAGTACGTGAGAATTGCAATTGTCTATGATACTCTTAATAACAGTGCGTGATGCAATTAGTGTTTTGGATATAGTAAAATCTTACATATTAACGAGAGAAAATATTGGTGAAAATGTTTTCATGATATTGAAATTAGTAGTATATGCGTATGGGAATAAACTTTATGTTGATTCGATTAAAGAAAAATGAAAAAATATATTTCCGTAACTAGAGCTTTGTATGACTCTAATATTTTTTTGCTTTCATTTGGGACTCGATTTAAAGAAGTTCCACTGTATCTACTCAAATATTTAAAAATACATTTCCATAACTTGAATTTTCTACTACTCGAATAAATAGTACTTTTCCTTGAGTTATGGAAGTTCAACTGTAATTCGTTACAACGGCATTAATTTCTATTAAAGCATGAAATCACTGTAACCGTAACGTATATTACCAGATTCCTTTAAAAGCATTGAGGTTCTTGCCATAGTATTAGTAAGAAAGTGGTGGAATAAAGTGATCCGAAGATCCTATACAGACAGTATTAGTAAATTAGTAGATTTTCATTGTTGAAAAGAGGAAAAAAATCGCACTATTTCCGATTAATAGCAGATATTCGGTATTTATTTGAATTCTGCCTTCAAAAATTAAGAACTCCGTGTTTTTATATAGACAGCTATTCCTTTCGCGAATTTATATACTAATTTTAAGTAATTTAAAAAAGGATTTTTAGAAAGTCTTGCACTGAATCCTGTGATTTTCTTATGGGGTATTGAAATAAAATATTGTGGTTAAAAAGACCTCTTAAATATTAACTTTTTTGTTATTTTAAATTTTTATCGCCAGTTGTCCTACTCGACCTACCAACATGCCACATATAGGAGTTGTAGCCCTTCTAGAAGTACCTAAGAATTTTGTGTCAGTGAGTGAGTGAGGCACAAGTACCTACATTATTATAGATATATAAATATAAATGTGAAGCTAATATAAGCGTAGTCTCCATCTTCACGTATTTTATATAAGCGTTATTAATATATATATATATATATATATATATATATATATATATATATATATATATATATATATATATATATATATATATATCTGTGTGTGCGTACGTGTGCGCGTGTGCTCGTGTGCGCGTGTGCGCATGTTCGAAGTCCTCATTGCTGGTGATGAAGACGGAAACATCATCTGCGTAGGCACTGACAACGAGTGTATTTGCGGACGGGTTCGGTAGGGGGAGGCCCCTTGTTCTGCGCTTGAGCATGCCGATGAGTGGTTCTGGGGAAAGAGAATATAACTGCCCCGAAAGTGGGCAGCCCTGCTTGATGCCTCTCTTGACGGGTATCGGGCTGGTAAGGGTGCTAGCTACGCGCACGTGACACCGAGCTTCATGGTATAGTGTCTTCAGGTAATCGATGAACGTATTTCCGAACCCCATTCTTCCTAATGTCATGTAAAGGTAATTGTGATCTACCTTATCGAACGCTTTTCGTTGGTCTAGGAAGAGCACTGCGAGAGGGTCGTTGGCACTATTGGTGGTGTTGATGACATCTCTGACGAGGATTATGTTGTCAAAAATAGTGCGACCGGGTACACAGTAACTTTGCTCAGGTGAGACAAGAGAGGCTATGACGACGGATAGTCTTTCAGACATGGCTTTTGCAATAATTTTATAGTCTACGTTTAGTAGTGAGAGTGGTCTCCAGTCGTCTATAGTTTTCGGGTCACCGCATTTAGGCATAAGGGCGATGACCGCTGTCGAGGTTGAACGTGGTAGGCGCCCTGTGAAGAAACTGGCCTCGACCATCCGCTGGAAGGGTATTTTCAGTGAACCCCACAACTTTACATATAGCTCGGCTGTCAATCCGTCCATTCCTGGCGCTTTATTCCTCGCAAGTTTTTTTAAAGCGTTGCTGAGGTCTTCGGCGCGGAGCGGTGAATCGAGGATAAGTTTCTCACTTTCTGAGAGCGTGAGTACTTCATCAAGGATGTCGTCTTCTTCTGGCGGCACATCTGACTCTTCCTCTATAGGAGGGCCATATATTTTTAGAAAGTGTTTTCTAACAATAGCGCGTAGTTCTATGGGTTCAGTCACTATTTGCCCATCTATCTCCAGTTTGGTAAGTGGTTTTGGGAGGGTTCTTCTGGCCCATGCGGCGAGATGCTCCAGTGCAGGAGAATTGTTTTCGACCAGTTTCTCCCATCCTATCCGTGCCAGTAAAGTTTGTGACTCCAGAGCTTTGGAGGTTAGGTACGTATCATCCTCAAGCATGCTCATACATCTTGCATATTTTAAGGCATAGTCTTTAATTTCCTCCTTGATTAATTCCCATTTTCCGACAGGATCACTGATAGTATTGGTTTCATTTGCAATAATGTCAATGATTGTTCGAGCGTTTTTAATAAAGTTTTGCGAGTTCAGGAGAGCGTTGTTGAACCGCCAGTAGGGCGCGCGCCTAACTTTTGCGTTTAGTGTAAGACTCATCGCGAGCGCTCTGTGATCTGAGAAAGAGTTAATTAATTTCATGTTTTTAACATTTACAAGAAGATTATCTGACACATAGAATCTATCAAATCTAGCTGAAGCATCGTTTGGTTGTTTGGTATTAGGGAAAGTAAATCCGGACGTTGCAGAGCCTTTTTCTTCCCATGCGTCATGTAAATTGAGGGATGTAATGAGATCACGTAACGCTTCCGCAACTCTTAGGTTTCGTTCAATCCCTGATTTTCGATCCTTGGTGGGATTTAACGTAACGTTGAAATCACCACCGATGATTATTCTGGTTCTTGAGTCAGAGGTGGATAGCACGTTAGCAACGTGTCTCTTAATATTTCCAATTGCTCGTATTGCATTTTCTTGAGCGTGCGACCCGTAGTATGATATTATTAGCAGTGTCATACTGGGGGAATCATTAAATGTAAATGTTGTTTGCTGCACATGTCCTGGAACTAGCACCGTTGAGTGGCTTTTGGTGATGTTTAGACTCTTTTTGTATTCTATAATTGTACCCGTGTGTTGCGAACTTGGTGGGTTGAACACAAAGTCATACCTTGACTGAACGGAAAGGAAAGCGGCCTCGTTTGTGTTGGACTCTTGTAATAGTATTATGTCCGGCGACCATTTTTGTAAAAACAATTCAAAGAGCGCCCATTTCCTTACACTCTGGATGGATTTTACATTTAGATTCATGAGCAATAAGTCAGCCATTATGGGTATTAATGATGTTAACCACAAACAATTCGTAGGCGTGTATATAAGGAAGAGTTGAAAAATGAATTATAAAAGAAAGAAGAGGGTGGGTTCTTGAATGGATAAATGCGGTTCTTTCTCTGCCCTTCAATCACTGAGTTTCAAGAATGGAATGCGAAATTGCTTCTGCGAGCCTGGATACGCGCATTCGTAAGGCTGTTTCTTTGATTGCCTTACGGTGATGAATTTCGTTCAGCGTAGCGCTTAGCGCTTCTTTGTCGACGGAATATTCCGCCGCTTTAGATGCCGGGTTTTTGATTCCTTTGGTTGCCGAGAGAAATTTACTCAATACCGGAAAAGATATACTTGTGAATCCAGGGTTTTCACGGTAAAATTTTAGTAGCTGCGTCATTCCTTGTCGATTTTTTTCTTGTTTCCGAGGATTTTTCTTTACGGCACCTTTTTTCCGTTCCGGAGAGTGTAAGGAGGGTTCACTATCACTGCCACTTGCTTCGGTTTGTTTTCTCTTACCTTGAAGCATTTCCGCATTAAACAGGGTTGAAGGTGAGGGGTTTGCGGGTGATACGAGAGAGGTAGTGGGGGTTGGTAGTAGTGGAGGGGAGGTGGAGGTATGTGGAAGGATAGCCTCAAAGTCGAGGGACTGTGTGAGGGAGGGTGGGGGGGAGGGAGTGGGTTGGGCTTCCGCTCTTGGGTCTGCGAATGCCGGTGGAGGTGGGGTAGGAGGGTCTGCCTTTTTTGTTATCGAAGTATCAGTAGGCTGGGGGAGAGGTATGGGAGGATCGGGAATGTTTGCTATTTCACTTTGAGTGGTGTTTTTATCTACTTGGCGAGTGTTGAGGGGGCAATCCGCTGATATATGTCCTTCTCTGTGGCATTTATAGCACGTATTGTCTTCGAAGCAGAAGAATATTCTGTGAGGACTTCTGTCAAAATTGACTACCAGAGATTCGGGAAAGACGACGCCGTCCCTGGGGACTATATAGACATGTCTCCGCCATAATACCGGATTAACATATCCGGGATGCCCTTTGAGATCTAGTGTGTGGATGATAATAGGGCTTACGATTGTGGCCGCTTGGGAAATGATGTCCAAAAGGTCTGCATCGGAGAATTCTGGTGGAATATGCGAAACCATAAGTTTCCTCGCTTTGTTTATCATTCTCCTGGCAGTTATAAATTCGCCTTTGATTGTGATGCCTCCGTGCTCCTTCATGAATAGATCGAGGGTTTCTTCGTTTTTAAGATATATACATATTCTGTTTCCAGAAAGTCGTGTTATGCTTGTTACTGCATCTTTTCCCATAAGATCGTCCATAGGAGCTACATAGTCAGCTAGCGGGGTTGAAGATATGGATTGTAATATTACACCCAGTTTTTTATTCGGACCAGTTGGGAGAGGGTGGATATTCTTCAGGATGAAATTGAGGACGTTTTGTGGCGTTGAGTACGATTCTGCAGTGACGACATTGCGCGTTGTGGGGTGAGTTTGACGGCTCGCAACACTAGCATAACTCACCGGAGCATTCCTCGTATTGGCTATATACGTTCTTTGCGTGTGTATGGCATTTGGCTCTATCTCATTTGACGAGCCGTGTTGATGGAAGTAAGGGAGCAGTTTTTCTTGATGGGGATGGGGGAGGGGGGGACGGTGAGTGTTGACTGTTTTGCGTGTCCGTCATGGGCAGAGGGGAGAGGGAAGGGGAAGGAGAGAGAGCAGGAGTTGGCCACGTAGATGTTGACGGCAACCTCCCGGCTGATGGGTAATTGTTCCACACACGTGCGTCTTTTCCAGAGGAAGGCATAGGGTGAAATCTTGGAGATGAGTGAAATAAGTCGGAGAAGGTCTTTTCTGGTGTGTTTGCTCAACGTGAGAGGAGGGCAGTGACTTTGTGGACGACGATAAATCGCTATTAAGAATGACACTCGTTGGCGATTCTATAACTACTTTGCCCCTATTTCTGCGAATAATGGAAAATGTATCAGTAGTATTGCTGAAATCCTCTATACTCGCTGTATTTAGGCTACTATGGGAAAGTGATAAGCACTTGCGAAAGGATTTCATATATGAGTTTGAGGTTTTGGGAGATAAGTTGCCTTCAGATTGCATTGGGGCACATTTTCTGTAAAAGCTATTTTCTGTTCTGTTGTAATCGTTGGATAACACGCGTTGTGGGGTGAACCATTGATCTTGTTCCTGAACAAAATCATTTCCACTTACGTTGCCGAGGGAAGCACTTTCTTCATTACGGGTCGATATTTGAGTAGAATCTGTGATGATGGGTGATGCACATCTAGTAGGTGATGCGGTAATGATGTCCTTGGTGGGGCTAGGCACTGGGCTTCGAGCGGTTGTGCAGTATTCCGCCGCGTCCGACCGGGAGGGAGCCCGGGCGGCGGGAAGAAACGGTGACTCACTCCAAGTTCCGATTAACACCAACGTATGAAAACGCAGATATAAATTAAACTAGGCGACACCTGATGAAGCTGAGAAAACCACTCGACGCAGGAGATATTCACGCGTCGACTCGTATAAGATATATCACGTTAAGCGAAAAAATACACTTCTGAGGAATAACACGAGAGCGAAACTTGGTCGCGTCTAACCGCCTTGAACTTCAGTGTGTGTGTGTGCGTGTGTGTGCGTGCGTGTGTGTGTGTGCGTGCGTGCGTGCATGCGCGTGTGCGTGTGTGTGTGTGCAGTAAATATAAAAGTTATTAATAAAATGGAATTTTTTGTTTTAATATCAAAGCAGTTTCGTTTGTGAAATCATATAAAATTTATTTTTGAAATATTCTTTCCACATGTGCATCACGTGCCTGGAACACAAACCAAAAGCCACACAATTTCTTCATCTCTTTGGTCTGCTCTTGAATTTCAATGCCGAAAAATATGATTGTAACAAGATTTAATATGCAATTTTTGTATTTTCCGGTCTCATCTGATTCCGATTAAACACATTTATGAAATTTTTTGTCGCGAGGAGATTTTATAATGCAGAAACAAAAAATGTATCGAGACTAGTCAAAATCAGGGACAGTCCCGGAATTCCCGGGACGTCTGGTCACCCTAACCTACATAAAATTACGGAAGGGGTCATATTGACCCTGCATTAAATTATTGTTTTTACCGGAATTATCTTTAATAAAAATGCATTTAATATAGTAGAAAATTATATTAATGGAAAACATTCAAATGTAAACATAGTTTTACAATAAAATTCTCCATTAAAAGCTGTCTACAATTTCTTTTTTCATTATAATATTGTTAAAAAACTGATTTTTTAATGTACATAAAGTGTTTATCTTTACTACCGTTATGATTAAATTTTCGCTCTTTGAAGTTCAAGGATCACGATATTTCTACACATTGTGGCCCTCATGCACACAGTCCACACGAATGATATGTTTTTAACATGAGCATGCACCGCATTCATGTTTCTTGCAACAAGCATACTTTTGTTGCTGTCTCATTTGTCAATTTGGCACTTGGGGCATATTTTGCTTGTGGTGGACTCTACCTCATCTATTTCCAGTATATCATGTGAAATGTCACTCTTACGGGTCTTCATGTATTCCAATCGAAGCTCTTCACACAGCTTGAGAATGAAATTCCTCCTTGTCATTTTTGTTAGTAAAGTATTTATATAATATCCAAGCGGTTACTGCAGTCAGGTCTAGTACATTGAAAGAAGCATGAAGAGGCCATCGTCGAGATTCTGACTTTACAGACTGCATTCTATCGCGGCTGCGGCCTCGCTTTCGCCTTTGGTTACGGTCCGCACTATCCGGTATCACAGAGGAATCAATTATATCGCCGTCTTCATCTTCCTGATGAAGCACAATTACTCTCTGATTCTGAGTCCGAATCGTTCGCATTTACACGTGGTACATACACTTCATCATCCGAATTCTCAGAATCTCCTTATTCATTTTCAGGAATTTCCTGCAAACATTCTAACATCTCTTCATCTGTGAGACATTGGAGTCGCGTATTGTTCCTTTTGAAGGTATTCTGTCCGGTGGACTGCTATTATATAATTCGATATACAGCAAAAAACAACGCAATAATGAAAATAAAAATATGTTTATCAGTACAATACATGTAGCACTACCAATTTGTCCGCTTATAAATAACAAACTGAGCTGGCATAGAGAAAACTACTGTTATCAACAGGCTCACAATCAAACGTGTGGCGTGCTGCATGGTTGCCATTTTTCACATCAAGGTTACTGGCCGAAAAGAGAGTTGCTAGGTCGATTTAAAGGCAATAGTTAATTGTTTTTGACAGAAAAATATTTAGTATGACTTTCTTTGAAATGACACAACGTGGTTGCAGATGCATCTGTGAGGAGTCATTTTCACTCATTCCGTAATTCAAGGTAGCCATACCCATATCTCCGGGTGTATATAACCTAAGTAGCTAAAAATATGTATTTATAAAGTATCAGTTTATTCAGGAAGAGTCACAAAAGAAAAATAAATTTGTAGAGATATAAAGCTCCCATGGCCATCCATGATTCAGTGGTTTCACATTCATCGTCATTAGGAGTAAAAGCTTTCTGAAAGTGTTGATTTAATATGTTTGCTTACTCCGCACTCTCGCGAACTACATTTCCCGTTTCTGGACTTCCCTTTCGGGTTCTCATTCAAGTTATCCGGTAAAATCTTATTTTAGTAATTGTTAAACGCATTACGCATTGATACTCTGGCTATGGAGCGGACCTCTTTATATTCATGCCTTATCGATGCCCTCTGTTTGACCGTAGCTGTTGAGGATCTGTTATTTACGCGAGAATGGATATTTCTTTGCCGTCGAAGAGCGATCCTAACTTCCTGGTTGTACCATTTATGTTCTGCATTTTCACGCTTCAGTTTGCTTGGAATATAATTATTTGTGCACTCTCGCATCATATCTCTGGACATGCACCAGGATTCTTTCGTGTCTTCAATATCTGTTACCTCGCAGAAATTTATTTATTTATTTCGCAGAAAAGACCTAAATCTTGTAAAATCCATTTTGGCGAACACATAAAGCTTTCATTTGGCCATAACCTGTTTTTCAATGTTTAACTTAAACTCCATATGCACTGCGTTGTGATCGCTTTTTACCTCAGAAACATATACCCTATTCATAAGCTCTGGAAGATTAGTAGCCAATAATTCTAATATACCTATTATTAAATCTCACTAATTGACACAATGAGTGTTTACCGAAAGTTTCAAGTAAAGTCTCTCACGATTCACGCTCTCTACCACCGATATAAAAGCAATTATACCTTCAATCAATCGACGGAGATTGAAATCGCCCCCGATTGTAATGGCTTTATCTTTATTAATGGAACTTAGCGTCGTCACTTGTTTCTCCAGACAAAGAAGAGTTTCGACGCTCGCATTTGGTTGTCTATAAAAGACGCATATATTTACAGTTTTACAGTCGCCCCCTTTCACACTACACCAAACACTTTCGAGTTCGTCGTCGCTAATCTGTATTAGGTAACTTTCATATTTACTGTTAACTGCTATAAAGGCTCCATCTATGACAAAAAATATCGATCTTTTCTAAAAACGCTATAGTCACGAGGAAAGATCTCCTGACTGGCTATATCCGCCGTTTCTGTACCTATCACTATATCAGAACGCAGACTACGAATAAGATGTTCAAATTCGGCCTCCTTCCTGCGAATGCTGCGACAGTTAACTGTGACCGATTTTTAGTTATCACTATTACTACGTAACGGTGCCTCGCGCGCCACTGAATTATTATTATTATTTACTGCCTCCTTGTCCTTCCTATTACGTCAAATATTTCTACGCTTAGAATGTATTTTACTCTTATTTATCATCGCGTTTATAGTGTTATGACTGTCGTACGCATTATGTACGGAACTGTTGCATGGTGAATCGTCTATCCCCATACTTTTAATAATTCTGTTACCACACGGATTTCTTACATTTTCTCTAGTGCGCTCTCAATTAACTCCATACTGGCAAGACGCCTACACTCTACCCTACCATCTAATCTACTATTGTCGTGTATCTCAATGCTTGCTGAATAATTACTATTCTTTAAATGTAACCAAATAATCCCTCAAACACCCTACGCGCTACCACCTCCGCAACCTCGGCAGTGTAGTGCACACTGGAACCGTCAATGGATACCCAGTCCATAGAGTTAAGTCTTGAAATTTTCGCTACGCATTAAGGATGAATGTTTGTCGTTAAGATGTCAATCGTTAAGTTTTATTCGTACGACAATATGAGCGAGTCTTGAAAATTATTATTAACGACATTATTGCTACGATAAATTATCATCGAACGCGTAACGATGAGCAATGAGGTGTCGTTCAATATACTAACGATAAATATTTATTCGAGTTATTTAGTAAAAATGGCCTGGTACAGACGTTGGCATTTACTTGTGGGAGCCGCTGCAGAGAAAAGGAGGGTAATATGGAGGGAGCGATTCCTTCGTGACCGGCAAACCGCATTCCATTTGCCCGAGGAAGGCTCTCGTTTAATAGTTAGGCATAATCAAGAAGCTGCGATGCATGTTTGCGATATGTTAAGTGCTCATACGAAAGCTACGAGAAAATCATCGCTGCCCATAGAACAAAAAGTAATTAGCTATTATGGTTATTAATAGTACTCGTGGTTATGGAGCATTTTCTTTATCACTGGTTAATATGACCTGTTATTTAAACATTTTTAATTTTAATAATATCGAGTAAACCAAATAAGTTAACAAGGCAGAGTTTAGGAGACTCAACAATTTAATTGGTTTAAGTATTTGTTATCTTATTTCCGGCATGGTCCTAACAGAGTTGAACTTTTTAGCTACTGGCTGTTACCAGAGGCCAGTTGGACTGAATTTGTATTTTTCTGTCAGTCAAAAAACTGTCAGTAGATGTTTAATAGCGGTGACAAATGCTAGAAACAAATACATACTGAAAAATTGGGTGATTTTTCCCATGTCACAGGCTGAACAAACAGCTGTTAAAACTAAATGAGGACAAAATTACTTTCAGTTTATATAATATATTTTACGTTTTCCTCTCATTTATATTTTTTTCTTCAATATAAGATTTATGAGAGAAAAAGGTTTTCCTGTGATAATTGGAGCAATAGACTGCACCCTTGTAAAAATTAAAGCTCCAAATTTAACAGACAGAAATCTTCCGGAGCATCTATATGTTAACCGACATGGTTGTCATTCAATTAATGTGCAATTGGTAAATAAGAACTTATTTGTATATGGTTTAAATTGTTTAAAATATTTTAAGTTTATTAATTTTTTAAATCACAGATATGCGACTATGGATTACTCATTTTAGATGTAAATGCAAAATATCCTGGTGCTACGCATGACTCCATTATTTGGAGAAGTTTCAATGTTTACAATGCATTGAAACAAAAGCATGTACACTGCATGGCTCCTAAGCTAGTTGCATAATTATACACAAAGTATTTATTGCTGGTCTGTAGCCAAATCACTGCACTCGTGTATGTTGTTCATGACCGAGGATAGTGGATATCCACTACAGCTATGGTTGATGACACCCGTTTTAAACTCAGCTCCAGGAAGCCCAAAGCAAAGGTTTTCTGGTGGCCATGCAATGGTTCGTAATTGCATTGAAAGATGTAACGGAGTAATAAAATCAGGTTTAGGTACTTTTTATCGGAAAGGGGCTTGCATTTTAGCCCTCAAACTGCAACATTAATTATTAACACTTGTGTAGTGTTTCACAATATCTGCAAACATTTTAATTTGCCAGATTTTGATGTTATTGTGCCAACTGAACAAAATATTGCCGAAGATTCCAGTAAAAACTTAGGCCAGAGAGGTGACAGGGATAATTTGTTCAACCAAGGTGTTAATATTAGAAATCAAATACTATAAGCAAGGTTTTCCTAAATTTCTAAAATAAATATTACCATTTATCATGAAACAAGTATTACATTAAAAATTATTAATGTTGCAAAATTAATTAAAGAAATTATTTGGAGAAACTGCAAATGCTTTATGCATATGCTTCAACTTTTTAAAGGTAAAGAGCTTGCTAAGATATTTATAAGTACTCTATTTTCATGATAATTTATCCTAAATATTAATATGGCAGTTTATGGTGACACGAAAGGTTAAAATATATGAGAAAAGTTTCAACAACCAGCGGTTATAAAAATTTATATCGTTACTCTGAAGAAAAATTTAAGTATACTTCAAATCTGTTACTCGGAGAATATCAAGAGAGAACAGAAGATGGAAATATTTTTAAGGTACTTAAGTGATCCCGGATTTCAAATAGGAATCGTTGAAGATCAACACATACAATGCACAACTGTATGTAAGACAGTAAAATTTGTGTCGTCCAAAACCACTATAAAGGCAAATGACTGAATAATATTACTATAACTAATTGAATAAAAATTAACCCATGATTTGTGATATTATCGAATTCAGTTATAAAAGAAATAGTTAAATTAAATAGTTAAAAATTATTAATTCACTTTTTAAAAAAATATTACCCAATATATTTATTTTTTTAGTTTGAAATTCAACTATGTAAAACTTTAAATTTAAACAAAAACAAGTGATGAAAGAGTTTCAAAGAGCTTCCGTAAAATTTAAGCATTTTCTTAAAACTGAGTAGCAAATGCTTATAAGAAAAGGCAAACTTCTATTCCCTCAATACGAAGCAAATGCTTTTAGCATTTGCTTATGCTTTTGCTTTTACTGTTTGCTTTAAGTATTTGCTTAATTTTTATTCACTCGACCCAATTTCTAATGTTTATTTGCTCATTGTCTCTAGCAACGAGATAAATAGCTTCTGTATATCGCATTGAAATACTGTATCATGCTATATAAAGTTAAAACCATTTAGATAATGCTTATATGAAACTATATATATTAATTAATGAAATTAATATTTAAAATGTTTACTCAGAACAAAAGTAATGGTTTCAAGAGCAACACGTTAAGTTGATTATAATGCGAGAAGAAGAGCGGAACGAGCCAATCAATCTTTAGAAGGAGCTAATCGAAGAAGAACTGAAAGAAATCAATCCGACAGAGATCAAAGAGCCAATGAATATGAACAACAACGAGAACAACGTAATCAAAATCGAAGAAGAAGACAGGCTGATCTGAGTTTAGAGTCGAGAGAAAATGGACTACGCAAGAGAAGGCCAGCTAAACGAAGTAGATTAAATGAACGCGCACCTGATGCAAATAATTCTCAACCTGAAGTTGCCATTAAAGAACATAATTGCGGAAATATTACGCAGACGTTTAATTACTGTGGTGCGTTTTACTGGCAAAATGAAGTAAACACTGCTATAAAATACAAAAACTGTTGTCATTACGGAAAAGTTTCACTCGAAGATTAATCGGACAGGCCTGACCTACTGAAAGAATTATTAAAGAAAACCCAAATGAAGCAAAATTATCGAGAACATATAAGAGAATACAATGCTGCATTACCTTTTGCTTCTATAGGAACAGAAATCGAAACACCTCCGGGAATATAACCCTACTGTTTTCGTATTCATGGACAAATTTACCATAAGGTTTTTCCATTGTATTCGAACCTACATAAAAATCGGGAAACGGACAACTGTATATATTTGACACGTGTGAAGCACAAACAAACGTATGGACAATAACCAAGGTTGTTTACGAATTGTTTTGGAAAGGTTAGATTCGATGTTAAGGGGAATACATCCGTTTGCCGAATCTTACAAACAAATTAATCAGATAACACAAGCTAATCAAACAGTAGAAGTTAAAACGGTTATTATGGATGATCTGAACTTAGACTTGAAGAGATATAACGCGCCTACTTCGAGAACAGAAGTCGCAGCAATATTTGTTGGTGATGACGGTGAACCACCAGCAAACAGAGATATTTCCATTTATCTGATTGGAGATAATTGCAGGAACATTTCACCAATGAATCGTTGTAGTGAACCGATGGTCTACCTTTGCTTTAGCGAGAGGCGACTGTGGTTGGCATATGGGAATGGAACATGTGGAAGGGAGGAGATCAGCTAAGCGAGTTAGAGTCACACAGTCACAGCATTTTGCTTATCGACTTTCTGTGCGTAGCGGTTGCAGTCATTTATACAGTAGTGGAAAATTATTTCAGTAGTACGTTGTCGACGCTTATGTGAAAATTAAGGAGCCCGGTTGAAATATTTGCAAATTAATCAAAAAGATTTACTGGTTGAACCATATCGAAGACTCTTAGATGCCATTGAGTCTCGAGCACAAATTGAGAATGTAATTGCAGGTAGGTTGGTAATATTACCTTCAAAATTTCAGGGAAGTCCACGGTATATGCAACAAAATTATCAGGACGCGATGGCAATAGCCGGAAAGTTTGGACGGCCGGACCTATTTATTACCTTCACTTGCAACCCGACCTGGCCTGAGATTCAAAGTGCGATGCAAGGGACTCATCGACCTGAAAATAGACAAGACATAATAGTCCGGGTCTTTAAAATGAAGTTGTCAGAGCTCTTGGATGATGTTTTAAAACGGAATCTCTTCGGGATTGTTATTGCATACATATACGTAATTTAATTCCAAAAGCGAGATTTACTTCATGCTTACCTTCTACTAACGTTAGATTCAGGTTAAGAAATATGCACAAAAGATGATATCGACAAGTATGTCAGTGCAGAGATACCAGATCAGAATGTTAATCCAGGACTCTATGGGATTGTAATGAAATGTAGGATACATGGACCCTGCGGTACTCTTAATCAATGTTCGCCTTGCATGAGGGAAGGTGTATGTTTCGACTGCAGAAAATGTTAATGGATACCCTATATACAGAAGAAGATCCAAAGCTCTTGTTAAAATTGGAACGTATGAAATCGAAAAGCGATGGATCGTTCCGTATAATCCATGGCTATTAAACAAATTCTATGCACATATTAATGCCGAAGGATGTACATCTGTTAGTAGTGTCAAGTACCTCTACAAATACGGCTATAAGGAGCACGATGCCAGATACGTTAGAATTGAAAAGGAAAATAGTCCTGGAGTAATTAATTAAGATGAAATATTAATATTTCTTAATGGAAGATATGTTAGTGCTCCGGAAGCCATGTGGCGAATAAATGAGTTCGCCATGTCGGAAAAGTCTCACACTGTAATCAGATTAGCAATTCATTTACCTGAACAACAAGAAGTATTTTATCAGGAAGGACAAGAAGACCAGGCAATTACAAGGACATATACGAAAGAAACAATGCTAACTGTCTGGTTCAAGCTTAAACAAACTGATGAACAAGGAAATAACTTCACTTTTACAGATATTATCATATTACTATATGTTTGATAAGGAACACCCAAATGGAAAATGCGCCAAAGAGGAGGAGAAAGGATGATCGGAAGAATGCCAGCAGTTACTATAAAATATAGCGAAAGATACTATTTGAGGATGTTACTCACACGAAATAAGGGTGCAAGTAGTTTCAAGAATCTGATGAGTATCAATGGGACACAATGTGTGACTTTTCAAGAGGCGTGTAGAGAACTTGGACTTCTTGAAGGTGATAGAAGTTGGCACGATACGCTAACCGAACTGGCTCATACACAAATTCCGAGTAACATATGTTTATTATTCGTGATAACAAAATCCACGTACATGAAAAGGTTAATTTATTCAGTTGCATTTTACTAACAGGAGATTGGGCATCTTGGATTTTTATAAGACTTATATAATCTCAAATAATTATACAATCACACATACAGACATGCTTAGAGTAAAAATAATTTGAAATAGAAAATTAACTTTCTCATAACAATAACTTTTTGAATCAAGTATAAAAAATTATTGGTGTTTATAAATGACATAAGAATGAGAACGAAATGTGCTATTTGGTGAGCGCCAATTTCATAGTAAAATAAGAAAAACAATAATTACAATATTAGTTAAATTAAGACAACCATATTGCATTACAAATATCTCTTGGATTAATTATTTTTAATTAGAAAACTTAAATACTATTAAATAGTATCACAAAGTGGAAAAATAAGTAGTACATTCTAGTAATACAAGGTAATTCAGGTACATTTAATATGTTTTTATTCAGTTATAATTTGTCATTTCCTTGTATAACCATAATTTTATCTGGTTTTTTATTACTTGCATTGCATTCAGCTTTTTGATTTGATCAGGAAGGATGTTGAACAAGATTGGGACAAATACTTGCATACTATATCTACATAACATTACAATGAATTCTTGCAATGCAGAGGATCATGTTGTTTCATTGAAGTCAGAACTGCAGTATTTGGTTCGATGGTGGAGAGTTTTATTCTTAGGTCCGATACAACATTCAGTCAGGTTCTGTATTTGATTTCACATACAAAAGTACAGAGAAACCCTGTTCACATAAATATGTTGTGCTAAATGGAATCAAATGTTTCAATGCTTTATTTGCGAGATGGGTATAATCAGGTCTCAGACTCAACCAAAAATCTGTGAGATTAGTTTGGTTGTAACGGAGTTTTAAGATGTGTCACATGACAGATCAACAGTACTATCTTCCTCAAAAAATTTAAATTTTTAGCATCATTAACATCAGTATTAAATGGATCTCTGATTCAGTTGTCACCAGTATCAGGAAAAGGAAAATAATTCCTGAAGCTGTCTTTTAAAGTCTGCAAATATTTTATGAAAACCTATCGTAATTCATCAGACAAATTTTCATTAGAGGTATCTACGAAATCGTTGAGTGTTTACAATGAGTCATAGACATAGTTATTGAGATGATTTGACCACAATTCCATTTTTTTTATCATTGCTTTTACTTTATCTTCAACTTTGAATCTATTTACAGCTGCACCTTGTAGGCTTAAATTTAGTTTATTTAAATAGGCAAAAATATCAGCCAAGTAGGTTACTATAGCTAACCACGAAAACTCATAGAAACGTCCGCCTAGGTGAAATTTTGTATCTATTAAAAATAGTCGTATTTCTTCGCGCAACTCAAAAAAACGATTGAGTACTTGACCACGAAATAACCAACATACTTCTGTATGTGATAGAAGTTGACTCTTCATCTCCTCACAAAGAACTTTAAAGATGCGGGAATTTAGTGGATGAGCCTTATTGAAATTCACGGCTGTAACCAATTCATTAAACATACTCTTCAAAGTTGTTGACAGTTTTTTGGCAGCTAATGACTCCCTGTGTATACAGCAATGAGTTCAGACTACTGCAGGTTCGAAAGCTTTAACAAAAGCAACTAGTCCATTGAATCTGCCTGATATTGCACCAAGCCCATCAGTACTAATTCCAAAATACTTCTAGCACTCTATTTTATTTTTTTATTTATATTCATTCAAACTATTAAACACGGCTTTAGAAGTCGCATGTGTAGGTAGAGAATGACAAAATAAGAAATCTTAGTGAATTTTATTATCGTATTCGCATCGAATAAATGCGAGTAAATTAGCGTTGTTGGAGACATATGTACTCTCATCTAATTGTAATGACTAATATTGGCTTTTTAGCACTCTTGTAATTAATTGCTCTTTTATATTTTGTGACATTTCCTCGATTCTATTTTTTACGGTATCATTCGATAACGAAATAAAATTTAAATCTTTTGCTGATTTATCTCCCATCATTGAACTTGTTATTATTTTGGCAGTTGGTAGAATTAGCTCCTCTGCTATAGTGTGAGACTTTTCAGTTTTTGCTACCAGCAGCGAAACTTGGTATGACGCTGTTACAGTTTTTTCATTGTTGCAGCCAGTTGCAGTTTTTCTGATTAACATTTGGCATGCCCGAAATTTTTGTCGTTTGGTTTGAAAATAATCGGCAGATTAATTTACGTACTCGCTGTGTTTTGTTCCCAAATGTCTACGGAGTTTGGCTGGTTTCATACATACATTTGATGAAGTTTCGTGACAGAGAACACAGGCGGGGTTCTCTACATCTCCTACGCAGGTATACGTAAATCCAAATGATAAATACTTATCACAATATTTTCGTATTTTACGTTGCGATTGAAGTGTCTTGATGGTTTTCGAACATGATGCGCCATCATCGGAGTCGCAATCAATGCCTTTTCATTTTGTTAATGAACCAGATTTTATCCAGCAATCCGTATCTATGGGTATATTTTAAAAATGCAATAATAATGTTCAGAACAATGTTAAAGTTCACAACACAGATAATTCCAGTTAATATCAACGTGTTAATACCAGTAAAAAGAAAACAAACATAAGTTCGACACATTGAAATAAACCTGTTCTGTCAAATTACTGACATGCAACTGACCAAAGACTAGTCCCCTAACGGAACGACCGGTAACTCAATGCTAAAAATCTTAACAGAATTTTACTTTCAGAGCGCTCCAGTATGCCAATTGAGGAAAAGTGGAACTACGCTGTGATGTCACGGGCAAAAATCATCCCCACCCCCTTCGCGGTATTTTTAACTTTCCAGAACGGTGATCCAATTTTTATCTTCGAATTTTACTTATCGATCGTATTTCTTCGCCTTTCGCGTAAATACTGGCGTTTTATCACTCATTACAAGAATGTTGCCATTGCAATGACTATTGTTGGACTAGTCTAGTTATATACATATACAGAATAAATAATTTATAATAAAAATTAGATTAAACAATATTAATGACAAAATGGTCAACAGACGGCATAAAAAGAATTTAGAATTGAATTTATTAAACTGAATTTATTAGCATATGTTGTACACACTGAGTAGAATAAGGGTTGGGATAGACAAAACATATAATAGAATAGAATATACATGTGATATCAATTATAAAAAATGCAGTATAATACAAAAGGATAAGAAATACACTAATTTTAAACAACCTTTATATAAAAAATTAATAGAAAAGTCCATATGTGATGTAAGGATGTTTGGTATAAAATATATACCATTTACATAGTTGTATACACTCATTTAGAAGTAAATATTTAAATGTCAGACTAGATTGAAACATTTTGGAAGTTTGTGCTAGGAAAATTAGGGGCCATTTTTTGACCAAATTCAAGAATAAAGGTTAAATAATCTGAAATTTGGGAACCTTTATAAATCAGAGTCCCGACGCTACTACACTTCTGGCACCTGTTTCAATCTGGTCCTGATGAAATACACTAACAAATTGCTCATGAATAACAGTTAAGGTATTACAAACAGGTATTAGGAGAAAAAACATGTATTGCACTTAGCAAAGGAAATGAAATATTCATGTATGGACAAACAAGTCATGTTGTTAATGAGAGAAAGGAGACTACGGTGAAAAATTGAGAATTTACAACATACTCTTAAAACGTATAAACCTCAAAAAATGTTTTTGAGGTAAACAATGAAAATATATCAAGTTTCGAGAAAACATTTTTTCACACCATGGACTTGATATCTGAAAAATATCTGGTGGTTTATGCATCTCATGACAGTGACGGACCAAAATAGACTAAATTCAAACACATGCACTCATACTCAAAGGCAACATATATCAAGTTTATGGAAAACTAGTTTCATGACAGGGACTTGATATCTCAAACAAATGTCTGATGGTTTATGCATCTCACGACAACAACAGAGACCAAACAGACTAAATTCATACACGCACACACTCAAATTCAATCACACAGATCTCTTTCTTCTCAAAATGCCTCCCCCTTCCTCCCAACAAAAGCCGCCTATTGGAAAAAGAATTGTTTGCATATATCGTTGGCCCTAGGTTACATAATTATTGAACAATCATCACTTAAGTCGACGTAAGGTATCGGGGGAATATTGCCACCTTAAGGAAAATCAACTTATATCACCTTGATGATAACTAATACAGCCACCAGATAGTGGTTATCTGACCATATCTTTAAAAATATACCATTTGGTAAAATCCGATTTGTTACATAAAGACAACCCAAGGCATGGCTATATTGCTCTCATGACTTGCCTCTACTTGCAAGGAAGACGCACGAACATTAAGAACTGATAATATTCATATAACATTAGAAACAGATATAATTTCTCTACAAAATGGCTAACTCAGTTACCCTACAATTATTTTGTCAGAAATAGTTGTTTATTGGGTGAAATATGTTAATATTAGGATATCTATGTCAAATAATATAAAATAGATATTTATAAAGAAAATAATGGATATTTTATAATTACTTCACAACTGTAATGATGGTTTTGCTACCTTTGCATGTTGAGCATAACCAGAGGAGACCATGAAGCTGACTTGTGATTAAAACAGCTTTTCACTATAGCAGCGTTTCCCAAAGTGTGGTCCGCGGCCCGGTACCGGTCCTTGGGAAAAAAATGCCGGTCCTCAGAAAATATTAAAATAATCGCGCTATCCTATTACGTCTACGTATACAGCTGTAACAAATTAAATTGACTCTTCTGTATGTGTTTGTGCACTCGTTTGTAAGTCTAAAACCGTCGATAATTTGCGTAAAATAAACGCACCGGAATATGCCGTGATCCGAACACGTAGGATTAAATGTATTGCAACACATTGAGATGAAATTCTGTTCCGGTAGAAAATAAAACGCGACATTTAGCGATTTTTGGAATAATCGCTTTATGTGTCAGATACTTTGTAGCTGTATTATTCACAGAGAGGCTCTAGCCGTGAAAGGTATGCCCTCACTTTTGAGTTCAACTATTCAAGAATGTGTGAGGTTTATAAATTATATTAAATCTCGTCCATTAAATTCCAGGATCTTTATTGCTTTGTGTAAAGAATTAGGAAGTGAGCATGAGCATCTCCTTTTACACTGTGAATCGCGATGGTTATCAAAAGGAAACGTTTTGAAACGACTTCTTGAAATGAAAGACGAAGTTTTATTGTTTTTTTAACAGCATCCTCCATCGGTAAGAGATATTATAAACGAATTTAAAGACATATTTCGCGAATTTGATTGGTTAACAAAGGTAGCCTACTTATGCGATATATTTTGTGCTTTAAATGAGTTGAAGTTTCTAGGGCACCAACATAGATATTTTTCAAGTTCTGGAAAATGTTGAAGCAACAATAAAAAACTTCGTTTGTGGACACAACGAGTTGAAAAGGGAAATTTTAAGTCTTTCTGTACTTGATCTGAATTATAAGAAAATTATGCCGATGTAAATAACTTAGATGCGCTTTCTGTAACAATAAAAGAACATCTCCTGGGGCTAATATCAAGCTTAAATGAATATTTTCCCCAAATTGACTGCAGTAAAATGTGGATTAGGAACTCATTCACTCTTAGCACAGAAAATGAAGAAATATTGCAACTAAATGAAACGGAAGTAGATTCACTAGTTGAACTTTCTTGCGATACTGCATTGAAACACAATTTTGATAACCTCTGCTTGATTGATTTTTGGCTGAGTTGCCAAAATGAATATGCACATTTATCTGAGAAAGCGGTCAGATTCCTAATGCCTTTCAGTTTAACATATAAGTGTGAAGCTGCATTCTCTACTTTGGTTTTCTTAAAAACAAAGTATAAGATTAGATTGGATGTCGAACCAGATCCGAGGATAAAATTGACTTCTTTTCATCCTGACATACAGTTGTTATGTAATAACAAACAACAGCATCCTTCACATTAGTATGTTCTCTTTTTCTTTATTACTCATTTTGTAAGATTGAATTGCTAATTCCTAATGTTGTAAAGATACATAAAAAGTGAATAAATAGATAAACAATGGAATTTGATTTTTTAAATTGATTTTATGGTTTTATAAATATGCATGTGCAATGTATTAAATTCTTTATTTATTGTGCATTCATCGGACTTGCAAGCAAAGTAGTTCCATTCGCAAATGGTCTGTTGGGAATTTTTTTTATGTGTGTACTACGGTGGGACGCAAAAAATTATTATTAAAGTAACCGGTCCCCAGGTCTGCAAAGTTTGTAATAACCGGTCCCCAGGACTGCAAAGTTTGGGAAACGCTGCACTATAGCATACAATCTTTTGTAGTTCAACACGCACCTGCCCATCATCAAAATGGTTTGAAAAACTCTTTATATATTTCAAAAATTTAGTGTATTATCTGATATAAACGCGTAATATGAAAATAAATATCTCTAAAAATAATTAATATTCTATAATTACATCAAGTTGCAATAAAAAGTTCTTAGTTACCTTGAATGTTGAACACAACTGGACGAAAACGTGATACTAACTTACATTCACAATGACCTATCAATGTAACATACTAGCACATGAGAATGGCAGAGGAAGGGTTAAAAACGATATGACACAATATGGCGAAATAAACTTATTTTCATTGATAACGTGTAATAAACACCTTTCCTTTGATAAACCAGCTAATTACTGCCGCTTGGTTGTATAAACTTTTTGGCAATATTCACCGCATTTACCTTACGAATAAATACAATTAAACTTAGCTGTTCCTATTCTCTGGAGAGGCATACAGCTGACTCCCGTCTATCGTCTTCAAACCGCAGCCGGGCACAGCACATCTTCTATGTTTAAGATATTGAGTCTAACACTTTTTTGGAGCAAAATAAAAAAACTTTGCAACAACAACGCTTACAAATAGCAGAACCGCAAGTGTAGAATCCGTTAGGGGACTAGTCAGTTTAGAGTGGCTGGTATTGGATGGATTTTTGACATCCGGTTCGTTAAAATCGGTAGCGACACTAGCGCTGCATTTTGCCAATCGGGACTTAAGCCAACAATTTGAAAAAAATTTCCAATTCCAGTTTCATCCCCATGAAACTGACTACTGTAGCCGCCGACGTGTATGACGACAGCGCCTCTTGGTGGTAGGTTTAGAAGCTTTTGGTGACCTTTGCGCCGCGGCGGTAGTGCAGTGGCGGCATTTCAAAAATAATCTTCCTCCTATAACTATAATATACCTAAGATGGGTCAAAATATTCCTTATTTTAGGCGAAAAATCTCTTTGTAAACTTGTTTCTGTATGTATGTTGTTAAATATAGTTATGTAATATCAACAGACTTTTGGAAGTAATGGATACATTATTTTTTTAATAGAAATATGCATATTTTTGTATTTCAGTAGTATTAGTAATTCTCATTTTTTCCCCGGACCATCTGCACAAGCTTCGCGGAGCCCAGCTAAATAACCGCTGCACTAGAGAATTAAATGCTACCATCTTGATAGAAATTATAAATTATAGTAAATTACTACAATATGAATAACACCTATCGAAAACATTTTAGAAAGATGGGAGGTTAGCGTGCCTAGCTCCCAATCTTAGGGTCGCGGGTTCGATTCCTGCCGAGGTCATTGACGTATGTGTTTGTCTTTGTTAGCGTTATTGCGCTAATTGTAAAATGCCATAATGTGCTGTTTATGAGCAAGTTAAATATAAACATAAATAAATGATCCTTAAAGTGATTTCGGAAAAAATACATAATAGGAAATAATATTATATAAGACCTTGCTTGTTCAATAAAGACACATAAAGGAGTATATTTTGCGCATTAACTATAACCTTCTTCCACTTATCCACATCTCTTGCAGGACCTTTTACGTCACTATTCAGAATCGCTGCCAATTCCTACTATCATTTCTGTTTTGTTTTAGAAGAGAAGGTAGCTGTGATTTTGCTTGTTCGGAATTCTTTGTGGCTTGACATATACTGCATAAATATTTCCTGCTACTTTTCCGTAGTTTTCGGTCCTCGAACTTTTCTCTTCATACTTATTATTTCCAATGTTATGGTGTTATTGTGAATTGGTGCGTGCCCTTTCTGATTGTCAGATGTTTTATTTTTTTCTACATTCGTTAGCAAACCAATGAACGAAATTTTACAGCAAGTCGTAACGATAAATTTCAAGACTCGCAAAAAAGTTCGGTGGAGTGATCTTTCGTTATGAAGCTAACGAAAATTTTGTCAATAACGAAACCGACCATATTTCACCGAACCGTAACGAAAATTTCAAGACTTGTCCCCCGGACCGGTCTCAGGTCAATAAAGTCCACTCCATTGCCCCTACAGAAGTCATAAATTGAAAACTTTTGGGATCGATCCCGAGCCTACGACGTAGGAGCCAAGCACGTTATCCGCACACCCATTCCTGTTCTTAAACATTTTAATGCTCGTATATATAACGAGGCGACCATTATGCTCCCATTCCAACCACTATGAATTTTAATTTCGTCTCGCTTGATTTTTGCGCTTAAGATATAAAAAATGCGACACCAAATTATTACAGGCCCCTGCTATACAAAACAATACATAGATTTTAAAGATCATTGACCAAATTCAAATAATTTATTGCCGAATTTATCGCAACCCTCCGTATGTTCCAATTTTTTATTCTGATTGGAAATCCCGAGTGAGACAGGATAAAAATATACTGAATATAAGGGGGGAAACGAGAGAGCCACAGTACAAACACGAGAAAAAAATCTGCCAGAAGAGCATACCCATCCGTTCTGCTGGGCGGAAAGTTGGAATAGATATTTTTCTGTCCGAAGCGTTGGCGTGGATATTGAAGTATGCAACATCTGTTATTGTTATGGAAACAAAACATCGCCACGGGTCAAACAGGCGGCTGATAAAATGTTTTAGGAAGCTTTTGTCTGCATCGTTAGAGGATACTTTGACTCAAATTGGAGGTCCAAGTCTCATATTTGAGATTGATGAGAGCGTAAATAAAGCCGTGGCCGAGTGGCTGATTGTGAGACTAAATAGGTAGTACGCAGAATTGATAGGACGACACGCAACACAATCCTATGCGTGGTTAAAAACAGGATTTCACAATCTCTGGTAAGTGTTATTTTCCGATTCGTAGCCAAAGGATCGGTTCTCAAGATCGATATGTGGCGAGGATACTCGGGGTTAAAGACTTGGGATATCACCACCATAATGTGAATCACTCCAAGAATTTTGTGAATCCAGAAAACTCCAGCATTCATACTCAAAATATCGAATGTTACTGGTAGGTGATAAAGATAGATAAAAGAAGAAGTGTACGAGGAATGTCAACAGATTCTTTGGAGGCATATCTCAGAGAACGCATGTGTAGAAGCAAGCATGCTACCAAGGAAGGGATATTTTTTAATTCCATTTACGCTATTAAGTGTTTATACCCGAATGAAGTATTGTTGAAATGATATTGTATAATTTTTTTGCTTGATAAGACTCCTTAAAAGCCGCTAGATGTTATTTGTTTATCATCATCCTCATCATGCTACTGTCCGAAGAGAGGTTTTAGCTGAATCGCTGCCTCCATCTCTCCCTCTCCCTCTCTCTCCCTCTCTCTCTCTCTCTCTCTCTCCCTAGAAGCCTCTTTTTTACCTCTAAAAGTATAATATTCCTGCTTTATATTCTCTAATATTCCTATTCCTTTTCTCCCTCTTCCTCTTCTAAGATCGTCCTTTGTAAACACTGTCTTCTCAATAGGTGCCCTATCCAATTTGCTTTTCTTTTTCTAATTGTTTTTATTAGAATCCTTTCTTCTCCCACCATTTATAATACTTCTTCGTTTCTCTTCCTCTCTGTCCATTTCACTTTCATCATCCTCCTCCATACCGACATCTCAAAACTTTCTAAATATTTTTCCTCCATTCTCCTTACCGTCCACGTCTCTGCGTCATAAAAAGCTATGCTCCGCATGTAGAATTTAGCTAATTTCTTCCTTGTTTCTAAATTTATTTTCCTGCTTGTGAGAAGCTTCTTCTTCTCGTTAAATGCAGCTTTTGCCATTGCTATCCTACTTCTGATGTCCTGTGTACTACTTCCATTCTGCGCTAAAATACTGTCAAGATATTTGAAACTACTTACTTGTTCCAATTTTTGGCCATCTATAATTATATTTAATTCTTTATGTTCCTTTGAAACCACCATGACTTTCGTTTTTTCGGCATTGATCTTCATTTCATATTGTTGGCCAACTTCCACTAATCTATCTGTCATCCTCTGAAGTTCTTTCTCGTCTTCTGCTATTAATCCCTGATCATCTGCGTATTTAATGGTGGTAATACTTTCACCTCCTATCTTAAGTCCTTTTTCTTCCATCAACGCTTCTTCTGTTATTGTTTCTGCATAAATATTAAATATCGCTGATGAAATAGGACATCCCTGCCTCACACCCCTCCCTATTGAAGAACTTTCAGTTTCTTCTCCTCCAACCCTGACTCTAAACTTTTGATCAACGTAAAGGTTTTTAAGCAGTCTTTTATCTTTCCAATCTATTACTATCTTATTTAAAATACTCAACATTTTATCCCATTTCACTCGGTCAAAAGCTTTCTCCCAATCTAAAAAACAAAAAGACATTACTTTATTGACTTCTAGCGCTCTTTCTACCATCATCCTCATACATCCTATAGCATCTCTAGTCCCTCTTCCTCTTCTGAAACCAAACTGATTGTCTTGCAGCTCCTTTTCTATTATACCTTCAATTCTATTGGTTATTATTCTAGTTAGAACTTTAGCTGTATGAGAAATTAAACTAATAGTTCTGTAATCCTTACAACATTTTGCATTGTTCTTTTTCTCCAGTGGTACCATAACAACATCTAAAAAATCTTTAGACCGTATGCCAGTATCATATACTTAGTTAAAAAATTTTGTGAGTTGCTTAACTGCTTTAGACCCCAAAACCTTAAGAACGTCCACGGGTATATCATCACTCCCAACAGCCTTCCTTATTTTCATGTCATCAATTGCTCTTTTAACTTCAGACTCGATAATACTTGGTCCTAGGTGGTATTTTTCCACATACTCTTTTTCATTTAATTTAATATTTCTTGGCTTTTCTTCTTTGTCACCTAAATCACACCTAAATCACACCTAAATGTATTTTTTCTAGATATTCCTTACATTTTCTGGCTTCGAGACTATTTTACCACTTTTTTCATGATTCCTTTACGTCGTATCATTCTTGGCTTTTTCTTAAATAGTTCCCTTGCTATGCTATACATGAGGTCTCTTCTATCAATTCCTTCACACTCGACAATTTCCTCGCATTTCTCATTTATTCACTGTTCTCTGGCTTTATCTGTTTCCCTTCTTAAAGCATTATTTAATTCCTTGTAATTTCTTTGGCCTTCTTCAGTGTTTATGTTCTTCCACTTTCTCCTCTCTTCCATTTTTTGCAGCATGGCTGCTGTGACCCAGGGTTTTTCGTTTCTTTCACCCGTTATCTTTCCTACCTTATTTTCCATTACATGTTTAATGTTGCTATGGATGTATCTCCACTCCTGATCTACATTGTTCCTTTTTTCTTCAGTCCTCTCCTCCAAACTTTCTTCCAGCTCAGTCATGATAGCCTCCGTGTTCTTAAAGAGTTCCTCTAAGTTCCATTTCTTGTTAACTCTTATGTTTCTCTTAACGCTCTTCAGTCTACATTGTGTATTTGCCACCAAAAGGTTGTGGTCGGAATTGATATCTGCCCCTGGTAGTGTTTTCACATTTTTAATGCTATTTTTAAATCTATCATTGACTAGTATGTAGTCTATCTGGTATCGTCTCTGGTCCCCTGAGCTTCTCCATGTGTAAAGTCTCCGCTGGTGATGCTTAAACCATGTAATAGTTACAATTAATCTATTTCTATGGCAGAATTCCACAAGTTTCTCCCCTCTTCCATTTCTCTTCCCTAGTCCATGTTATATATATATATATATATATATATATATATATATATATATGTGTGTTCTTCATGTCCCTCTCCGACTACACTGTTCCAGTCCCCCATTACTATGGTGGTGATCATTCCTTTTCCCTTCTCCAATATCTCCGTAATCTGTTCATACATTTCATCTACTTCCTCGTCGCCAGCATTAGTTGTTGGCATATACACTTGAATTATAAGCATTTCCACTGGCTCCATCTGAAGTTTTACGGCTATTAATCTATCATTAACTCTCACTACCTTGCTAATTCTTTCAGCTATATCATTTGTCATTAAAATCCCCAATCCCCTTTCCTTTTTCTCTCCGCCCGAGTAAATAATCTTAAATTCGTCTGATTTGATCTCGCCTTCTCCTTTCCACCGAACTTCATTAAGACCTACTATACCTACATTATTCTTTCTCATTTCCCTTTTTAAGTTCTCTAGTTTACCCCCTGAATTCATAGTCCTAACATTCCATGTGCCTATTCTTAATTTCTCCCTACTTGCTTTCTTCTTATTAATCTTACATTAATCCGATTCGGGGACTATTTTACCTCCAGAATATTTGCAGCTTTTCAGCCTATCATGGGAAATACAATGAGGTAGTTTCCCCTTGCTTTCCTCATCGCAGTTTTACAAGAGTGATTACCCATCTGTAGCTGTTCAGATCCACAAGCTGCTGTCCTTGCACAGGGGGATGTAAAACCCCCAAGACTGTTTCTTAGTCCGACACTTCCCCTCAGACCTCTCTGTCTTTGATGGCCCTACCAGGAGAGTTATCTTCTGCCGGCATAGCTCTTTGGTTCATAAGAATACACAAACCCTCCTACCTCTGCATAATATGCAGTCCTTAGGGAATAGTCCTTCTTAATTTTGCTCCGAAAAGTCTCTTTTCAGAGTCACCTGTGAATACTTTAGGTGGTTTTAAATTGTAAATCGGTACGTCAGTCACGGGCATAAAAATGTGGCAGAAACCGCGGGTAACATACCACTGGATTCGTATCTCTGAGAGAAAAATATCAACTTCCGTATTATTTACCATCGAAAGTTGTTTAAAAGACGTGCGTTGTCGGGAAACTACCTACAGAGTTTAACAGAGATGCAATCTCATAATAAATACATTAAAAATGTTTTTATTATTTCGTGCTTAATCATCCGTGTGGTTAAAAGATATCCCGCAGGGAATGGTGAGCTCAGGAGTCGAGAAATATTTCGCACAACAGAAGACTTGCGCCCACTAATGAAGGTCCAAGGGACTGACCGCCTAGAGGTCTCCGTCTATCCACTTTTAACCTAAACTTCGCCAATGCAATTAAAGTGATTTATTTATTTCTCAGGATAAAGTAAAATATAATAAGCTCCATCCAAATCCAGGCAAGAGTTTTATAAGAATTTCGTGTATTAAAATCTGTTATACAGATTAAACGGACTGAAAAATAAAAGCTAATTACAACATGCATGAAAATCACCCTTCTGTGGAGTCTAACTCCCATGGTTGATCTTGCCAATGGATCACTCCCGTTTTAAACTTCTCCAATAATTTCCTTATACGTAGATGTCTGAATAATCTGGATTTACAGTAGAATCTCGTTCATAGAAATTGTATTTATTAGTTCTCGTTTACACGAATCATATGTCGTTCCACTACACAAGGGTAGGCTTTTCAGTGTAATAATACTCATTTATTACGAAATTCGGTTAATGTGTAATACAAAGTCCGTTTGAACCCAGTAAGAAATATAATCATGCTATTTCATATTAATAATGAGCTTAGATTGATTGGTCACGTTCTAGAATTACATCATATTCTGGAACGGTAACCGACGGCTACCTTCAGGCGACCTTGATAAGATTTATATGTGAAGACACATAAAGTGTAACAGCGGTTTACATCTATGAAACTGATGGCTAGTAACCATTCTCTATACGCTCTCATGGCCATTCCGTTGTTTTGTATGAAGACAGTTTAGTATAAAATGGCGACGAATGACGAGGTAGACGACAGTTGAAATTGTGATGCTGAGGTGAAGGAGGCTTGTGTACAGCGCACCAAGGGTCCATAGTTTTCCTACGCTACCTTTTTCTATTATATACTCTTATCGTCCTAGGGAAAAAGGTTCTCTACATCGCTCCATTCTACAATCGATCTAGCGAATCTTATCCTCGTTGTCCTACCTTCCGAGATACGTCGGGCTTCTGATAAGGCCTACTACCTCATTCTCTAGTCCTCCCGGCATAAATTTATGTCTATTGCAGTTTTTCTAGTAATAATGTTACGCTTTGTTTACTATCGTAATTTCTCTTTACAATTCTAACTTCCATGCGCTGAACACTTTCTAACTCGTTAGTAGGGATCCCACACTGCTGACATATATTCGACCTGCGTTCGAACCAAGGATAAATGACCCAATTCATTCTCTTTTTAGGAGCTATTTCAAACTATTCTACCTATAAAGGCCTGCTTTTTGTTAGCGGCACATATCAATTGGGAAATGTGGGCGTCCCACGAGAGATCACGATTGATCATGACTCCAAGATATTTAATCGAGTCTGAAACTGGAATTTCTACTCCGTCCAACGAATAATTAACATCAAGCGAGATACACTTGGATCTTCAAAAATGGATGACGCTGCTTTTATTTTGTTTGATCTCTAACTGCCATTCCATACACCATACAGAAATAGCTTCTAGATCATTTTGGAGATACTGTTGATCTTCCGGATTGCTTATTTCTCTATAGATGACGGTGTCGTCCGCGAAAAGCCTAATTTTTTTCTGACTATTGTGCTGATATCGTTTATATAAATAAAAATAATAACGGAACAATTACATTACTCTGCGGAACGCCAGAGACAACCTCTACTAAGTTCGAAGATTGCCCATCTATAACCACCTTCTGATTTAAAATTAAAAAAATCCACGGATCCAACTAACAATTTTGGAATGAACGTCGTTATTAACTTCCTGTGAGGTAGCTTATCAAAGACTTTTCTAAAATCTATGAAAATGGCATCGACCTGAGTATTATTTTCTCCGCTTCCCAGTACAAAATTCACAAAAAGACCGAGCTGAGTAACACAAGATCTACCTTTCCTGAAGCCGTGTTGACAATCATCTAACAATAAATTACTATCAATAAATCGCATTATGTAGCTTACGAGTATAAGCTCGACAATCTTACACGATATCGAAGTTAATGAAATCGGTCTGTATCTTTCTGGGTTCTCCTTGTCGCCGCCCTTATGAATTGTGGTAACGTGCACTAACCTCCAGTCGTTAGGGAACGCTGCGCGAGAAATGGATTTCTCGAAGATTATCCGAAGAAAAGGTCCTATTTCTTCAGCTAATTCTTTTAAAACGCGAGCAGAAATTTCTTCGGGGCCAGTGACTTTGCTATGTCTAATGGAACTTAATTGCTTTGCTATTCCCACCTCAGAAAATACTGTATCGTCCATCGGGTCCCTCCTTATAGTGGGTACATAATGTACGCAATGGTCGCTGATGGCTGTTATTGGTTCTACAAAATGACCGTTTCACAGGTTGGGTTTCTCTACGCCAGGGGTCGGCAACCTTTTCACCTACGAGGGCGCAATTTATATTACTGAGGACGTGAAGGGCGCATAAGTAAGATCAGTTGATATCTCTCTGTGTAAGTGGTCGGCAACCTCTTTATCTACGAGGGCGCAACTTTAATTATTGGGGGTGTGAAGTGAAGTAACAATAGTAGATGTGTACAAATATTTATTAAAATGATATTTTTGTATATATAAGAAAAACCTATTAAAGAATTTATTATAAAAACATGAAAAATAAATTAATGTGAAATTTGGGACTGCATATCTTCAGCCAACTTGCTATAATTTGGCACATAACTCGATTGTTATCGGTGAGTCTCGATCGGTATTTGGATTTCAAGTGTTTCATGCTTGAAAAAAAGGACTCCCTAGTGTATGTTGAAGCACAGTAAGAATATATTTTTAGGGCAGATTTTCTTAATAATGGATAGCGATTTTCGTCAACTAAATTCCAAAAGTTTTCATCATTTTTATGTGACCTTAAAATAATATCATTCTGCATATTTATTATTTCCATTTCTAAGTCCTCGGTGTTAACGATATTAAAGTATGTTCCAATATTAACAGACATATCATTGTCCATAAAATTGAACGGATTAACAAAGAATGTTATTATGGGTTCTACTTCAGAAAACTGACGAAACCTAAAATTAAATTCCTTCAGGAGAGTTTCAATGTGTTGTGAAAATGGTTCAGTGGTAACATTTTCATCAGTCAGACTCTCAATAATATATTTTAAATTCGGGAAATGTGATAATGAATTCCTTTATAGGTGAGACTTCCACAATGCCAATTTACATTTGAATGCATCTACTGCACTTATCATTTTTGCAATATGTTGATTTTTCCCTTGCATCTCCATATTCAGTTCGTTCAATTTTATAGTTATATCAACAAGAAATCCGAAATCCATCAACCAAGCTTTGTCTTCCAACTGTGCATAATATTCATTTCTTGACGTGAGAAATTCCTTTACCTTCTTTATGAGATTAATAAACCTCACAAGTATTTTGCCTTTGCTGAGCCATCTAACTTCGGTATGTAAAAGGAGTTCATCGAATTCGGCATCATCACCTTGTAAAAGCAGTTTAAACAATCGGTGTTGCATTGGTACGGCTCTTATGGAATTTATTATTTTTGTTACTGTTTTCATGACATGTTAAAAATGAAGAACTTTTGCGCATAGCATTTCTTATTGTATAATGCAGTGATATGAAATAAATTTTGGAAAGACGGGGTTTTCTATGCATAGCGCAATAAATCCATTTTTACAACCTGTCATCGAAGGTGCACCATCTGTAGTAATTGCGGTCAACTTCATTAATGGTGTATTACTTTCTTGGACATATTTTTAATAGCTGAAAAAATGTCTTCACCTCTTGTTCGTCCCTTTAATGGAAGAATTTTAAGAAATTCTTCCTTTCCTGAAAAATCATTAAACACCATCTTCACAACCATAGCCAATTGAGAAGTGTCTGATATGTCTGTTGACTCATCCAGTTGCAACGAGAAGAAAATACATTTTTGTAAATCATTTGCCAACTCTTTCTCCATATTGGTTGCAATAACTTCAGTTCTTCTGGTAACTGTTCTTGCTGATAACTGAATCGTGTTGATTGCTGAGGTAATTTCATTTTTATTTTTAAAATCTTCGAAAAGTGAGTCAGCAGCTGCTAACATGGCTTCTTTTACAATCTCGCCATCTTCAAAAGGCTTTTTCCTCTTGGCCAACAAATGCGAAATTTTAAGTGATGCAATCGTTGCTCTTTTTGATTGCTGCGCTGGTCTGGTAAAAATGCTCTGCTGTTTAGTTAAAATGGATTTCATATCAGAAATTTTCTTTTTCCTGATCTCCGAGTTTAACGGATAACTAGTATTAAAATTTCCGTGGACCGTATTAAAATGTCTTTCAACATCACTTTTCTTTGAAAGTGCGACACAAGCATTGCACAATAAACAAACACACTTTCCTTTCAAATCAATAAAACATAATTGTTCTTCCCAATCAACATTGAAGTAATATGTCCTTTGCCTCTTATTACTCATATTGGGGATAATTTTTTCTACAAATGAATTAATAAACAACACACTGAATATCGGGAAAATATCAGAAATATTGTGAACTGTTGGTCAATTTAAATTGATTTATGTTTAACCAAAGAAGAGGGAAATGAGCTATCACTGGCTGATATTGTAAGAGACGAAGAAAAATCTCCCAAACTCTGTACTTTTTATAGTAAGCGAAGAAAGGAACTCCGAAACCAACGACTCACAACAATAACTCGAGCCAAGTTATGCTACAAGACGGAGGACAGAACTCCGAAACCAACGACTTTTGACAGGAACTTGGGAGTTTCACGCGACATAGGGAAGTAGGTTTCCCGTATCGAGCGCCTACCTTCAAATAGCCTGAACCGGCTAACGGAGCTATAGTACACGACGGGTTGAGAACAAGGATCTCAGTTAGCCTTGCACCCGTAATAGCGATTGAAGGCGACAGGACACCTTCACTTAGCATAAACTAGGGACGGAAAATTTCCTATCTTTTCGTACAGTTCGTACGAGAACGTTTGTATGCATTGTCAGCACAGACACGGCAATCACACAAACACGATAGCGGCTTCTTCTACTCTCGGCGAGTAATCTACGAAAACCGCTGTGAAGGAGGTATTTATACTAGGTTAGGGAGAAGGGAAAGGGACGTGGATAAACAAGAGAGGGATAACGGAGGAGTCATTATGAAAAGAACTCTCTTAATGACAACAATTTCTTTATTCTACAATGTGTCCCCATTCTGTGCGCTTATAAGTCCTGACCTTGACGATGATATTTTGTAACAGACATACGATTCGGCTCGGTGTTATGTAAGATTAAGATGTTGGTTACAAAGTTCTATTCTTCATCTTGTTCCGCAACTTATTGGTCTTCTGAGAGTTTTCCGTAATTTTTTAACTTGAGTTCTCTTTTTGGCTGGCGGGCGACACAGAAATGTCTTGCGGGCGCCATGGCGCTCGCGGTCGCCGCGTTTCCGACCTCTGCTCTACGCTATCATGAATAACGGCACCCGAGCCATTACGCAGGGAAGGTATGGTAGGGCCTCTACCTTGGACCTCTCTCACATAGGACCAAAACGCTTTAGGGTACTCCTTCATATAAATATTTAATACCTTATTCCGGAAGTTAGTAAAAGCCTCGCGCATAGTATTTCTCGCTTTAGGGCGGGATTCCTTATACCCCTGAACTATAGTTGCTCTATATTAGTCGGATGATGTAGACGGCATATTTATTATTTTCGCGTGGCTTATTCTCTGATGCCTAAGCGTACTCCAAACTTGCTTATTGTCCCAATGTGGCTCTTTATTGTCGACTTTCAATTTAATTGGAATGTACTCATCGATGCCCTTTAGCATTATATCCTTGAATACTGTCCATGACGACTCAGCACCTGATCGTTCGGTCATATCACGGAACCTGAAGCTTGAAAAGTTTGCCTTAGCAAATATATAAAACTTTTTTTGAGGCTTAGGATGCCTCTCGATTTTCAACTTACATGGCCAGATGATCACTTATTTTATCTTCCATGGTGACTTTGTTTATTCTTCCTGAGTCATCAGTTGCTAATAAATCTAATGTTTCCCGATCACGTTGGCTTTCTGACTAATGAATGCTACTAGTAAATTCACGCATAAAATTAAAAAATTTCAGAGAAAACTTTGCAAAAAATACAATTACTTGGCACCTCAATTTGACATTGTTTACCTAAAATGCAGAAAAGAATGATTCCAAATATTTAAGGACGGAAATAATTTATTTTCGTGAATATTTTGACGGATGCCATTTAACAAGATACGAGTAGAAGTTTATTAAAGTCTTAATGTAAAATGGGACATCTAAAAGACGGATTCAGCTTAAAATCACATTTGGGCGAAACATTTTAATATGGATCACTCATAATTAAATTAATTATAATCCGTCCAGTGGTTGAAGAGGTGAAATTTACGACGGACGGGCTAGATGTGCACGTAAGATGTAAGACTTACTGGACTGGTGGAAAAGCCATGAGGAAGAATGCTGATATTTATATAGAGAAGCCAGAAGTGTACTTTGTGTACCAGCCACCAGCGCAAGCAGCGAAAGAAATTTTAGTGTAGCCGGCTTAGTAGTGCAGGAGCGTCGAACTAGATAAAGCAGCGTAAGTGTTGACTCCATTCTGTTTTTGCACAACATGCATCTTGGAAATGAATTAAATTTGGTGAGTTGATAATATATTTCATTAATGATTTTCCTGCATGAGCTCGAGAATTTTGGGTCGGTAGAACGTCGGTCTCGGGTACAAATCTCACCCACTTCTATTTCTCGGGGAGTTTCAAGATAACACCTTACCAATATGGCGTCTAATATTTTTGTACCATTCCTCAATCGTCATAATAACCTCAGATGTTCTTATAGGGTAGTTAAATACTTAATTCAAGGATTAGGCTATTTACGCATTAAAGGAAACATGAACATATATATTTTTCTCGTTTCAAAATTATTCCCCACATATTACTGACAATGACGTCAAGGCGAATTGTATGTACGTCGGGCCAGATTGAAAAGAAGTGGGGCTTCGGACGAAACGGGTAAAATATTTTAAGGTAAAATTCGGGTTCGGGCCGGGTCGGGCCAAATGCTCTTCGGATGGGACTGGGGAAAATTCTAAAAAATCGGCCCGTGCAGAACTAGGACAAGTCACATTATAGCTGAAGTAAATATTTATGTAAATTTTGTCTTACAGTTTGTACATCAATTAAAAATAGATTGATGACCCAATCTGGTACACAAAGTTTATTCGAATCATTAAACCTTATCAATATATCCTCTAACGGCATCGACGTGAGCACAATAAATTTGTAAATCAGCGTCGGAGAATTTATAGTTATTTTATTGTTACAAAGATGGAAACTGAAAAAGCTCTCGGCGAAAATGGTTATTCTTAAACAAAGTAAGTTTTTTGATGAAACTCATGACAACTCCTTTTGTCCTGATAAGGTTGATTTGGTGTCCTTGCAGCTTGAGCAGACTCTCATTCAGCTTCTCGAATATATCTGAAAAATATGCTGCGTCATTTCGTAGCATTTAAGTTCGGCTCTTGGTTTTTCAATACTTGAATAAAAACATTCTGTAACAGTATCAAATAGCTCGTAAAATCGCTTCAAGCAATTTCCTTTTGAATCTGACTTCTATGTGTAACAGAAGCCGCTCAAATTCTTCTTCATTTTCATGGCACAGTTGACAAAACAAACGATCGTTCAGGGAATGAGCCTTTATTTTATTAATGGCATTGATGATAAGATTCAATGATTAATGAAGACGTTCGCCAAGATGTTTAGCGACTAAATACTGCCTATGTACAACACAATGAAAAGCAAAATCTCCGGGTGCTGAATTTTTCAAATGGGCTATACAACCAAGCCAATCGTACCTGGCGCTTCATTAGTTGCGCATGCGATAAGATTAGCAAAAGGAATTTCTTTCTCTCTACAATATTGCTCGACAACTTGAAATATTGAATACCATTGGTATCCGTTCTAAGCAGTTTGGAAATAGCAATTCTTCTACGACTGCTTCATTTAAAAAAAAATGCACATATGCAAGTAGCAAAGCTTCATTATCGCGCAAAGTACTTTCATCCAGTTGTTACAAAAATTCATTTGTTTTTTGGTCTTTGCGGAGTTGATTTTTAATGTCCTTTGCCATCTCATCAATTCTTCTACAAAGAGAGTAGTTACTTAATGGGATTAATGAAATGACGTCGTAGCTTACCACATTTGTTACCAGAAGATACAATGAGCCTTTTTCCCATCTTATTCGTACTTTTCTTAAGCATTCAAAACACAGTATTTAGATTTTCAAATTTTTCCTTTGAACCACGGATATATGTCACACCTTTAACCACTATGTCAGCATGTTTCTTTATTATATGTTCACTAAGCCTTAATGGTTTCATTACTTCGTTAGGAAAAACATGTTCGCTCAGCAAGCACATTGGTAATTGTTGATTTTTATCGGAAGCGATGAACCCAAATTTCAAATACTCTACTCAGTATTGCCGGCCTTTCTTCTAAGCTTGAGCCAGTCCAAATAAGGACTAATGATTTAATAGTACGTAAACAGTAAACACAATTACACTGCACAACGTACTAACACATTTATTTGGGTTGTAAATATGTATTACTAAATATAGCAATAGATATCGCAAAGAGCGCACACGCCTTACGGTTCACTGTTCAAAACTTTCAGAGCGCACGCGCAGGCATGCTTAATACGTAAACATGTGATCGCATTATAACTAAACACAAAAACAGCCCAATAAACGTCACGCACTGGTAGATGGTACTAGCAACATAGAGATAGAAGAACATCAAAGGAACTTCGCGCAATAAGACGGAAACATGGCACTGTAATGTAGGAGTTGCTTAATTTTCTAATAAAAAACTGCATATTCAGTATTCTGAATTAAATGTTGTTTATAAATAGAAATCTTCAGAACTCAATGTAATACTATAACTGCGAATGGCAGAAATTCTTTTTTTAAAACGCCCTAAATGGCCGTATCGCCCCTCAAATCGGTTTTGCAAAGCAAACTCCCCCTCCAAATTCCAACACGCCCCCGAGGGGTGGTGCCGGCCACGTCTGAAATGGACGGATAAAATAAATTTGATGATATCTCATACATGTGAATAATATCATTCATAATATTCACTCAGATGATATGAACAATATTGCGCAACAGTTAAGGGTATTTTATTCTTGGATATTTTGAAACAAAATTCGATTTACTCAGAAAGGGCTATAAGGATTTCGATTAAAATCAATCCATTCATACGACTTGATGCCACATATAATACGTCCTAAACCACAAAAAATTACTATATGTCGTCCAGTGGCATTATTTCTGTACAAGATCATAAGCGCATAAATTAGAGGAGGGGGGGAGGAACCAGGGTATTTCCTTATCTAAAATTTCGTGCTCCTCTGTTAACGCCACTCGCTTATTATTGAAAGGTGATAGATGTGAGAGGTTGACGGTGTCAGTCGGTTTAGTTTTGTTGCTACGCATTATTTACATGATTGCCTAACCAAAGTTAATTTCGGTGCAAAGAGTGTAGTGAGACCAAACATATTTAGTAAGTATATAAAAAAGTTTGTTCAATGTATATTGCGCCGTTTATTTGTTCTAGGAACATTATCATATGCCTTTTGTAAATCTACAAAGATCAGCGAGGATCCTTATTTTCGTCAGCATGTTCTCTATTATTAGTCTAAGATAATATATGTTGTCCATGCAGGATTTACATATTCTATTTCCAGTTATTTTTTTAACGCAGTTTCTGATTATTTTTGCAAATAGTATTGACACAGTTGCCATGACACATAATACCCTGTAGGTATTACAATTTTTTTGTCTCGCTTCTTATGTAAACATGAAACATACGAATCGTTCCATACTTGTGAGATTTGTTCTCCATTTTCAATTTTCTTAAATATTATACTTAATACTTGAATCATTTTGTCACCACCATATTTAAAACGTTCTCCCATGATCCCTCCTGGTACTAATGGTTGTCAATTTCTTATTTTCTCAATTTAGTTTAGACTTCTTCTATTATATCTTTTATTTCCTCCATTATATCATTTTCTTCATCTTCAGACTCGTTTCTTCACTTAGTAAAGAAGTCTTTAAATAATTCGTCCATTCTTCTTTCTTAATCATAAACCATATTAATTCATGATGTTTTATTTGGGTTCTCACCTCTCTTAAGAATTTTAAAGCTGCTGCAAGTTTATTATATCCCATTAATACATTTATATCACTGCAATTTTTACACTATGCTTCATTCTTTGTATTTCTTAACACTAGAACGTTCGGACTAGGTTTAACCCCTATAACCCCGCGGCCGTCAATTTGACGGCTATGTGATCTTTCCTTTCATTTGGCATGTAAAAACAAAAATAAAGTGCAGACGTGTTCTTTTTCTGTATGTGAACTTTATTGAATCTACTTTATAATATCAATGCCAAAAATAGCATTTTTGCAGTGAATGGTTTTATGGTCGCATCATAGGGTTGGGTTGATTACTTCTTTGGTGTAGGGTAGAGTGCATGTCCTAAGAATAAGATACGGTGTGAGGACTGGGAATATTCGTGGCCCGCTGACTTAGCATGGTGCCTTAATGCGGCCCGCGGGTTCGGTGGAGGACCTTCATGCGGTCCTCTCACCGATGTGAATTTGAGATCCCTGAACTAGACACAAAATGCGAGTTCGTGGAAATGGAATTCGTCCAAAGCAGTACTGCCGTCAAATTGACGGCTCCAGGTGTTCCAGGTAAATCCCTTATTTTCATTAAAAAGTGCACCGGGAGAGTAAATTTTTTCAAGAAATAGTAGCACTAAAATGATTAAAAGTCATGGTGGGGCACCGTCCAGCATTGAAAAATGAAGAGCAGCGAAGCGAAATTTAAAAACCGTCAAATTGACGGTATTGGGGGTTCTGGTCTTCATTTATCTTTTCTGTTAAGAGCTTTATAATAACTTCTATCTTGATGGAATAAAGCGATCTAAAGATCCTATGCAGACAGGCATATGTTGTAATGTTGGGAATAATTTTGAAACCAGAAAAAAGTCTGCTATGACCGGGAATCGAACCCGGGTCTTCCACTTGCCGGGCGGATATTCTACCACTAAACTATCTTAGCAGAACAATTTTCTCGGTTCTTAACGCGGATGTCAAGAAAACATCCGCGTTAAGAACCGAGAAAATTGTTCTGCTAAGATAGTTTAGTGGTAGAATATCCGCCCGGCAAGTGGAAGACCCGGGTTCGATTCCCGGTCATAGCAGACTTTTTTCTGGTTTCAAAATTATTCCCAACTTCTATCTTGTTTGGTTTTTCTATTTAGTTACTTAAAGTAAGCTGATTTTAGCACGATTTCTTAAAAGAAAAAATAATGTGCTTATATAATCACTCTGTCTGTCCGTCGGTAGGCAAAGACTTTTTGTTTTAAGGTATACTTGGAAAATTACGTTTGAGTTAGGTAGCTCTTAGAGATCCATTATGTTTTCATCGATTGAACTTTCGCGGCTATTCGTAGTTTCTGCTAGATGGCTTCAAATTCGGAAAAATTCGAAATTTTGAAATAATTTTGTAGCCAAAGTACTGCAAATATCAGGAAATTTATTTTTCAATAAGATAGTCCTTATCATTCAATAAGTTTTTCACTGAGTGGATTTTCCATGTAGTTCATAGATTTTCCGCTAGATGACTTCAAGTTTGAAAACATTCAAACTACTGATGGTAGTAAATGAAGTTTTCATGCATTGGACAATTCAAATGAGAACCTTTAATCCAACGCTGCGGTTTCTCCCCTCTTTATGGGAGGGGGAAAACCAGAATCCTGAAAATGTCTAAGAAAACATGCTTCCACTTCGTGCTCTAGCAAGGGTATCTTACATGTTTGTATTTTTGTATGTTATTAATGTCTCCAGGTCCTTGCCCATCCACATCGCCTTCCTTGTCATTTCACCTTCTAACCCCAGTGCTTTGTTAAGTATGCTGTATTACACATTTCCTGAGTTTAGTTTTCTTTTAATTATCCAGTTTTTTACTTAATCGCAGATGCGTGCTGTTGCAAACGTTTTTGTAGCAATTGCTGTCTTCTACGTAGATATATTTTTTTAATCGATACCTTATCATACCATATAATAAAGCGTTAACCTCTATATGTCGATAGGTATGTACAAAGTTTCTTTAAAACGTTGTAATTATAAATTTTAATACTTTTTAATTTTGAATTGCAAAAAACAGAGTGCAGCACAAAGTAATTAATATTTTATCGATCATTATGAAATATGTGTGTTTATGTGAATTCGAGGAAAAAATATATCATTAACTATTTGAATCTCAATTGGTTACTAATCAATAATAATATTCTTCAATATTTAATAAAGCATTAAAATCTATATGTCGATAGGTATGTAAACATTTTCTTTAGTGTTTGAGAAAGTCAAAAAAAATATTATTAAAAATAATAGCACCCAAGAAAGTCTACTCCCATTCGATCAACAACGAAATCCTCGATAGAATGACTTTGGCTCCAGGGCAACATGAAGTGGTGTATGTCAGCATCGATGAGGTCATCAACTGAACAGAAGATGAAAAAGCTAACTTTCCAACGGAATTTTTAAATTTGTTTGCGTCGCACGGACTTCCGCCGCATAAATTACGTCTCAGGATTGGCGCTGTCGTAATTCTTCTTTGCAACATTAACGTTAAGAAGTGTCTGTGCAATGAAACACGTTTAAATGTGAAATATCTTGGTCAGTGCACTATTGAATGCACGATTTCTCCCTGAAGCAATAAAGACCGAGCTGTTATACTTCCTAAATTCGATAGGCGATAGCAAGCTTCCGTTCGAGATGAAGCGTCGTCAGTTTCCAATAATGTTAGCCTTAGCCATTACGATTAAAAAAAGTCAAGGCCAAACTGATACCGTGGAATTACTCTTACAAAATCAGGTTTTTGCACATGGACAGCAGCAGTATGTCGCTATGTCACGAGGACGACGGCAAGAAAATTTAAACATTTTATCCAGTTGCGATAACAAGGTTAAGAATGTTCTATATCCTGAAGTTTTAAACTTAACTTTTTAATTCGTTATCTTTATATTACTTTTATTTTTCCATTTCTCATTATTAAAATTAAAGAAAAATGAAAAGTAAATTTGGCTTACTAATTGTTTTAAATTGCTAATTACATAGTTAGAATGAAGTGTTGTATTTCTTTAACGAGACGGCTGTCTTCGATTTGCATCTCATGTGTGACGCTCGCCAGTTTGTTGATTATATAAGGGCTAAGGAATGCAGAATAAGATTTTTGAATGTCATAGCGAAGGAGCAATTGTGGAAAACAAGTACGCATCTCGGCGGTAGGCCGGGTTTCTTGGCTCGCCGCTATTCTTAATGCGCATATAATGACTATTCGTATAAATACCATTCAATCAAGGGACGATTGTTCTTTTGGGAACTTGTGTTCGGTGCGTTTTTACAAAACAATCTTTTTCGAAGGGCTTCAATTCATCGTTGAGCAGCACAAGAGCTAAACAGAACTACAATGCATGAGATATCATAATCTAAAATAAACAAAGTGATCTGAAATGCTTTCAGAATGCAAGCACCTATTACTAGTATTATATAATAAATTTGCTAAAAATTAGCAACTTTTAAGCGTTCTTTTTTTCAATTCAATATGACAGTTAAAACTAATTATCGTTAGGTACCAATTTTTAATCGTTTTTCTAATTTGAAGTATTAATTATTGTTGGAAAATATAAAAGCACATTCAGTAGTGAAAATTCCTCCAATGACGAATTGTACTAAAATTGTTATAACTGTAGAATAATTGGTTATTAGAGAACTATATGGTGAAATAAAGGTAAACAGAAAATAATTCCACTGATATGTAGTACTTTAGATGCCAAACTCTTATATTTTGTAGTTTTTGGAACAATTTTTGAAACGAGAAAAAAGTCTGCTATGACCGGGAAATTGAACCCGGGTCTTCCACTTGCCGGGCGGATATTCTACCCCTGAACTATCGTAGCAGAACATTTTCTCTCGTTTCTGAACACGGATGTTTTCTTTTGTGGGACGGGAACTAGCCAAGCTAATATCAAACTGCCCCGACAGATGTCCTCAAAGAGAATCATCGAAAGAAACTCCTTCCTCTCAAATGGTGAGATTGCCAAACATGAAATTGATGGAATGATGTTATCCGAAGATCCTATGCAGACAGGCATAAGCTGTGAAAGTTGGAACAATTTTTGAAACGAGAAAAAAGTCTGCTATGACCGGTCATAGCAGACTTTTTTCTCGTTTCAAAAATTGTTCCAACTTTCACAGCTTATGCCTGTCTGCATAGGATCTTCGGATAACATCATTCCATCAATTTTGTAGTTTTTGTTAATTACATTTATTTTATATTCGTTGGTAAGAAAATGACATCGGCTATGATCACAAATTGATTCGGAAATCAACATTATATGCATCGTAGTTTGCTTTCCATAGCTCTTGTAAGATCTTAAGACATCGATTGAAAATGTATCCATTTAGAAGAATTTGCTACGAAAAGTCCGTAACAAATCTCGTTCTCGACTTAGAGTTTCCGAGACATAAACTGGTTAAGGTCCAGACGAATCCCTTCAATGCGTTTCTTATGTATAGAGGTGTATGGAGGAAATCTCATACAAATTTAAGTAAATAAGATTGTAATGGAAACTATTGCGTTGGATTTTCAGACACAATTATTTTCCTGTCGCCCACTTGGCCATAATGCATTTCGCGTTGTAATGCGATACTTCCTAAAAGAAGCCATAGTCCCAAATCCATTTGCGGGATCTTTGTGCCGCACTATTTTCTGTAATGCGTTTTTTTAAATAAACAAACGCGATCTCCATTAGCTAATAAATTCCATGAGTAATAGCAGTATATTTATAATTTTCCGTGAAATTAAGGCAAATATCCGTATTTACCAAATTCTCTGGCAATCGGCTCTTGTCCAAGTTTTCATATTTAAAGTTTCGTCACTCAGATCGCACTACATGAGCAATAAGAATGATCATCATTAAGATAATATCCTATACGTTAAATTCATGAAACAATTAGGATATTGTGTTAAGGATATGGTATCCTCATCCATGCCTTTAGCGCGTATTTTGGTAAAAATAATCGCATAATAGGTATGACGCCATTATATTTAACAAATTGAAAAGATTTCAAATTTCTCAAAAAACTACCACGAAACACAACAATAAAATTTCTATTTAAGTCTTACTGTCAGTGCTATCAGGATTGTTTATTTTATTGTGATCTCTTATAGCCCTAGAGAAGAACAAACCTATTCGCTCCTTCCTACAGTCGATAACACAAATTTAAACGTCATGTATGCTTTCCGTAATACGTAAAAATTGCAATTATCTGTGATACCCTCCATCACTGTGCGTGATGCAACATTTTCAACTTCTGATAAAGCCCTGGAAGCAAGTTATATTGTGTCAGAGTTAATTGCGAAACAAAAAGAGCCTCATACAGTTGGAGATACTTTAATAATTCCTGCCTGTAAAGAAATTGTTAGAATTATGTTAGGTGATGATGCTGCCAAAGAAATAGATAAAACACCTCTTTCTAATGATACGGTTAGGATACGTATTGCTGATATGCCAAATGATATAGGAAAACATGTCACAGAAATGGTAAGTGATAGACGTTTCGCTATTCAAGTCGACGAGTCCACAGACGTAAGCGGTAAATGCCATGTACTGGCTTTTATTCGTTTTGTTAATGAAACTGAAATAATAGAAAAATTTCTTTGCTGCAGAGAAATCCAGGGAAGTACAAAGGGGCAAGAAACTTTCGATGTAAATGATACCTACATAAATAATGTAACTTATCTTGGATTTCATGAGCAGGAATTTGTACAGATGGTGCTCTAAATATGATAGGGACTCAGATAGGATTCATTGCTCTTATTAAGAAAATTAATCCAAATATAATAACAACCAATTGCTTTCTCCACAGAGAGGCGCTTGTTGATGAGAACATTAGATTTAGAAGTAAAAACTGTTCTTGATTATGTCGTTCAGATGGTAAATTTTATCAAAAGTCGGCCATTAAAATCACGTATTTTTACAAAATTATCTGAAGCAATGGATTCAAAACATGTAACGCTAGTTTTTCATACAGATATAAGATGGCTCTCAAGAGGTGAGGTTTTGATCCGATTTTATGAAATAAAAGAGGAGTGTTGACGTTTTTCATCCAGGAGAACTGTTCAAATTTTATTGATAGGTTGAGTAGCGATTATTGGTTTGTCCGAGTGGCTTATCTTGCAGACATTTTTCAACAACTAAACAAACTGTATATGTCAATGCAAGGCCAAATGAAAATCTTTTATCGTCAACAGAAAAAATGAATAAATTTATTGATAAATTGAAAATTTGTTAGGAACGACTTAAAAATGGAGGCCTTGAAATGTTTCCCATAACATCAATCTCAAATGGTAAGGAAAAATTAGTGAATTTGATAATAGACCACTTGTAATCTTTGCAACTCAAAATAAAACAGTATTTTCCGAAGTTATAAATTTCCAAATATGACTGGGTTAGAAATTCTTTTGCAGTAAATTCATGTGCTAGTGGATTCAATCTTCTGAAAAAGGTGGAGTTTGTTGAAATCCAAAAAGACAGAACATTGAAAATGCAATTTGAATCTCTGCCATGAAATAATTTTTGGATCAAAGTTTCAAAAGAATATCCAAGCATCTTAAAAAAAGCGATTGACATTTTACTAAAATTTTCCACTTCTTATTTATGCGAACTCGGTTTTTCCACACTTACGTTGCTGAAAAATAACAAGAAAAAACGGCTTTTGTCTTTGGATGAAGAAATTAGAGTTTGTATTTCCTCAATCTGTCCCAGAATCAGCGAAATTTGTAAAGAGCATCAGTCACAAATATCGCATTAAAATAGTAAAACAACCCATTTCTTTGTTTAATAATATATAATAACTTTTGTTAATTATATAAATATACTTTTAATTTTTTATTTAAAGTTTGATTTTATAAAAAGTAATACTTAATATTAGACTATTCTTTGCTTATCACACACGTTATCTATATTCTAATACTTGAAATGTAACCTTTTGATGTAGTGCTAGGTTTTTCTTAGAGAATACTATTATATGTTGGTATTATTTTGTATTTTTGTATTTTTTGTTTTTACAATTCTAAATTTAAAAATGGAAAGCATTATTTTTTCTTATTGTTGCATACATTGTTTGTAGAGGCCTAATAATAAGTCATCTACATATGTATTTTAAAGGAATGAATTGTACGTAGATGTGTATTTTGATGCCTATTTTTATGAGTTAATATATCAATGAGTGGCTGTAAGATCATACACTTGGTAAAATATTTTATTTGAATATGTTTTCTTGTTATACGTGACATAATTAAATTACAAATAATTTTATATAGTCAAGAAAATCATTATTTTTTTTCGAGATTGTTTAATCAAGTGATTTTATTAATTATTAACTTCATGAGTTTCGTGGTGTAGATTGATATTACGTCATAACTCTGCATACCATTCATATTTTTCTCATTATCTTCACTGATCATACGCTTGGTAAACCCTATTACCTGTGCATATGTTATATGTGGTAACGCGAAAATTACGACATTGGAGAAAGGGTGACGAGAACACGAAATGTTTGAGAACCACTGCCTTAGAGCGTGTAAGGAAGAGTCTTTCAGACTTTTATTACATGACGAGCGGAATTACCCGTTGAACATCACCGGAACTTTGTAGTGTGATTAAAATATAACTTCTGAGGTGTGTGTAAAACATATATATATCATTCTATATAGATGTTCCTTACAGAGGAGGATATCATTATATATCGAAGACTCTTACAGAGGAGGAGGAGATAACATATAACATATAGGAGGATACTAATGTTTAGGCCCTTTCAGATGAGCTGGAGTTCCGAATTTTTTTTCATAGGTAGCATTTTGTGCAAAACAGTCTAGAAAAAACGAAAATCTTGAAAAAGTGCAAAAATAGGGCCGCTAAAAATTCGCAATTGTTTAAACAAATTTTCAAGGTTTATGTATTTCCAAATGTGCTACGGAGTTGAAAATTTTTTTATAAGTAGAATTCTTAAAAAACGAAATAATAATTATACAAATTTGTATATTTTAATTTGTTTGGCAGCTAAAAATTGTTAAAATTTAAACAATTGGATAACTGTTTAGGTACTACGGGATGAGCTACGAAGCTGAAATTTTCAAATTATTTACAGAGTAGTAAATTTGCACAAATAAAAATTTCAATTTTACAATATATGAATTGCGGCGGCCGTTAAAAATTATTTAAATTTAAACAATTAGAAAAATATTATTATACTCAGAGAACTGCTACAACTTTAAAATTTGGCTAAAATGTGTAGCATTAGTACCCCATATTGGAGAAAGTGTAAAAATTTTAAAATTACAACATTAGGGGATTGTTTGAAACACCGGCCTCGGTGGTGGCAGGGTAACGTCCTCGCCTGCCAATCCGAAGGTCGCGGGTTCGAATCCCGCCTAGGTGGGTTTTTCTTCACCTAGGGCATGGATGTTTGTGATAGTCCTTGTTATTATGTTAATGAGCCCCTTGTAAAAGGCCGATTACGGCTGTTTAGGGGCCGAATGGAAATAAATAAAAAAATAAAAAATAAATTATTTTTACATGTGGGAAAAACGAAAATCGCTGCCGAGGTGAAATCTTTAGAATTAAATGAATATTTGCAATGATGAAATGTCTGTCTGAAAAATGAATGTTTTTCAAGGTGAGATGAAATGCTTGCAGTATGCAAGCACCAACTACTAGTAACATATATATATAGAATGATAACAGGAGGATACTAATGTTTAGGCACTTCCAGATGTGCTGGAGATTCGAAATTTTTTTCTTAGGTAGGATTTTGTGCAAAACCGACTAGAAAAAACGAAAATCTTGAAAAAGTGCAACAATACGACAGCTAAGAATTCGCAATTGTTTAAACAAATTTTCAAGGTTTGTGTATTTCCGAATGTGCTACGGAGCTGAAATTTTTTTTAGCGTTAGGATTTGTAAAAAAATGAAATGAAGATTATACAAATTTTGATATTTTGTTTTGTTTAGCAGCTAAAAATTGTTAAAATTTAAACAAATAGATAACTGTTTAGGTACTACGGGATGAGCTAGGAAGCTGAAATTTTCAAATTATTTACAGAGTAGTAAATTTGCACAAATAAAAATTTCAATTTTACAATATATGAATTGCGGCGGCCGTTAAAAATTATTTAAATTTAAACAATTAGAAAAATTTTATTTTACTTCTAGGAGAGCTACAACTTGGCTAAAATGTGTAGTATTAGTACCCGTTAACGGAGAAAGTGTAAAATGTTTAAAATTGCAACATTTGGGCATTGTTTTAAACTATTATTTTTACATGTGGGAAAAACGAAAATCGCTGCGGAGGTGAAATATTTAGAATTAAAAGACTATTTGTAATGATGAAATGTCTGTCTGAAAAATGAATGTTTTTTCAAAGTGAAATGAAATGCTTGCAGTATGCAAGCACCAACTACTAGTGTATATATATATATATATATATATATATATATATATATATATATATATATATATATATATATATAGATGTCAACAAGGTGTTGGGATGAGGAAACCCAGTGAGCACTCACCAATCAGACGACTTCAGGTTGAGTTCTCTCTCTGTAGCTGAAGAAGGAGTAGTTCCGAAAGCTTTACGTTTGTGATGTTTCTGTGTTTTTGTGTTATTTTACGTGTGTCGCTTCGACATCCCCGGGGCCTAGCCAACCTGAAGTCGTCTGATTGGTGAGTGCTCACTGGGTTTCCTCATCCCAACACCTTGTTGACATCCATATATTCATTTTACCTTTCCTTTTCCGTAAGTTGTTATATATACATATATATATATATATATATATATACGTTTGTGATGTTTCTGTGTTGTTTTAGTGTTCTTTTACGCGTGTCGCTTCGACATCCCCAGGTCCTCGCCAACCTGAAGTCGTCTGATTGGTGAGTGCTCACTCATATATATATATATATATATATATATATATATATATATATATATATACAGGGTGTCCGGTGACTTTATGACATACCTTTGGGATCTTATACCTTAAGTGATTTTGAGTAAAAAATGTCATATAAACATGGGTCCGAATCTCATTTGTTACCGAGTTACGGGCAATTGAAATTATCTCGTCCTTCGATTTGTACAACTTAATGGCTGAAAAATGAATTGTTTAAATAATTATTCGTATGCATTTTTAATTGTTGAAATTGTATTATTTAATTAATCATCCGTTTACATTGATACTTAATCCATTGTTACAACAGTGAGAAGCATGACGCTTGCGCAACAAACGTGGACGTAATTTGCAAGCTCGCAGGCAGCATGTCAGTAGAACGTAAGCTAGCGTTCAGTGTAGTGCGCTGTGACACGTGATGTATCATTAGCTTTTAATAATGCCGTTTACATTTTCAAATTATGAGTATGCGGATATGTACTTCGTGTACGGGTTTTGCGATGGAAACTCCGTTTCTGCCGTTTACAAATATTGACGACGATTTCCACAAAGAAGAACACCAGATCGACGTACTTTTATTCAAGTTCACCGACATTTACGAGAAAATGGCTCATTTCCGTGTCTTTGAGAGCTGAACGTCCAGTACAACTTAATGTGGATGAGGAGGAAAACATTATTCAAATGGTTCAGCGAAGTCCACGTCTTAGTACACGAGGAATGTCCACCCGCCTCAAAGTTCCGCGAATGAGAATCTGGCAAACATTACACGATTAGGGACTTTATCCATACCATATCCAGCAAGTTCGGGATCTTCAACCCGGGGATATTGCTAGTCGGTTGAAATTCTGCCGTTGGTTAAATGAACACCCCCGCCTGAACCGTTACATCTTGTTCACGGACGAGGCACAGTTTACTCGTGATGGAATAAACAACACGAGAAACTACCATTTATGGGCTCGCGAAAATTCACACTGAACCGTTGAAAGCTACTACCAACTCCAGTTTTCTGTGAACGTGTGGTGTCGTGTCATTGGGAACCAGCTGGTTGGACCGTACTTCTTCCCGCCACGTCTGACAGGTGCCATTTATGCTGATGTTTTGGAAAATGAAATGCCGGGTCTCTTAGAAGACATTTCTATGAAAACACGACTTTAGATGCATTACCAGAATGACGGAGCACCCGCACCATTTTAGTAGGAACGCTGTATCTTAACAAGAAGTTCCCTAGCCGATGGCTCGGTCGCAGCGGTGCGCAGGATTGGCCACCGAGGTCTCCGGATCTCACTCCGTTGGATTTCCATGTGTGGGAGAAAATGAAAAACATTGTGTATGAAGCGAAAGTGAGCACGAAGGAAGAACTTATTCAGCTAATTTTTGATGCTGCGAGGCGCGTTAATAACGCTGCAGTTTTTCGTGCTGTTTCACGTTCCCTACTCAAACGAGCCAGATTGTGCATCCAAGCTGAAGACGGCCATTTTGAACAATAGTTGTGACAATGGATTAAGTATCAATGTAAACGGATGATTATTTAAATAGTCCATTTTTCAACAACTAACAATGTATAAGAATAATTATTTAAACAATGCATTTTTCAGCCATTAAGTTGTACAAATCAAAGTACGAGATAATTTCAATTGCCCGTAGCTATGTAACAAATGAGAATCGGACCCATGTTCATATGACATTTTTACTCAAAATCACTTAAGGAATAAGATCCGGAAGTTATGACATAAAGTCACCGGACACCCTGTATATATATATATATATATATATATATATATATATATATATAATATATATATCATCATCATCATCATCATGCTTCTGTCCGAAGACAGGTTTTAACTGAATCGCTGCCTCCATTTCTCTCTCTCCCTAGAAGCCTCTTTTATACCTCTATAAGTATTATATCCCTGCTTTATATTATCTAATATTCCTATTCTTTTTCTCCCTCTTCCTTTTCTTCCACTAATTTTTCCTTCTAAGATCGTCCTTTGTAAACACTGTCTTCTCAATATGTGCCTATCCAATTTGCTTTTCTTTACCTGATTGTTTTTATTAGCATCTTTTCTTCTCCCACCATTTCTAATACTTCTTCATTTCTCTTCCGCTCTGTCCATTTCACTTTCATCATTCTTCTCCATACCGACATCTCAAAACTTTCTAAATATTTTTCCTCCTTCCTCCTTACCGTCCACGTCTCTGCACCATAAAGAGCTATGCTCCGCATGTAGAATTTTGCTAATTTCTTCCTTGTTTCTAAATTTATTTTCTTGCTTGTGAAAAGCTCCTTCTTCTCGTTAAACGCTGCTTTTGCCATTGCAATCCTACTTCTGATGTCCTGTGTACTACTTCCATTCTGCGCTAAAATACTGCCAAGATATTTGAAACTACTTACTTGTTCCAATTTTTGGCAATCTATAATTATATTTAATTCTTTATGTTCCTTTGAAACCACCATGAGTTTCGTTTTTTCTGCATTGATCTTCATTCCATATTGTTGGCCAACCTCCACTAGTCTGTCTGTCATCCTCTGAAGCTCTTTCTCGCCTTCTGCTATTAAGCCCTGATCATCTGCGTATTTAATGGTGGTAATACTTTCACCTCCTATCTTAAATCCTTTCTCTTCCATCAACGCTTCTTCTGTTATTGTTTCTGCATAAATATTAAATATCGCTGGTGGAATAGGACAACCCTGGCTCACTCCCCTCCCTATTGAAATACTTTCTGTTTCTTCTCCTTCAACCCTGACTCTAATCTTTTCATCAAAGTAAAGGTTTTTAAGCAGTCTTTTATCTTTCCAATCTATTCCAATTTTGTTTAAAATACCTAGCATTTTATCCCATTTCACTCGGTCAAAAGCTTTCTCCCAATCTACAAAACAAAAATACATACCTTTATTGACTTCTAGCGCTCTTTCTATCATCATCCTCATACATCCTATAGCATCTCTAGTCCCTCTTCCTCTTCTAAAACCAAACTGATTATCATGCAGCTCCTTTTCTATATTACATTCAATTCTTTTGGTTGTTATTCTGGTTAGAACTTTAGCTGTATGAGAAATTAAACTAATAGTTCTGTAATCCTTACAACATTTTGCATTGTTCTTTTTCTCCAGTGGACCATCACAACATCTAAAAAATCTTCAGGCCATATGCCAGTATCATATACTTGGTTAAAAAATTTTGTGAGTTGCTTAACTGCTTTAGATCCCAAAACCTTAAGAACGTCCACGGGTATATCATCACTCCCAACTGCCTTCCTTCTTTTCATGTCATCAATTGCTCTTTTAACTTCAGACTCGAGAATACTTGGTCCTAGCTGATCTTTTTCTACATCCTCTTTTTCATTTAATTCAATATTTCTTGGCTTTCCTTCTTTGTCATACAGCACTTCAATGTATTCTTTCCAGACATTCTTTACGTTGTCTAGCTCCGATACTATTTTACCACTTTTGTTCATGAATCCTTTACGTCCTATCTTTCTTGCTTTTTTCTTGAATAGTTCCCTTGCTTTGCTATACATGAGGTCTGTTCTACAAATTCTTTCACATTCGACAATCTCCTCGCATTTTTCATTTATCCACTGTTCTCTGGCTTTATCTGTTACCCTTCTTAAAGCATTATTTAACTCCTTGTACTTTCTTTGGCCTTCTTCAGTATTTATGTTCTTCCACTTTCTCCTCTCTTCCATTTTTGCAGCATGGCTGCTGTGATCCGGGTTTTTTTTGTTTCTTTCACCCGTTATCTTTCCTACCTTCTTTTCCATTACATCTTTAATGTTGCTATGGATGTATCTCCACTCCTCATCTACATTCTTCCTATTTTCTTCAGCTCTCTCCCCCAACCTTTCCTCCAGCTCAGTCATGATAGCCTCCTTGTTTTTAAGGAGTTCCTCTAAGTTCCATTTCTTGTTTACTCTTACGTTTCTCTTAACGCTCTTCAGTCTACATTGTATATTTGCCACCAAAATGTTGTGGTCAGAATCGATATCTGCCCCTGGTAGTGTTTTCACATTTTTAATGCTATTTCTAAATCTTTCATTGACTAGTATGTAATCTATCTGGTATCGTCTCTGGTCTCCTGGGCTTCTCCATGTGTAAAGTCTCCGCTGGTGATGCTTAAACCACGTATTAGTTACAATCAAACTATTTCTATGGCAGGATTCCACAAGTTTCTCCCCTCTTTCATTTCTCTTCCCTAGTCCATATTTTCCCACTATGTTATCTTCCTGTCCCTCTCCGACTACACTGTTCCAATCTTCCATTACTATGGTGGTGATCCTTCCTTTTCCCTCCTCATCCAATATCTCCATAATCTGTTCATAGATTTCATCTACTTCGTCGTCACCAGCATTAGTTGTTGGCATATACACTTGAATTATAAGCATTTCCACTGGCTCCATCTGAAGTTTTACGGCTATTAATCTATCATTAACTGTCACTACCTTGCTAATTCTTTCAGCTATCTCTTTTCTCATTATAATCCCCACTCCCCTTTCCTTTTTCTCCCCTCCCGAGTAAATAATCTTAAATTCGTCTGAATTTATCTCGCCTTCTCCTTTCCACCGAACTTCACTAAGACCTACTATACCTACATTATTCCTTCTCATTTCCCTTTTTAAGTTCTCTAGTTTACCCCCTGAATTCATAGTCCTAACATTCCATGTGCCTATTTTTAATTTCTTACTACTTGCTTTCTTATTAATGTTACATTTCCTCTGTGCATCCCCTAGGGTAGTCCCCACCCGGAGATCCGATTGGGGGACTATTTTACCTCCGGAATATTTTACCCCAGAAAGATCCATAGAGGTATTTTCAGCTTTTCAGCCTATCATGGGAAATATAATGAGGTAGTTTCCCCTTGCTTTCCTCATCGCAGTTTCACAGAGTGATTACCCATCTGTAGCTGTTCAGATCCACATGATCACCACCTACAGAGGTACTGTGCAAGCTGCTGTTCTTGCACAGGGGGATGTAAAACCCCCAAGACTGCTTCTTAGTCTGACTCTTCCCCTCAGACCTTTCCGGCTTGGATGGTCCTACCAGGAGAATTATCTCCCGCCGGCATAGCTCTTTGGTTCGTAAGAGTACACAAACCCTCCCACCTCTGTAAGGTTATGCAGTCCTTAGGGAGGGAATATATATATAGTAAATGTATTTGTTTGATTAATAATTAAATTCCAGACAATCATTTGAATTCTCCCAGAAAATGATGCGCTAGCAATTTATTTCATTCTGGCATCATTATACGACTTTATTTGCTACTCTTTGGCTTCGTTATTCTTCCTCTTCGTATGTTTCTGAATAATAATATTTTTCAATTATTAACGTTGCATTCAATTAAGTTTGACATTGCTAGAAGCGAACAACACAATTATTTCGTCTATTTGAAGGCTTAATAGACGCTAATTCAATCGGAGGCTACAATGAGGTTCGCCTTGGCAACACCCGGAAAGAGTACGAAAAAGCCATAAAATTTCGAAGAAAATGCGTGTTTCAGACAAATTCTTCCGTGTAACATCTTAACATTGCAAGCATAGGATATTCTATAGCTTAACCGTCGAATTAAACAAAAATGGAGAAATTCGGTACACATTCACATATTTTAATGAATGAAGGAAATAAACTTTGCACCTTGAAAAATCGAAAATCCCATGTAAACTTATGAGAAAATATAATTTTCTTTTGGAGTCGTATCCGGGACTTTCTCCGGGATGTTTGATTTTTCTTGAGACCACCTCATGGGGGTTTAACGATTGTAAAAGTTTCAGCTCTTAATTCCATTGGGAAATGTCAAAAAAACTGTGACAGACAGTCGGACGGACACTTTAGAATTATTATGTAAGAATATTTATTATTATGTAACCTATTTAGAATTTTTAGAAATATTACAGATATACAGAAAGTCATATGGTGGCCACATCAAATTTTTTCATTGTGATATAAAATGCTTGCAGAATGCAAACACCAACTATTTGTGACATATATCTTCCGAATGTGCTACGGATCTGATATTTTTTAAAGGTAGACAGTAAAAAACGGAATGGGCATTATAGATAATTTGGTATTTTATTTTGCTGCTGAAAATTCTTAGTTTTAACAAATGTATAAACGTTTAGGTACTACTGTGCGATCCATGCAGCTGAAATCTTTTAATTATTTAGAACGCAGTGCATGTACACAAATATATAAGTTTGTATATTTTTATTCAGACCCTTCGACATCAGAAAAATTTCTTACATTTTGCAGGATTCGAACCACTTCAGGCTTGTACTGCTCATTATGAATTATGGATTAAGGCCGGGATTACGAACGACGTTTACTGACTGACTGACGGAACGGACGGTGGCGTTTCAGAAGCTTGGGTAGCGTGATAACCATGCTACTAATTACGATCGTCGTACGTTGGCGTCAACGTTGACGGAGAGAACCTTGTCGAAGTCGAGCTTTCCCGTCACGTTGTTTCACGTCAGCCAATCAGGTAAGACCACGCGGAACTTACTGTGGAATCCAGCTTTCAATTGCAACCTACTCCTAGAACGCTGTTTCGGTGAACGGTCAATAGTTGGCGCTACTGCTCCCGTCGGTCATAATAGACCCCTTCTTGACGTGGCCTCAACGGAGGATTTCACCTCCATCGGGGGTGCCGGTGGTGTAGTGGTTAGGACGCTGGCTGTTACCCGCCTGCTGCTTGGAAAGGTAGCGGGTACGAATCCTGCGCGAGTAGGATTTTTCTCAAGGTCACCCGGCCCCCAGTTTGCGTGGTTTTAGGTTTGAGGAGACCGCGCAAATTAAGCTGCCGATCGTAATCCCGGCCTAAGTCACCTACGCCACGGTGAGCATGACGAGTAATGAGTAATTTACCCATATATTTGTTGATCAAGCGCTATAAAATCAATAAAGAATCGAAATAGAAAATCTAAATTGGGCAAGAATGCTTTATTAACATATTAAAAATGATTTACGTAAAATATTTGGAAAAACGACCAGGGTTCGACTCCAAGGAAGAAATTTACATTTTCCATAAAATATCACGTAAACATCGACTTTTCGAAGTGCTGACTTTTATTATTTTTTAGATCTAAGTAAGAAGTAATTAACCTACCATCTTCGGAGCTAAACCGTTTTTTAAAAAAAATATACAATTTCTTATTCTTTTCAGCTTTTTCCGAATACATTTCGAAATCCCTCATACTAAACGTTTAATTCACATATTTTGAGGAAATCCTATCATTTTAACGGGGTGTTGCCTTGCCAACGAGTTACATTGTTAAACTTCGAAATCCTATTGTTATTTCAATCCTTATGGATGAAAGCCGGCTTTAAATGCTTTTAATACGATATTGAGAGAGACAGAGAGAAGGAAGGAGAGGAAAATGAATTGTTGCGTTATATGCGACAAGGAATACATCAGAATGTACAACATTAATCATTCGCATATTTAAATTACTTACACTCATCGTAGAAGGTCGAGACTTGAAACAACGAACGCCTAAAAGAACGAAAGTTGTTTTCCTTCGATACGATTTCCTTGAATACTCATCGAATCGATCAACAGATCCGTTTTTAATGCGAGAATTTGATGCATTTTTATTGTTAATGATTTTCGTTGTTGCCTGTTTCGAATAATTGGATGCCATTGACTTTGATAATCTATTAGCAAAATTTTCATTAAAAACTTCAACAGGCGTCTCCCTAGTTATTTAATATAGTTAAATTTTGAAGAATATATAAACATATTCTTATATTTCTTATTGAGACTAATAAGAAAAAATTTATCAAATAAAAATAAAATTTTTAAGAAAAAGTTTTTTAGATAGCTCACAAAAATTGTAAAAATATAAAAATGTTGTTATTAATAACTTATACAAAACGCACTGAATGAAAAAATAAAATTATTGAATTAATAGTGATATTGAATATATAAACTTTATGTTGCATTCTTTAATACATCTGAACTCATAATTAGAATTGAAAAATAACTTTTATATATTCAATATCTCTAGTAATTCAATAATTTATATTATTATTTTTTTAAATTCAGTGCGTTTTATATAAGTAATTAATAACAAAATTAATAAGTCTATTTTTACACTTTTTGTGCAACTTATAAAAGTCAGTGTCTTAAAAATTTTATTTTCAGTTGCCTACTTAGACTTTCCATGTCCGCTTCTGTGCCAATCTAGCGTTATTTCCGAGGTCTTTTATGCGAAGTATCCTTAGGCATATCTCAAGTTTAGCAGTTGAGGAAGATAAACATTCTGCAAGATTTAATAGAAATTTTGGTTTCCCGAGGAAGAAGTAGCATGGATATTTTACAGGGAGGCTGCAAATAATTTAAGTTCATTTCTCTATTTCATATCCTCATTCGAAGTATGTGCTCCTTTTAAAATACGTTATTACGTTAAAATAGATTCATAAAGGTTTATTAAAGATCGTACACTAATTCCGGCATTTATATTTTGCTACAATGACAAACGAAGTACGAACAATAAAACAACCAACGGCGCGTGAAAACTGCAGGGCTAATAATTGGTACTTGGTATTACATTCGCCGATCAATTGTGATTGATGAAACTTATACTCTGCCTCACAAAGTGAATCCTTTATCCTTTCATGTCCACATTCACCACCACTCCAAAAAACGCATTCCTCGCACCTCCCTTCTCTTCTAAATCGCCTATATCATTGCGCGCCAGGGAAGGATAAAACGTTTACAGTTATATAGAGATGATCCAACAGTTCTGCCGAAAGCCCATTAGAAACCGATCGGTTAAACGTTCAGTGCATAGCCTTCATATATTGCTTACTATTAGGAGAAATATGAGAGTAATTGATGTAGGGTCGCTAGCTTTCATCGTTCATACAAATTTCAATCGCTTAACGTGCCTTCATAAAAAATATAGGAAAAAAAGTATCATAGAGAGCGACTTGTGTTTAAATGAAAATTTTCAGGCAATTGTTAAAATAATTATACTTTAAACGAAGTTTCACAAGTACTTCTATGTATACCAAAAACGCTATATCTTGTATGTTTGTTTGAGTGCCCAGCCAATTCGCCTCTCTTACAGAAAAAATGGGTATCTCAGAGGTAGTGCAAGGAATAGCCGGAGAAGGGAGGAGGGAAAGCCGGTGCCGGCGTTTGCCTGCTCTTACGAAAAACACCAGGGGGGCCAACGGCTTAACGTCCCTTCCGAAGGACGGAACAGCTGGATTTGCGCGGTCTCCCCAAACCACACAAACAGGTGGCCGGGCAACCTTGGAAACCTTGCGCAGGATTCGTGCCCGCTGCCTTTTCAAGTAGCAGGCGAGTAGCAGCCAGCGTCCTAACCATTACACCACCGGCACCCCTACTATATCGAGGAGCAGCTGATAAATCCCAACGCGGTAGAGGGACAGATGTTCCTTCTCATTGAACCGAAAGATGTCGTCGCCGTCATGAGAAGCTTCGGCAATCATTGCGCTCCTGGGAAAGATGACATCTCTGCCATTGTTATCAAGTAGCTCCCGTTAGCAGCAATAGAGTAACTAATAGCTCTCTACAACGGCTGTCAGAAGCTTGGATACTTCCCTGAGGATTGGTAGAGGGCAAAGATAATCTGCATCCCGAAGTGTAAACTTACCTTGGGAACGGCAGAAGACTATCTCCAGATTTCACTCCTAAACATTTTTGGGAAGATGTTTGAAAGACTCCTGCTGAAGCCGCTGCTCAGTCATCTGATGAAGGATAACACTCTCCCCGCATAGCAGTTTGGCTTTCGAAGACAGCATTTCACTATCCATCAACTGACGAGAGTCACAAGCTTCATAACCAAAGGCTTCAGCATCGGTCATAAGACAGCGGCGGACATTCTGGACATAAGCAAAGCATTTGATCGGGACTGGCACGCGAGTCTACTTGCTATGATGCTCTGAGTGGAATTACCTCGAACATTTATCCACCTCACTAGCTCCTATCTGGAGAGGAGAATATTTAAGGTGAACTGCCCCATCCCATGCGTGCAGGCGTGCCGCAGTGTTCCGTTCTTGGACCAGTGCTCTTTAACATATTTACCCTATATTTCCTTCTGAATCATGGGCGCCAAACAATTGTCGATCTCTATGCTGATGACGCTGCGGTGCTTTCAAGATCTGCCAAGAAAATCATGGCCGGAATCTACCTCCGAAGCACGTTGGGAAGGATCTGTGAGTCGTACAGCAGAAATAGACTAGCTGTCAACCCCTCAAAGACTGTGGCAGTGACATTTCGGCCTGGCAACTCCACGCGTCCGCCGGAGAACATCGCTGTCCAAGGACATAACATCCCATGGTCCAGCGAGGATCTTGGTGTCTTCTTGTAGAGCTCCAAGTAAAAATTTCTGAAATCGTTCCATTTGTAAAAAAAAAACAGTAAAAGGCTCCCACCCATTAAAATACACGATTGATTGTGTTTTTTTAATTGAGCGAGTCTACGCCACAAGGTACTCGTAAATTATGTATACATATAATTTTATATTATTTCACGGATTTAAGCGATTTTTTAAATTTGATGAATTACTCCGGTACTAAGACTTTATCGTAAGCAGCGACATACTGTTCCCCTGACACAAATGTTTCAAGAATATGACACCGATTATTAGATTTTTCAAACTTTGAAACCGGCGCTGCAACTGACAGACTAGTGTAAATTATGGTCTTTCATACTCCGTGACGCATGAATATTTCAAATCATCAAATTTTGCGTTGTTTGATTTAACCTGGTTCATTTTCCTTCGCAGGGAGGCGTTGGAACTTTCACAGCGGCAGCTGGCCTTGGCGGAAGCCCTCGACCGACCCGGATTGCGAGCCGAGGCCTGCCTGAATGCGGCCCGCGCCCATGAGCGCCTCGGGGCACTCGGAAGGGCCCTGGCCTACGGAAGACACTCTCTTTACAATGAGTGCGACCAGTGTCTGACCGCCGGCCACGCCCATCTTGCGGTAGGAGGCGTGTACCTGCAGATGGGACACTTCCACCGCGCCCTCCAGTCTTTCCAAAGAGCACACAAGTTGGCAGCGGCATTACGAGATGCGGCCCTCGAACTACAGGTGCTGTTGCAATATACTCGTTAATTTAAGCGGCTGCAGAAGTTCTTTCGATCAATGAAATAAATCTCCAATAATGAGTTGCCAATTAATCAATTATAGAAAATAGACGAATGATGTTTTCTCGTTAAACGTTTGTGACTGATTTGAATTAAGTACGGTATAAACCGGTAATATAAAAGATTATCGACAATAATGGAAATAGTTCGGATTAAAAAATCTTCTAATAAAATTTTCTATTTTAAAATTTGGAAGTTTGTTAACTCATGAGAAAGAAATGACATGATGCATGTCCACGATATTACACAAGTTTCCTTCATCTGGTTAAAGATTAAAGAAACTGTCAACTCTTTTAAGTGCTATTCGGGTATCAGCAGATTTTGGTATGGACATTACCTCGTCATCACACTCATTATTTTCACATAGTTCAGTATCCAGATGTTATCGTAAAATATTCGATGTCTTTGTCTGTTGAAATAAATGAAGTAGAAAAATGATTATGGACCGCTATACGGTCATTAAACGTGATATTCGATGAAAAATTCGAAATGCTGAAGGTAGTGCATAATTTATTGCCCAGGTCGTATTCATTAGATAGACCTTCAGACATTATCGTTTTATACCTTAATAAATATTACCACCCGATGCTGCTACATTGCAGGATATTAGGAAAAAATTGTGTTAAGTTATCCTCTATATTAAATCTTTAGTATACCTGTGTATCTTGACGACTAAGTCCGTGAATCGTAACCTACAACTTCTCGACCCATTTATGCCCAGCGCCCTATTCATCGGTGTTTTTGAGCCAGGGCCGTCTCTAGGATCCGCGTGACCCTCTGCCCCACACGTAGTAAAGTGATATATTTATAATTTAGTCATTATTACTTTTTAAACAATGAAAAATAAATACAATTATAATTTTAAATGAAATTCGCAGAAATTACACAAAACGTTGATCTATCAGTTTTAAATTTGCAAAGGACCTTCGGCGGACGCTACGGTTATTGGTATGGTAGGAATTATTCATTCTGCAGAGTATTTCCGTGTTTAGGTATATTTCATGCAATCTATTTTTATGCAAGATATTTAAAATACCAATTAAACTATGGTTTTCTGATACAATTATTGATAACATGTTTAGTTCTTCAGTAAGCTCTATTCCATCTACTTCGCTTTCGGAATCCAAGTTGGTTTCGTCCTTCAAAACTTGCTGTATATCGCAACAGACTTTCTGCGAGTTAATTACAACACCAGTTTTATGTTGGCTTGTTTTGCATGAACCCAGATCGAGAAACATATTCTCCGTATTGATCAAATCGGCAGGATAGGGAGTTCAACGCCATATCTATGACCCGTATAAAGAAATCCGTTCGAAATCGCTCATTCGTGTTCCCGATCTATCGTCCTAATTTTCGAATTAAAAATTTTTCCTTTTACCCTTAATAGAAAATTCTGTATAGGCCAGTGTCTCTTTTATGAGTTATTTAGCTACTTCTAGAGCTTGATTAAATTCTTCATTTCTATACGTATTTAATGGCGATTTCAAAGCATCCAAATTTAACTGCCATATCTAACGGAATTTGAGCAGATTGTAGGACCTTACTGGCTTTATTTACAGCTAATGGTATGTTATACCAAATTAAAATGGAAGGTAAAAATTCGAAGCTGTTTAATTCATGGGAAAAGGGTACATTTAGTGCTTCTTATTTGCGACGTTATCATACCCTTGTTCTCTGCTATACTTCAACGAGATTTTCGTTTCATTCAATTCATTTTAATATAGCTTCGAAAAGCCATTTTCCTTTTGTATATGAGATTTCCAAAAAACTTTCGTAGTGTTCCACTACTTCTACATTTCTATTTTCAACATAAACTTTTCTTATTCTTAGTGGCATTTGCTCTTTTTGGCTTACGTATGTATAATTAGCATTAACAACTTTTCCAATGATATTATTTTTCACTTCGGAAATCAAAATTAGTATTAGTTCATTTTGTATTAATCGATCTAATAATGATTCTTAATGTCAGTTTGTTGGTAGCGTTGTAAACAGGTTATAACAAAAACAAAACACAGCATATTTTACTTCTGAGTAAACCAGCCACGTCCATTTATCCGCTCGCCATTTTTAAAATCCAAAAAAGGTAGCCAGAGAAACACCTATTCACTATATTCTATTCTATTAGAAAATCCCTTAGAGAAGGTGAAATAAATTTAGGGCAGTTACCTGGATCTGATGTCACATCAGAATTCCTAGCGTTTTCAGCAGGTTCAGTGCCACTAATATTTATATAAACGTTATTCACGGCATCGGAAGAAGGTAATGACGTGCTTGGGTATGATGTCAAATCAAGATTCGATTTTTCAGTAAGTTATTTTTCTTCACTAACACTGTTTTGAAACTTTAATCACCGAAACTGAAGAAAACTATTTTTACCACTCTCTATATCAGATATTACTTCTCTGGAGTGCTATTGAAGAACTTGTTAAAGGTTCCTTTTGTTTTTTGAATTTCTCTTGCGCTTCTTTCTTTTTTCAGATCCACTTAAGTCAGTGGTTCTCAAACATTTTTGGTTGGTGCCTCCCTAAACATAATAAACATAATATAATATGAGGCACATAGTAAAGCATACGATATAAACAAATGTCGTTTGTTAAATTGAAGAAATTATGATTACATATAGTAATATTTCGGAAAAAAGTGTTCTTTAGTTAATAGTTTCATAGTTCACAAATGCATTCATAAACTTTAAATTATTAATTTGAATGCCTGGGATGTTCTTGTCGAGCAGAACAAAGCCTATCAAAGCGGGGTGTCAGAGTTGGTAAGGCAACACTGTGACCATCCTCATTTCGTTATTTAGAATAATTGGATATTACTGCCACAGCAGAAAATCTACATCCACACAAGTAAGATGGGGCAAATGTAAGCAGTATATTTATTGCCTTCTCCGTCAATATCGAATAAGGCGTAATTTGGATAACGGGGCTATTCGGATAAAGTTAAGCTTTAGCGCTCGCTAAAAAGATACAATGCACCCCAAGAGGTCAGGCAGTATATTGTTAAATACACGGTTGTGTTGTCACGTTGTCGTGTTCAATTGGTCTTAACAGAGGATTCTGTGGAATTTTTTTAACATATGAAGGTAGGCTTATATGCTACCTGCATTTCTCTGTTGCTAATATTGTAGATAAAACTTTAAAAGATTTGCGAAAAGGTTTTTAACTTGCAAAGTTAAGTTTGGATTTTTATCTCATTCGCTGCTTGTCTCTCTCCCTCTCTCTCTCTCCCCCTCTCTCTCTCCCCCCTCTCTCTCTCTCCCCCCTCTCTCTCCCTCTCTCTCCCCCTCTCTCTCGCCCCTCTCTCCCCATCTCTCTCTCCCCATCTCTCTCTCCCCATCTCTCACTCCCCTCTCTCCCTCCCCCTCTTTCCCTCCCCCTCTCTCCCTCCCCCTCTCTCCCTCCCCTCTTTCCCTCCTCCTCTCTCCCTCCCCCTCTCTCCCTCCCCCTCTCTCCCTCCCCCTCTCTACCTCCCCCCTCTCTCTCTCCTTCTCTCTACCTCTCTCTCTCTCCCTCTCTCTCCCCCTCTCTCTTCCTCTCTCTCTCCCTCTCCCCCCTCTCTACTTCTCTCTCCCTCCCCCCTCTCTCCATCCCCCTCTCTCCCTCCCCCTCTCCCTCCACCTCCCCTCCCCTTCCCCTCTCCCCCCTACCCTCCCCCTCTCCGTCCCCCTCTCCGTCCCCCTCTCCCTCTCACCCATTATTAAATAATGGCTTGTAAAATGTGACCGGATATAGTGCCAGAAATGCAAAGGGTGGTTTCATAAGATATGTGTGGGTGCTAAAAGGAAAAAACAGTTCACTTGTGGTCGCTGCTAGTAAAAGGATATTTAAGTATAAATTTGTGTTATCCGAATTGCCCCACCTAGTTATACAATTAGCCGTACTATTTTTTTTAAATTGCAACTTTGGAGGATAATTAATATATTCAAGAATAACATTTTAAGAATCATTTATATGCATTCTCTTTTTCTTTGTATTTAAACAATGCATCCAGTTATCAGCTGATATACTAATAAAGTTATTTATTAATGCTTTTATTTTTTAAATTGCATTTGAGTATGAAATTATCCAAATTACCCTGCTCTTCCCTATTCATTATTCCTTTCCAACCAATTCCCCCTCTATTTATTCGGTTGAAAAATCTGGCGCAATGCGTTACCACTGCACAAGTCTTTTTATTAGCTGTTCTTTATCTATAGGCAATATATCAGTCTTGGAATAATTAGAAAATGGATTTCGAACCTATTCAAATTTAGTTAAATCAATTTCTTGAAAGTAATGGTTGAAATAATTTTCTGCGCTTTCCAAAAGTTTTATGAAAACATCACTTTCAATTGAACTTGTATATTCGTCACTTGCACTTTTCAATGTTGGGAATGTAATGTAATTTCAAATTTTTTTATTCCATATCTCGAATTGCTTAAGAAAATTTTAATTTTATCGCTGCAATTTAAAATGTGTATTTTTACACCTTTCATAAACGTATTTAACACGTTTATTTTTTCAGAAATGTCAACCAACTATCCATATTTATGCACCCCTCATTTAGAAGGTTCATTTTTGCTGTTAGCGAGAATTTTGACGATTTCATTTCTTTACTCAAATACTCGCTTTAAAAACTTTCCACAGGATAGCCATCGTGCTTCACAATAAAATTGCTAAGCTGTATCCTCACAGTCCATATCTTGGCATAATTCAGCAAACATTCTAGCTTTTAGCGGACGTGTTTTTATGTAATTTACAACACGTACAGTAATGAAAATTTTCATGTAATTCCGAGCTCAAATATTTTGATGCTAATACTTCCCTTTGTAACATGCAATGTGTCCAGATTGCATTTTTCGCTTTTTATTTAATTAACACCCTAAGTCCACACCTGCCATCCTTTGGTGCTCCATCTGTACACAGGCCAGTACAGTTTTCTATGAAAAATTGGTTAATTATTTTGGATTGTTCTTCATATATACATAGTATATTGAGAATGTATTGTTATCGTGAAAAATTCGACTTTGAGATTTTGATGGAAATACACGTTTTAGGTGTCCCCGATTCCATAAAAGTGGTTTTCGCAATGCCATGTCTATCTGTCTGTCTGTTAGCTCTTCTATGGCCCAAACGCTTGCAAAAAATGGAATTATATCTTGTTTTTGTGCAATATATAATTTTTTGCAGACCCATTTTTTATAAAAATGATATTGTGTAAAAATTAAGTGTAGTTTATTCTTGGAGATTTTTTGAAAATTTTGATTTACTCAAAAATGGCTCAAGTGAATTTGATTTAAATCAATCAAATTGTAGAGCCTGATGTCACAAATAATACAATCTAAGCGATATATCTCTTGATATAACTATATGGCGTCTAGTATATGACGTCACGCCTCCGCCGCGATCCATTCAAACTCCTACTACAGCCTTACGGTTAAACTAAATCGAATGATATCACATATTTAGTGATAATATCATTCATAAAAGGCATTCTGATGAGATAAACGATATTGTGAAAAAATTAAGGGTACTTTATTCTAGGATATTTTAAAACAAAATTTGATTTACAAAGGCTATAAGGATTTTCATTAAAATACAAGTGGCGTTATTTGTGGACAAGACGCTCAGCGTACGCGTCAGAGGGGATTCCGGGGATTCCCTAGTCTAAAATTCCGTACTTCACCGTTAACGCCACGCGCTTATTAGCGAGAGGTATTAGACGTGAGAGGTTGATTGTGTCAGTTACTTTTGTTCTGTTGCTACGCATTATTAATATAATTGGCAGTGAATTGCCAAGCACACAGTTAATTTCGGGGTAAAAAGTGTAATGAGATCAAACGTATATACCTACGTATACGAGAAATTTTGTGCAATGTATATTGCGCCGTTTAGTTTTGATAGACTTACAAAATAATTAAACTTCTCCTATTTTTTTCTAATTGAATATCTCACATATGTAATAAAATGTATCTTTTCCAACATCGGTTGCTTTATCAACTTGTAAATCAAATTGTGTTGATTTTAAGTTTTCCATTAATTGAATACACAAATAGTGAACCAGTTCTTATTTGTACTGTAATATTAGAGAGAGGATTTTTTTAATTCTTTAGCAATTGATTCGCCAAACAACACTTCTGCCATATCAATTGTAGCCGGTAATAATAAACTCTCGCCAATTGTGTGCGGTTTCTTACATTTTACGACTCTGTAAGATGCTTTATATGATACCAATAATAGTCTTGACTGTACAACAGTTAACTTGATGAGTGCTTTTGTTTGAGCTTCGTTTTGTTTAAGCTTTCTTTCGTAAAACTCTCTTGGCTTATTAAAATTCTTGATGACATTTTTCTAAATGCCGTTTTAGCTTGCAAGGTCTCATACTGTCTGAAGCCAGAACCTCATTACATAATGTATACTAAGTTCTCTCTACATCACCGACATTTTTAAAAGTAAACCATATGCCAAATATTCCTTTCTATATTTACTTTTTTTGAGGTGTCCTGGTTTTTGTTAGTTCTTAATTTTACTGGTGCCTGGACAGTCTTCATTACTTTTTCGCTTACAACCAATTATAATATTTTACATTTATGGGGTCCTAAAAAAATAGATACTTTTAATTACAATTTTAAAAATATCAAAATAAATTGTAAATTTATATTTTAAAAGATCCACCGAGTACTCCCGTGAGAGCAGAGAGACGTGAAAATGTATGTATTATATACAAAAAGCTACTTTATAAATAAATCAACCGGGGCAGGCAGCCTTGCGCCGAGCATATTGGCCCTCCGGGTGCAAGCAGTTTATACCGCTTCATAAGATCTTATAAAAGCACCCTGGTCCAGATTTTTTCAACTTTTAGCTCGCAAATTCTATTTAATTTAAGAAAAAATATAGTAAACTAGGGGCTTCGACCCTGGCGCCTACTGCGCAAATCCTCGATTTGTTATTAATTATTGCTAGAAATCAGTTCAAAATACTCCGTATCAATGGCAATCGTTATTAAGTTTTTATTAATTACATTTTTATCAGAGAGTATTCAAATTATTATTATTTGCATTACTTGAATGTGAAACAAGTTATTCAAATCCTTTATAGCTTATGTAACAAGCATCTGCAAAGAATGACGCTATGTAAACAATAAACAGATTTTACCCGTACTTTAAATGCATGCAGAATAATAGGTATAAATTTTTCATATTTGATACTGATAAACTTCAAGTTCTGAATTTGGCATAGCGGTAGATAGAAAAATAGCACGACTATCTGAAAGCAGAAACTAGATGGTCTCTTTCTAGGCCTTTTTTGATTTCTCAGCGACAGGGTTAGAAATAATATACCAAATATTATAAATTATTTTATAAAATAAAAAAAACTTATTTAGTAGAACTCATTTATTTAAGCTGTGAAAATCCGGTAAGAAATATTTATAGATATTTGCTGCATTTGAATAACATGCAAATAGGATCTAGCTTAGTTAGACACAAGATATTTTTTCAAAGTTGTATAATGTATATTGTCCTGAAAATATACCGTAGAAAATTTGATTAGAAAGTTATTGAAGACCACTTATCACGATAGAGGACGACTACAAAGGCTCTTATCAGCCATGGCCACCTTTAGTGTCTGCTCCAGGCACAGCAGTGGCTTTGGCATCACACTTCCTCTTGATTCTCTCGGTCCTAATTCGAGAGTATGATCTCTTTTAGACTCGCATTTCTCACAAAATTGCTATCTTGGGCTTATCTTCCGCCATTGGACTGAATAATCTTCAATATTATCTCCATTGGGATTTTTATTACATTTTTCATAGGAAGCAAAAGAGGTTGGTAATTTTTAAAATTTCGGATTTTATCTGAACTACTCCAGAATTTAACCATGTTCCTTTATATGGAGCCGTATTTTTGTTTTTGTAAAAAATATAGTTTTTTCATTTTCTCTCTATTAATATCAGAATAATAAATTTAATTGAGTTTCCAGATTACTTCGAAAACTTTAGAATTCTGTTCACAGGCAAACTGAAATTAAAATCTCACGCACGATACTTCGATAGCCATTATATATGTCTTTCCGTAGGTGTACGTGGGGCTGTCGGAGTTGTTCGGGCGCCTGCAGGACGCCGAGCAGAGCGCTCGTCTGGCAGCCAAGGCTTACGACCTCTCCAGAGGGCTGCAACTGGGGGACCTAAACTCCCGCCACCACCGAGCGGCGCTGCTCCAGATGGCCGCTGCCCTCCGCAAGCAGGGCGAGGTCGGAGACGCCCAAGACTATTGCAATGTGAGTTACAAATCATCAACCGTCCTACAACTTACTCCCTTCAGTCCAAAACTGTCACTGATCTCAAAAGGGTGCCACTTTTCTGCGTGCAGATATCGAAAAATGTTTTTGTAGTTCATCGTTCAAATTCACTATATGCCTTTTCAAACAATTATTTACTTGATTAGGAGTGTCATTGCGTTAAAAATAAAAAATAAGTGCTGATATATTGCTGCCACTGCGGGACTTATCTCCCATTTGGTCCCGTAATGGCGTATCAAAAGACACCGCTAAAGCGAACATAATTCCTCGTGTAATAAGTAAAGAATAGGTTCCTTTTAGTAAACTTCATTCTGATAGAATTGTTACATATTTCCTTCATTACTCACATCATCATTATGAGAAATATTCAACAAGGTATACTGGGAAGGAAAATAGTCTAAATTAGGAGAACACCTTAGTTACCAGCGCCTTGCTGATGAAATACTGTTTGCATGAAGCTCAGAAGTGCTCCGTATAACAGCGGATGAACTGGAGTGGAAAAGCCAAAAAACTGGACTGAAAACGAATCTTAATAAAACAAAGATCATGTAAAACTCCTTCACTATCCCTAAGGTAAATATCAACGAAGGAAGTCGCGAAATACGTTTATTTGGCGAAGGTTATCAACAAGGACGGATCACTTTTTGGAGAAAACAACACCAATGTAAAGATTGCATGGAGTGCGTTCGTTCGGAATGCAAACATGGTAAAATCAAATACCACAATCTTTCCAAATAGGATATTGTAACGGTTTATTGTGTTCTGCTTCCTTTGACTTATGGCTGTTTGAAACATGAGCAGTGAATACCAAAATAGTCCAGTGCCTACAAACAACGCCCAGGAGCATATAAAGATATATTCCAGAGAGAGTCGAAAGAGGCAATTGAAAAATCTTCTACCACATATCTTTTATTTACTAGTATAAAATCAATTTCATTTTTATGCCAGTGGAACCCATCCAGATCCATTTTCTGTTGTGGTATTTTTAAAAAAGGAGTTCATCATGTAAAGGCTGGTATATTCGGCAATGTATACAGGTTTCCTTTTCCGTTTCTGTTTCCATAGCCCAATTTTCCAAATTAACATTCAAATTCCTTTCATTATCCTACATTAGTGTTGAAATCAGCAATGCTCACTCTTAGATGGCTGTTTTGACATAAGTACTCTAACCTCTTGATAGCAATTTTCCACTCCTTGAAGCTAGTACATAGTCTTGGATTATTTGCTGTTGATACCTCTTATTTGTTTAAATCACAGGCTCACTCATTTGAACTTTCCACCTCCACGATATTGCTTTAATTTTTGTTTTAGACGAACCCAACTCATTTAGTCTTTCTAGTTTTCTATAATAAAAACTATGTTCACTTTTCGTTTCCAGCAGACCTACTATCTTTCTTATTATCTCACCAAGCCCCAATGCATCACAATTTATCTTCTTTGGTTTTTCTTAGACCTCTTGACAGAGTCCGGTAACTGAAGGTAGCTAGGCTGAGGTTAAGAAATTCCGTGAGGAAGGAAAAGAGTAATAATAGCTGTTTAACCCCGAAGGAGATTTAAAGGTTGTGCATATCATGTATTCATCAGAGAGGTTTCTGGACATGTACTCCACTTGTAATTATGGGCACAAAAAAATTTAACAGCATTAAACATTAGCCCTAAATACTTTACAATCTCTCTGTACCATCTGTCGCTGTTCTTCTTCTTAATTTCTTCTAATTTCTTGGGATCCACTCAATGGCTGTAGATTCCCAACGCTGATCGTTCCTTCTTGAAAATTGACACACACGCTACCACTTGAACGCCTTCTGTTCTGGCTCATAAATACAAGTGTCCTCTTTCTTACGTCCTCGTATCTCTTGCAGTTTCTTCAGGTGATCTCTAAGATTCGTCTTTCGATGCTTTTCTGCGTTTCTGTAGGCACTGGACTAATCTAGCATCTAATCTAAACTCTTTCTCTACCTTGGTCTCAACAACCGAACGTATCTCTGCATTTGCGGTCTCCCAACTACAAACTTTCGTCCGCCTAATCCCATCTTTTATTAAAGATTCTAACCAAATTCTTCGACGTCTCAAATTTCTCATTTCCCCTCTTTACAATGGATAACACAGAAAATATAAAAACATAAAAATTAGTATCAGAGGATTATTTTAAATTGAGCACTTTTAGTAAAAAAGTGCATGAAATGTCGGTCAGCAAAGAAATGCTTTACTATTATGCTTCTGGAAAGACATACGATAGACACATGACATAGCAGTGACTTTTGAACATCATTTAACAGAGCGCGTAAATTTTATTTATGCTTGCAGCTCATATTAAATTGCATTTTATAATAGCAGCGAATGAAGGTATATTGAGGAACATTAATTGTAACTCAAAATCACGTTCTCTATATTCACCGCACCCAAGCGGCAGTCGAATATGTACATTTTAATGGTATTCCACAATAGCTTAATGTCTCTTTGCTCCGGGACGGGAGTAATTACGATTTGGGTAACCGTTCGACATAGTAAAACAACCAATAATAACCCCATTGCACAGACAATTGTTATATAAAACAATGTTTTTTATAAAACTTAAAACTATGATTCGCGCACTACATTTTGTGAGAAGTTACTGAGAAGGAATAAAACAATAATTCTGTTTTCCAGGAGGCGATAAGGCTGTCCCTCGTGTCGGGTGATCAAGCCACGTACGCCAGAAGCATTCGAATAATGGGGGACATCTTTAGGAAAAAATCTGAGATAAACGTAAGTTAAATTTATTGAAACGAATAACTGAACTCGACTAATGAAGAATATTTGCTACAGCGTCCCGCCTTTGAACTTCTCATGCGACCCCTTGATCTGTTATCCTTCGCTCCCCGTCGCCAATGCAATACTCACTCGCCAACCACAATTACGTCGATTTATCTCATAGACCTATCTATTTACATATTTCTTTTGTCGTTAACAACACTATCCCTCCATTGAAATCTTCTCACTGATACTTTTCCTTTGTAAGGTGTAGTTATTGTCTTTTCTCCGGTTTTTTATTGCCGTCAATGTGCGTTAAATGAGAAATCTAACTTCTTTACCGTAAGGTTAGATTTCTCATTTAACATCAATTTCGTCGTAGTCTCCACCTTTACCTGCCTGTCAATGTTTGTTGATCTTATGTATGGTTTAATATTGTAGATATTTTGTTATTTTGTTGTTTAATTCATTTGTATACGTTATTTATACTAAAATTAACTGCCACTATATTCTAGACCTGTTTGTTTGTGTCTTTGTCTGGGAAAGATTTGGTGGGACCTTAAGTGGAATAACTGGAGAACTTAGTAAGATTTCGATGAAAACTATTATTACTTTCTCCATACGTAATATATCAAGGGGAAAGTATTGTTTTCGTGAAAAAAATCGACTTCTAGATTTCAACGGAATTACACGTTTTGAGGTCTCCTGAACACGTTTTGACCATCTTCTCGATGTCTGTGTGATTGCTTTATTTTGGGTGCTCTAGCTCAAAAACTATTAATCAGGTCAATGAGAAACTTTTTAATTACCATTTTCATAACAGCTACAAGAACTTATTAGTTTTTGGCAAAAATTGATCAAACAAAAGTGGGTGTTTACCCTTCTCACTTATCCGTTATTTTTTAATATTTGCTTTAATATTTGATAAGTGTAAAATTATATTTTTATAAAAGTTGTTGGAAATTTTAGTTTCTACAACCTTTGCTTGAAACATTTTTCCATATAATGTGTCGTTTAAGAGATATCTTATATTATTAGCTGTCACCATCACGCCACCTACCGATGACTTAGTTACGCCTTAGTAACGCTCCTTATTCTATTCTTAATTGTTGGAGCTTTGTGGCTATATCCAATATCAGAAGGCTATGGTTTGAGTTTATTTCTGTTCTTTGTAAAGTCTAAAATTTCCTCGCAATTTCTTAAAATATTTATTATTATGTAACCTATTTGGATTATTTAGAAATTTTACAGATATGGAGAAAGTCATGTGGGTGCCACATCAGTTTTTTACTATCTGGAACATATTATAGGACTTTTATATTTACTACTAACTTTTAGTGCATATCAAAGTTGGTTCAATTAATTATTTATTTTAACTTTATTGTTACTTATACTCCATTCATATTTTCCTGTCCATCACGGAAGTAAATAAATAAATAAATATTTCTTGTTAATCGAGCCAATGGAGAAGAAAGAGATTTTGGCTGATTACCGTATATACTCGTTTATAGATCGATCGCAAATTTTTACATTCTCCATATACGAAGTATAGAGAAAGTATTGTTTTCATGAAAAAATCGAACTCGAGATTTCAACGGAAATACATGTTTTAAGGTTCCCTGAACACGTTCTGACTAGTTTCTCAATGATTTCTGTGTGTCAGTCTGTCTGTCAGTCTGTATGTGATAGATTTTTGTGGGCGCTCTAACTCAAATACTATTAAACAGATAAACGCAAAATATTATATTTAATATTTTCATAATAGTAAAAATATCTGATTAGTTTGTGGTAAAAATCGGTCGACCGAAAGCGGGTGTTTACTCTTGTCACTTATCCGTTATTTTGAAATATTTGCTTTAATATTTGATAAATCTATAAATGTGTTGGAATAAAAGTTATAGGAAATTTTTATTTTCTACAACTTTTGTTTGATACCTTTTTCCAAATAATGCATTGTTTAAGAGATATCTTATATTTTTAGTTGCCACCACCACGCCACCTACCGAAGACTATTGTTAACAATTGACGCTTAGTTACGTCTTAGTAACGCTCCTGGAAGTAAATATTGACAACAATCCCAGAGCTAACAACATGTAATTTGCCATATAAATATGGAGAAAGTCGTGTTGCCCACATAAGTTTATTTAGTAGAGATAATTGTTTTTTCGAACTTATCGTGTATAAGTGGACCCCAGTTTTTCAGGTGTAGTGGAATGAAATTTTTGTATGGAGTACGTGTAGATCCGTTTACTTCAACGCGATAAGTGCAAGAGGACAATTTTTTGCATCTCCATAATACTTCGAATACCAAATTAACTTCGTGGTATCAAGCAGCAGTGAAGTAGTGCGAAGTTTCACCCAGGGCCATTGTGTGACATCAAGTCTTTACATTGTATACTCTGGATAGATTTTGCATTTCGTACCGTAAAGGAGAAATATTTATCAGCTTAAGTTTAGCAAAGAAAACGAAACAGCAACCTCAATTATTGTTTGCGAAGATAATAATAGTTCACGAAAATAGTACCAGTTCGAGGAAATAATTGTAGTTTACAAAAATACGTAATATTAGTCTACAAAATTAATTCCTTGTATTACTTTTTATTATTTAATGGCAAATAATTTACATGAAATGAAAGTAATGTATTTTGTAGACTATAATTAATTTTGTATTGTTGTTATAATTCTATTTTTCAGTCAAATCTAGCTTCATTGTGTTACGCCCTATTATCTTTCAATTTCTATTATTCTCTGTTCTTTCCTTCCATGCGGTTGATAAGAAGTACTATTATTTAACCCATAGTTAAAGAGGTCCGGAAGAAAATGAAGTTGAAACACAAAGTCATCAAATTTGCAGAGAACACTAACAATTGTATAGCAGAAAGAGAGTTTAATGTATCAGAATAGAATTTTCGGGATTGGAAGATACTTCTTGCACAATTGAGACAGCCCCAAAAGTAAATGTGCAAATAGAGGAAAACATAGTAAGTGGCTGGAACTAGAAAAGGAAGTGGAAAAATATGTTCTTGAAAATCGCTCAAATGGAACAGTTGTTTCCCGTGGATCAAATCTTACCTGGTTCTTGAATAAAAAAAGATGCTTAGGTATGACAGACTTCAAAGCAAGCTCTAGTTGGTGCGCGAGATTCATGAAGAGACAGGATTTCGTTCTGCGATAGCGTCTACAGACAGAACTTGTCGACAAGATTACGAAGGTTCACAGGTTTATTATTAGACATCGGCAAAAGAAGGGATATAGGTAGACCGGTATTGGAAATATGGATGAAACTCCCATGTATTTCGATATTCCATCAAGTCAGACACTAAACAAATTTGGAGATAAAACAGTGCTAATAAAAACGACGCCATGAAAAAACTAAATCCATGGTGGTATTGGCTTGTATGACTGATGGCACCAAACTAAAGCCAATGGCATTTATGAAAAAAACCTACTCCTAAACAGAAATTTCCAAGTGGCCTAATAATTTACTTTCGCGGTAAATAATGGATGGATGAAGATTTTTAAAAATTGTGGTTGAAGAGAGAAAATCAGACCACGAAGTTGACTTCCAATCGGGTTCAGGAAATGGAGTCCGAGCCCGAAGGTGAAGGAAAACCTCCACTCACTTACGGCATTTTATTATTGTCTTTGGCCGCAAGTCCTCAATACAAAATTTCATGAAAATCCGGTCCTTAGAAACCAAGAAATAATATGCGTACGGACGGACGGAGATTGCGAAAGTAATAAGCGCCTACGTTGGAAACGAAACGCTCCAACTAATGGGAAAAGGAAGAAAAAAATCCAAGTAACTAGCTTAAAAGAGTTGTGGAGATTCAATCACCCCGCACCCCTGTTAATGTCATTAAATTTCGCGCGCTTGCTCCGGGGTTAATAACGCCGAGAAACTATAATGGCGTCATATGTAATTTGCGATTTTTTATCATGATGCTTTCTAAAAGGCAAGCATAGTGACGCAATAATCCTAACAAACAAATTATCCTTATTTTTCTATAAATTTTAGAGTAACAGAAAGGCTATTGTCTTAAGCGCTGAGGGAGAGAGAGAAATAAATGGAGGGAAACAGAGAAGGAGGAAGAGATAGAGAGACAATGGTCTTTTAAGGCGAAATTGAGATTGGCAGTCTATATTTCCAGAGAAGGAGAGGGATGCGGAGAGGGAGGGAAAATGGTAGGGAGGAGGACGGGAGAGAGAAAAGGACGAAGAAGGGGAATTGCCTTAAATTTAATATTTAATCCACACATACCCGTCATATGTGACGGGCAATTATGCTAGTTATATACATAATATCCTTATTCTGTCCGTCCGTTGGTCCGCTGGAACGCTCTATAAAAATCTCCATAAGAGAACATTTAAAAATCCCTTTCTTCCCTTCCCTTCTTTGGCAAAATTAAATTAGAAGAAATTCATCTACTATCTTAGGACAGGGACCATTTTAACGAAAAATAAACATATTCTTATTTGTAGAAACTTTTCTCGGGTACACAACCGGGTCAAAGTTTGATCTAGGATCAACGTTTCGACGGCTGACTCTGCCATCTTCATCATCATCCAACGTCGAAACGTTGGTCCTAGATCAAACTTTGACCCGGTTGTGTACCCGAGAAAATTTTCTACAAGCAATCCACCGGGAAGGCACCAGATCCATATTCTTATTCTTATCGTCGATTTTAGCCTTCGGTACGAAATCGCCCATATTTATTGGACAATTATAAGCTTTTTGCGATACATTGCGTTGCCAACCGTGTCATTGTTAAACCTCGAGATAGTATTGTGGGCCTTATAATATATGCGTAATTAAACCGTGCTTTGAATGCTTAAGTATAAGAGAGAAGGCGCCCGAATTTTTTATAATTAAAATCGTGTTTATCATTAATTTCTTTTCAATTAACTTCACATTGGTAATTAACTATTTTTATAGTTATTTTGATAGTTTTTTTCAGTGCATCTTATAATTTACCGGAGTTGTAAATTTGCATCGCATATATGAATCACGCAAAAAGCCATTCCTTGCCATGCAGAACTTTTTCGTTTACATTTAAAAATATTTCAAAGATGAGGTATTTAACTTAATTATGCGAAGAGAAGAATTCAAATCTCATTCGAAAATCTCCAAAAATTATTATTTAATAAGGATTTTTTCACGCAGTTTATTAATTATATGTTATATCCTCCTCCTCCTCTGTAAGGAACGTCTATATAGAATGATAACATATAACATACTAGTAGTTGGAGATTGCATACTGCAAGCATTTCATATCACCTTGAAAAAACATTCATTTTTCAGACAGACATTTCATCATTACAAATATTCTTTCAATTCTATAAATTTCACCTCCACAGCGATTTCCGTTTTTCCAACATGTAAAAATAATAGTTTAAAACAATCCCCAAATGTTGCAATTTTAAAATTTTTACACTTTCGTCATTATAAGGTACTAATGCTACACATTTTAGCGAAATTTTAAAGTTGTAGCACTTCTAAAAGTAAAATATTATTTTTCTAATTGTTAAAATTTAAATAATTTTTAACGGCCGCCGCAATTTATATAAGGTTAAATTGAAATGTTTATTTGTGCAAATCTACTACTCTGTAAGTTTTGAAAATTTCAGCTTACTAGCTCATTCCGTAGTACCTAAACAGTTATCTATTTGTTTAAACTTTAAGAATTTTTATCTGCCAAACAAATTAAAATATCAAAATTTGTATAATCCCTATTTCGTTTTTTTAAGAATTCTACTTTTTAAAAAAATTTCTGCTCCTTAGCACATTCGGAAATGCCTAAACCCTTAAAATTTCTTTAAACAATTGCGAATTTTTAGCAGCCGCAATGTTGCACTTTTTCATGATTTTCGTTTTTTCTAGTCGGTTTTGCACAAACTTCTACCTAAGAAAAAAATTTCAAACCTCCAGCACATCTGGAAGTGCCTAAACATTAGTACCTTCCTATCATTATTTTTAAAATGCAACATTTGGGGATTGTTTTAAAATATTATTTTTACGTGGGAAAAACGAAAATCGCTGCGGAGGTGAAATATTTAGAATTAAAAATTTATGTGTAATGATGAAAGATGAATAATGAATGTTTTTTTTATGTTGAGATGAAATGCTTGCAGTATGCAAGCACCAACTACTAGTATGTTATATCCTCCTCTGTAAGAGTCGTCGATATATAATGATAACAGGAGGATACTAATGTTTATGCACTTCCAGATAAGCTGGAGATTCGAAATTTTTATCATAGGTAGAATTTTGTGCAAAACCGACGAGAAAAAGCGAAAATCATTAAAAATTGCAACAATGCGGCCGCTAAAAATTTGCAATTGTTTAAACAAATTTTTAAGGTTTATATATTTTCGAAGGTGCCACGGAGTTTAAATTTTTTTGTAAGTAGAATTCTTAAAAAAACGAAACAGGAATTAAACAAATTTTTATATTTAATTTTTGTTTGGCAGTTAAAAATTCTTAAAGTTTAAACAAATAGATAGCCGTTTAGGTACTATGGGATGAGCTAGGAATCTGAAATTTTCAAATTATTTACAGTATAGTAAATTTGCACAAATAAACTTTTCAATTTTACCATATATGTATTGCGGCGGCCGTTAAAAATTATTTAATTTTAAACAATTAGAAAAATATTATTTTATTTCTAGAAGTGCCACAACTTTAAAATTTGGCTAAAATGTGTAGCATTAGAACCTTATAATGAAGAAAGTGTAAAATTTTTAAAATTATGACATTTCGAGATTGTTTTAAACTATTATTCTTACATGTGGGAAAAACGAAAATCGCTGCGGAGGTGAAATCTTTAGAATTAAAAAAACATTTGTAATGATGAAATTTCTGTCTGAAAAATGAATGTTCTTTTAATGTGAGATGAAATGCTTGCAGTATGCAAGCACCATCTACTAGTATGTTATATCCTCCTCCTCTGTAAGGAACATCAATATATAATGAAATCCTCCTCTGTAAGAGTCGTCGATATATAATGATATATAACATATAGGAGGATACTAATGTTTACGCACTTCCATATGATCTGGAGATTCGAAATTTTTTCTTAGGTAGGATTTTGGACAAAACCGACTAGAAAAAACGAAAATCTTCAAAAAGAGCAACAATGCGGCCGCTAAAAATTCGCAATTGTTTAAAAAAATTTCATGGTTTATGTATTTCCGCTTTTGCTGCGGAGTTGAAATTTTTTTAGTAGAATTCTTTAAAAAAAAAACGAAATAGGGATTATACAAATTTTGATATTTTAATTTGTTTGGCAGTTAAAAATTCTTAAAGTTTAAACAAATAGATAACTCTTTAGACATTACGGAATGAGCTATGGAGCTGAAATTTTCAAGTTATGTACAAAGTAGTAAACTAACTCAAAAAAACATTTCAATTTTACCATTGATGAATTTCGGCGGCCGTTAAAAATTATTTAAATTTAAACAATTAGAAAATATTATTTGACTTCTTGAAGTGCTACAACTTTCAAATTTTGCTAAATTGTGTAGCATTAGTACCCCATAATGGAGAAAGTGTAAAAATTTTAAATTAACAACATTTAGGGATTGTTTAAAACTATTATTTTTACATTTGGGGAAAACGAAAATCGGTGCGGAGGTGAAATCTTTAGAATTAAAAGAACATTTGTAATGATGAAATGTCTGTCTGAAAAATGAATGTTTCTTCAAGGTGATATAAAATGCTTGCAGTATGCAAGCACCAACTACTAGTATGTTATATCCTCCTCCTCTGTAAGGGACGTCTATATAGAATGATATCCTCCTCTGTAAGAGTCGTCGATATATAATGATATATAAGGCGCATCTATTTATAATGATCTTGGGTCACTGTTGTCCCAATTGTTGAATTATATTCTTGGTGTCATAATAAATGCACCATTTTAGCGCTTTAATAAGGATCATTCTTTCATGCAATGGTATAACACATACACTGAATCTATTAAGTAGTTAAATGGAGGAACGAATAGTGAATGGAAATGAGCAGAAATGGAGGAAGAGGACGACATAGCATTTGCATAGGATTTAAAAGAGATGCGTTACAAAAATAACAATTATAAATTATTATAAACATTTCATAAGATTGAGTCATGCGCCATGGTCAAATTGTGAGACTTCATAAAACTAAATATAACGTTATTATTAATGGATTTCTCTAAATGATTATACAGGATATCTTTCGAACCGAATTTCTAATAGGATGGAAAAATAACAATTTTTGATTTTTATTTCATCATCATAGGTAGTCTGTCCGTAGACAGGTCAGTGAGTATACGTGGCTAAACCCGATTCTGCAAATACTCTTATTTTCTTCTGTCCTATTATCTGCTGTCCTCTTCATATCTTAATAACTCTCTTTCCCTTTCAAATTGTCTATCAGTTGAAACTTTTTCCTACCTCTTTCCCTTTTTCCGTCTAGTTTTTCTTCTAACACGTCTTTAATCATACTCTCTCTCCTCAGGTAATGTCCAACCCAGTTTGCCTTCCTCTTTATAATAGTCTGTATAATTATTGACTTCTCTTCTTCTACTCTTCGTAGCACTCCATCGTTTTTATCCTATCTGTCCATTTTATCTTCAGCATTCTCCTCCAAGGCAACGTTTCAAAGCTTTCCAAGTATATGATGTCATTTTTCCTTAGCGTCCATGTTCCCGCCCCGTACAAAGCTATACCACATACATAAAATTTTATGATCTTCTTGCGGATATCTTTCCTTATATTCCCCGTAAGTAGGTGTTTCTTTCTTCTATTGCTTTTCCTATTCTAGGCATGATCTCATCCGCACATTTTGCTTCTCTTGTTGTGATGCTTCCAAGGTAATTATAATCTGAAACTTGTTCTAAAGGCTTTCCTCCAGTACTTAAGTTCAGATTCTCTTCTTTGGGCGAAAGTCGAATGACTTTGGATTTTTCTGTATTTATTTCCATACCGTATTTTCTACCTGTTATTACTAGTCTATTTATCATTTTCTGGAGTTCCTCTTCCTTTCTTGCTAGAAGTACTTGATCATCGGCGTATTTTACTGCCCTTATAATCTTCCTCCAATTTTGAAATATAAATCTCCTGTATCTTCTAACACTTCTTGCATTAGACTTTCTCCATATATATTGAATAGGGTAGTCGATAGGAAGCAGCCCTGTCTTTCTCCTCTACCGAAATTTACTCCTCAGGTGTCCGCATTCTCCAACCTGAACTTTACAACTTGATTCAAATATATATTCCTGATAAGTCTCCTCTCATTTCTGTATATATAAGTATTTATTTAATAGTAAGTTACAACACATTTTTCTTTGATGGTAAAATGACTTTTCATCCACATTTTTCCTATCTGTACGCGTTAATAAGAGCAAAATAATTCAATTATTAATTTAAATTCTTTGTTTTAAATAGCTTATAATTTTATCTAATATTTTAAGTTGATTTCTGCAAATTCTTTATGCATTTTATCTTATTACTTATATTTTTCTCTTATTTTTAGGAAATATTTGGATAATCAGTTGGCCTCTCTGATAATAATTATTTGAACAATATAAGTAAAAAACAGTTAACTTTCAAAAACAGCTAATTGATTGTGCATGAAAGGCAAACCAGATCCTAGCATATCTTACTGATTTTTCATATCGAAATCAAATGTCATTGGAATATCTTTGTGATGATCCCGTCAAATTTGACGGGCAATTACGCTAGTAGTAACATTGTCGCCGTCTATGATACATTCATAAATATCGATTTTCTAGGGGCATTGCTGCCATTTCACTATATTATCCAGAGATATTTCACTTATTTTCGCCTCTCAGTTGAGTGCCAACAAAAATCGTCTCGTGGGCCACCTTTGGCACCCGTGCATTAGGTTTGTCATCACTGGGATATAGTCATCAAAAATATAAAATCACAGTCTTTCAGCAGCTGTAGAACGGTTTTTCTCACGAGTTTCTATCATAATTTTAACTAATTTTAAAATTTAATTTTCATAATTCACCGATATCCATTATTTTCATATTCAGGGTTCCTTCCTCTCCCTTTCCCGCACTATAAATGTGAAATTTCCTGATTTCGGATTTTTTCGTCGGTTGTATGTACTAATGGCCTTTCATCATGCTAAATGTTTGGTCTGTAGTCCTTCTAAAAGTATATTTATATGCTCCTATATCCTATGTAAGAAGCAGCTATTTATTATAGATAAACAAATTTTACGTAGCTTTGTCTTAATTATCTTTAAAAGCTCGCAAAAAATTTGACATATGCGTACAACACGTGCATAACGTTATTACAGAATTTAAAAGGAAACTAATGGAAACGAATACTTTATGGTCACATTTGACAAAAATTACCGAGACGTAGTCAAAACAAATAATAAGAAAGTTAAAGAAAAATACGGTGTCTCGAAAAAGTCTTCCGAGACACGGGGATATAGCACTGAAAACCGAGAAAAGCCCAGGTAAAACGATTCCTCTGGTCTTCCTTGAAGGCACTGCTGTTTTGGCTAGAAGGGAAGCTTTCAGGTGAAGCCGAACAGAGCCATCGTGAGTAAAACTCAAGACACCTCATCAACAGTGACTTCTTCGTTTATCAATTTTCACTCAATCTTCTCCAAATTATTCTAGACAAAATGAGTTTTACATTTTATTTTCATAAAATTTCAGTTTATCGTATTTTTTAGCATTCTTCGCTTTGCTTCGTCATGGACTCACTGACTTTTTTCGAATGGGATTTCTTTCTTCCTTCATTTCTTCTAAAGCATTTTAAATAACTTTTTAGGAAGTTTGAATTTATTTTCCGGTATCGGTTTATTGAAGAATGTATTCGAGTTAATTTATTTTAAATGAATAAACATACTGAGACGATCTTAAAAGATTAGTGATGAGAAATCAATCTCAATTTTTCCAATTCTGCGAATTATATATGACATGAATGAAACCCTTAAAGCTACGAGTTCGTCTAATTTTCCCCCTTCACTCGGAATATCTCGAACGTTCTCGGAGTCTTTCTGGCCATTATTCGAAAGAACTAATAGGTGACACCAAGTGGATAGATTTTGAACGAAATGGCAGGGTCAGCTGGGACTCCAACGCCCCGGGCAGCTCGAGGCGTTATCCTGTATCAATCATTTACAACTCACGTCCTACCAACCATTTTTTCAAACAATAACATTAAATACTGCAATAATTTTGTTGAGAAAATGTTTTGTAATAATCATTTTTGAAACTTCGCGTCCCACCTAGACGATCTTCGCGTCTCACTGATGAAGAAACAAATCTTTGGATCCCTTGTTCTTAATATGTGGGGCGTTCCCACATCCTCCCATAGGCGGGCGTATGAGGATTCACGGGGGAGTGCGAAGCATTTTGGACCAAAATCAGTTTTGCTCCAAATTCCATCTTTCATATGTTTTCATTGCTATCCATTATACATGGTTTTTTTTATTTTTGTATTTCTTATATAACTACTTAAATGATATTGCTTGTACCGAGGAATTAAAATGCTCCACCAACTTACTATCATGTAGTTCAGGCGAGATTGTAGCCGCCTGACAGGGCGTAACTACTATACCGTCAGGTCCGCCACCGCTGGAGGTCCCGCGACACCGGCTCAGGAGAGATGTGTGCACCCGGCTCAAATAACCGGGGACCGTGACTTATCCGAACTCGAGTAGTCATATATAAACATTCCTGCGTGTCTTACAAAATCATGTTATAAAGACTCAGCTATGATAGACAATGGAGAATTTGAAAAAATCAATTGCTGAATATTGACGGTGAAAAATTATAATCATATAATAATGTTGGTGGGAAGTGGTGGCAATGAGCCCGAGAGCAGGAGAATCACAGGTGCCCAGGATTTCTCTCTCGGACCCTGCACCGTCCCAGCATTGTTTGCAAATCATTACTGAAATTCTTATTTTTTTCACAAACTATAAACTAGCAGGGCGCTCAGCCTTATGAAGCTGTATGTAAATATATAATTCATCGAGAGCCAATGAATGGAAGACAAAAGGGCCTTTTATTCATTAGGCGTGAGAGCAAATTAAGGAAGGAGGAAGCTCAGAACGGTAGAATCTAGTTGGTGTGTATCGCTTGAAGTGTGAAAGTATTTCTGTGAGGATTATCGAAAAACCTGGAATATTTTTCGCTCTCTTTGAAGAAAGAAATATTCGAGTACTTTGGTAAGTAAAACACTACAATTTATTCTTTTTTTACATTATAGAGTGCGCAAGCTATTATTCTTTATTCCGTATTCCAGCTCCTCGTGTGCAAGGCCGAATCAGGGCCCACTATAAAAAGCATCCCGACTTCTGTGATTTCAGTGAAAAATGAAGTATTTAGCCAAAAGTGATTAAATATATATGATCGCAAAAGTTTGGATTTTTCACAGATGATCATCAGAAAAGTTATATAAATCTTGTTATTACATCCACAATAACAATCGCATTACTAGAACGCCATCGCCTCAAGGCATGTTCCTACAGTCCATGGTGGAATATCGTCCCTGTACACACCTGCATTTTAGAAAAAAATACAAATAAAAAACTGGGAAATCGAAAAATTCTAAGCAAGAGAAAAATTACTTTATTAATTAATAAGACACCCTGTAGCCATATAAATCATTTTAAATATACTTTTATGAGTACAAACTCCTTGAACTGTGTTTTTCAACCTTTTTCTTTGGCGACACACTATAAATGATCAAACTCCCGCGACATACCATGAAATAAAACTTTTTTCTCCTTTAAAAATAACAAAAATACTTCAACTTCCTTATTTAACAGCAAAAATATAACAAAATGTTTTATTATGCATAAGAAAGAGGAAAGATCTCCTTAAAAAAATTTACTTTATGTAAAATATAACCGTTATTAACATTTTCGGCGACACACCTCACACCGGTTGACAACCACTGTTCTAGCACATCAATCAATTCATTTAGTTATCACTGGTTAAACAACAAGTGGAATACGCCTCATGCATATGGGAACCACAAGAAAAGGGACATACAATTCAATTACAAAGAGTGCAGCGCAGAGCAGCCAGATTCGAAAAACAAATATACGAGCATAAGGAAAGCGTCACCTCATTATTGAGGGATTTGAACTGGGTACAACTGGAGGATCGTAGATTGAACTCAAGGTTGCGGCTTCTGGAGAAATATAGATCGGAATGCCTGAAAGACGATTTTGTAGGAATAATTGAAGCACCAACGTATGTAGGTAGAAAAGACCGTGACGCTAAGATACGTAAGATCGATTGTAGGAGCGCTCTCCGACGGCAAAGAAAATTCCACTCTCGCGTATATAACACATCCTCAACACCTACGATCGAACAGATTGCAACGTTAAGGCAGCAATACAAGGAGGCGCGCTCCATAACCAGAGTGTCAATGCGTTATTCGTTTAACAATTACAAAAAGAAGGTTTTACAGGATAACATGAAAGAGAACCCAAAAGCATTTTGGTCTTACGTCAGAGAAGTCCAAGGTAGAGGCCCCCTATTATTGCGTCACTGAGATCGGAAACGGAAAATGTAGTTCACAATAATGTGTGGAAAGCAAACCTAGTAAATGAAAACTTTCAGAAAGCTTTTACTCCTAATGACGATGAATGTGAAACCTCTATTCCTATGCATCAGGTCGACTCAGTGGAAGATTCGATATTTTCCGAAAATGGTATCGCGCTCCAACTTCATTCAGTTAAACCAAATAAATCTCCTGGGCCAGAGGAAATACCCGCGCAAGTGTTGAAAGAATTAGCTTATGAAAATTATGTTCGAGAATTCCATTCTGGAAGGTGTCGTTCCTAAGTATTGGAAGGTGGCACACGTTACGCCCATCCATAAGGGCGGCGACAAAGAGAACCCCGAAAATTATAGGCCAATTTCGCTAATTTCATTATCGTGCAAGATACTTGAGCACATAATACTTGGTGCTGTAATGCACTATTTAGATAGCTCAGCGGATGCCAGCACGGATTCCGGAAAGGCAGATCATGCGAAACGAAGTTCGGCCTGTTCGTGGATGATTTGCTGCGATGCGGAGAGAAAAATACTCACGTCGATGTCATATTCATTGACTTCAGGTAGGCGTTTGATAAAGTGTCTCATAAGTAATTAATTGCGAAGTTAGGATAATATGGTAACAATCCGAAAGTTTTCAGTTGGGTGAGAGACTTCCTCTCGACTAGAGAACAGATAGTTGTCATCGATGGGAAATGCTCATCCCCCGTTAAAGTTGCGTCGGGTGTTCCTCAGGGAAGTGTATTGGGCCCTCTAATTTTCTTAATTTATGTAAATGATATCTGCTCGGTAGTTTCTTAATTTATGTAAATGATATCTGCTCGGTAGTTTGTAGTAAAATTAGACTTTTTGCCGATGATATATGATATATAAAGAAATAAATCACCAGGCGGACCATCAGTCGCTGTATGAAGAGTTAAGAGCTATTTCAGCGTGGTGCAAAGAATGGCAAATTGAAATTAATTTCACTAAATGTGCCGCAGTTACGTTCTGGAAAAGTAAGAATATAGAATTTGGTATCGAGTGTAAAATAGATGGAATAATTATTCAAGCAGCAGAGTATGTAAAATATTTAGTAGAAACCATTTGTCGAGATCTTTCGTCGGACATGCACATTCGTCGAGTTATAGGCGCGGCCAACAAGGAACAGGCTTTCATAGGTAGAATAGTACGGAACACTACAGAAAAAGTACGTGAAACATGTTACTTATCACTGGTCAGACCACAAGTGGAATACGCCTCATGCATTTGAGATCCGCACGAGAAGAGACATATAATTCCATTAGAAAGAGTGCAGCGCAGAGCAGCCAGATTCGTAAAACAAAAGTACGAATACAAGGAAAGCGTCACCTCATTATTGAGGGATTTGAACTGGTACCACTGGAGGATCGAAGATTGAACTCAATGTTGCGGCTTCTGGTGAATTATAAATCGTAATATCTGGAAGACGAGATTGTAGGAATAATTGAAGCACCAACGTATATAGGTAGGAACGACCGTGTTGATAAAATACTTGAGATCGATTGTAGAACGGAGCTATATCTAAGCTCGTTCTTTCCGAGGACAATACGAGATGTCAATAGAAAATTTCAACCTGCGATAAGCAATCTTTAGGTAGGTTTTGGTGAATTGCACCCCCTGCCACCCACCAATTAGTTGAATTTCAGGTTATCATGTAGATTTAGATTACGTTTTGAAATAGTTTGTGCAGTGAAGTGTTGAAAATAGCCTGCTTTAGTTTAGAGGATAGAGCTAAGGAAGCAAAGGACAAGTGTGCGTCGGAAAAAATTAGCCGGAATGTTTAAATATGGGAAAGCACAAATCAGTGGAATTTTGAAGTCGCGGAGTGAAATAATGAAGGAATGATAGGAAAATAGGAATAAGGGAGTGAAGAGAAAAAGGCAAGATAAGTTTGAAGATGTAAATGATACACTGTTTGAGTGGTTTAAGTTTGCGCGTAGGAAAAATATTCCCATTAGTGGTGGCATACTAAAAGAGAAGGCTTTGAAAATCGTAACAGAAAAGGAATCAATGACTTCTCGGCTAGTAATGGTTGGCTCGAAAGATTTCGTGTGTCCCCAGCATTGTTTTCCGGGAAATCGATGGAGAAGCTGGTGATGTCAGTGATGTTAGGTGTGATGATTGGAAATCCCGAATTCCTTCCATTATCAAAGGCTATTCAGAGAAGCATATTTTAAATATGGACAAACGTGTGCTGTTCTTTCGCTCACTTCCTTCAAAATCTTTGACGTTTAAATCCGAGCAGTACAAGGGGGGAAATTCAGCCAAGAAGAGGTTGAGTTTTGCATTGTATGTGAGAGGAGATGGTGAAAAGGAACCTCATCTTGTGATTGGTAAATCGCTGAAGCCGAGGTGTTTCAAAATCGTTGATATGTCAAGACTGGGAGTGTCTTGGCATTCAAATAAAAAAGACTGGTTGACTTCGGCTAATTTTGAAAATTGGCATAGGGAGTTTGATTTGAAAATGCGTCGACAGAACCGAAAAGTAATACTTTTTTTAGGCAATGCTCCATGTCAGGCGTACCAAGTGAAATTGACACATGTTGTGATGCAGTTTACACCTCCGAATAGCACGGAAAAGCCGCAGCCGCTTGATCAGGGAATTGTTCAAGCTTTTAAGCTTAAATATCGGAAAAAAGTGCTTCAGTACCTGACAGCAAGAATGGACGATTCAACAACCGCGTCCCAATTGACAAAGGAAATCACTGTTAGTGATGCTATCTCGTGGGTGATTGCGGAATGAAACGGCGTTGAGCGAAGGACCATTGTGAGATGTTTTAAAATGTGCGGGGTTTTAGAAAATGAAAATGAAGATCGTGATTGTGAAAAGGATGAAGATGGTCTTGAAACAATGGCCTAAGCAGCAGGGATCCTTTACAATGAAAGATATTTGGAGGAGGATGTCTATTACTACGACTTAGGCGGTGACTTATTGCATAATTGGTTTGGCAAGATGTTTCTGTATACATCTTTAAATGATTTTTTTAAATGTGGAATTTCAATTTCAATAAATTTCATGTCATCTGTGCTTCTTTACAATTAGGCCCCTGTATTGGTAATGCTGCTGCTGATGATGATGACGATGAAGTCTCCCGGTCTATGGAAGCCATAGAGGCATTGTCACCCCAGGACATTGTGTCCCTATTAGATAAGTGCCATAAAGGACAGAAAAGTGAATTATATCGTTATTGAGAAAAATGAATCAACTTTTTGTGGAACTAAAGGGTGCATTTGAAAAAGAAATAATCGTGATAAAGTGCAAAAAAATGACACAGAGTTCTTTGAACGATTTTTTTCGCAGGAGCATTGAATGAAGACCATGCTAAATTGTTTTATTCTAACTGTAAAAAGTTCCTGAAGGTGTTAATTGTTGCGAAGTTGTGGTTTGTGTAAAATAAAGGGTATTATTTGATTATTAAGCATTTTTTATCTTTTTATTTCTCGTAACTCTACATTAAAATATTCTTTAATTGATTTCATCGCTGAGCTGTCTATTATTACTTTCTCCATACATAGTATAGGGGAAAGTATTGTACTCATGAAAAAAATCGACTTCGACATTTCTACGGAAATACACGTTTTGAGGTCCCCGGAACACGTTTTGACCATTTTCTCAATGATGTCTGTGTGTGTGTGATAGCTTTTTGTGGGTGCACTAACTCAAAAACTATTAATCAGGTCAAAGCGAAATTTTATATTTAACATTTTTATGAAAGTCACAAGAACTGATTAGTTTTTGGTAAAAATTGGTAACCGGAGGTGAGTGTTTACTCTTGTCACTTATCCGTTATTTTGAAATATTTGCTTTATTATTTGGTGAATGTAAATTTAATTGTCTACAACCTTTGTTTGAAACATTTTCCCAGATAATGCATTGCTTAAGAGATATCTTATATTTTTACCTGCCACCACGCCACTGACGATTATTGTTAACAATTGACGCTTAGTTAAGTCTTAGTAACGCTCCTTTTTCTTTTCTTAATTTTTAGAGCTTTGCGGCAATATTCAATATCATAATGCTATGCTTTGAGTTTATTTCTGTTCTATGCAAGGTCTAAAATTTTCTTGCAGTTTGTTAAAATATTTATTATTATGTAACCAATTTGGAATTTTTAGAAATATTACATGTATGGAGGAAGTCATGTGGTGGCCACATCAGATTTTTTTGTTTAATCGAGAAATTCTTATTAAAATATATGATTCGGGTAATTACTGCAATGCACAATGTCTTTAAAATGTTAACAGAACGGTTGTTATGAGCTTTGAAAGTCAATTATTAGATATGATGATAAAATACTATGTTCATAAATCAAATATGTAGTATGAACGTAACTTTTAAATAGTCCACCCATAGAACAATCCCCCTATTAAACGATCACCCCTCCTAACTACTAATTTTCATCTGAACCGTCCGTGGTCGCTTATTAGAGGTTTCCCTGTATCTCATATTTTTGAAGCCACCACCACGCCACCTACCATTGTTAACAATTGACGCTTTTTTTTCTTTTCTTAATTGCTGGAGCTTTGTGGCTATATCCAATTTCAGAAGGCTATGGTTTGAGTTTATTTCTTTGTAAAGTAAAATTTTCTCGCAGTTTCTTAAAATATTTATTATTATGTTACCTATATGGAATTTTTAGGAATGTTACAGATATGGAGAAAGTCATGTGGTGGCCACATCAGATTTTTTAATGGGCAGTAAATAAAATAACATGCCTCCTTAAATGTATTCTCGTCCGTGCCTGTCCTTGGTTTTAATAGGGCACATCGTGTGGGGCAGCGGGGAAGTCGCAAGGGTCTACATAGGGGTGGTCTCTTGTATCAACCTCCCCTCGTCCTATTTCCTCTCTCTGCTTCGTCTCCTCAGAAGGCGTTCAGACAGTACGAAGCGTCTCTTGGCGCCAGCGCAGCGCTCGGAGACCGCTTAGGCCAGATGGAAGCCATGGACGGAGTGGCAAGGTGTTTGGAGGCACTTCGCTTGCGCAGAAAGATCTGCAGTTGCCGACCGCTCGAGTTCAACACGCGACTGCTCGAGGTCGCCACATCCGTCGGAGCTAAGGTGAATGATCAAATGTCAAACGGCTGGAGCGCCTCTTTTTGGTGACTCTGAGAGCCGAGACTAGAGAAAGCGACGCATGTAATCAGCCACAGTTCAATTTATGCCTGAAATGGAGCCGCATTACCATATAAATGTGGCCTAGATCGTAATGAATTAAACTGTCGTTAATTTACCAATCAAAAACTCCGAAACCGAGACATATAGCGTCCGATTCGCAGAAGGCGAAATCTTTAGCCTTCTTACTTAATTGAGACGCTAACCGCGTTCAGTTGGCATTAGTCCCGCAGAGACAGTCGGAGGGTCGGGCGTCCGTCACGGCTTTATTCTCCGCATCCCTTCGCAGATGCTGGTGCGCACGGTGAGGCTGCGACTGTCGCGCATCTACGCGTCGCTGGGCGAGGAAGGCGAGCGGGCGGCGCAGGAGAGGATGGCCGCGTCCGTCGAGGCGGAGTTGGAGCTGAGGTGCGGCGCTTGCGGACGCGCCTTCGGACTGCGGGCGGATTCCCTGGAAGCGCTGCCGTGCGCCCACATCCTCCACGCCAGGTTAGCACACTCCCACGCCCCAGGTGCAGCCTGGCGTTGGAAGATAATCGGACGAAATGCAAGTGCCTCGTGAGATACGGGTAGCGTTCGCAACCGTAAATGATTGCGTGCGAACTCATTTATCCCGTCATTTAACAACGCGATTAAATCCTACCCTGATGTCATCCGTTTTAACATTGAATTTCAGTTTGCTCCATATTACTCGATGATTGCTTCCGGTAATAAGACGACTGATGCCAAAAGTCTTTTATTAGGCACGTTTAATATGGTAGAACGTTGTGTTTTATTTTCATGCCGGTGAGCCCTTTGCCATAACCTTAATGGTTCTCATAAAAAACGGGCGATTACGAAGTAGAGTTTAATAGTTGCAGAAAATCATAAAAATTATTTACGTCCTTGTCATTGGACTTGTGGTGACCTGTTTCATCATTCAAACTTTTGCGCTTGTCTTAGCATCCTGGATTCGTTTTCAATGCCCCATTTTTTTATCGATGATATATTCTCAGGTTAAATGGACACACTTCATGGTGGCCGAAATGAGTGTTTATGAAGCTCCTGTCCTAAACCGCTTCTCTTTTTTCGCCTGATGGATAATTTGCGTCTTTCTTCCGAGTTGCATGATATACGTGGCTCATCGCAAATTTTCGACAATTTGTGTGAAATAACCATCAGAAATGACGGATGATAAGGCCCCTAAGTAACTAGTACGATACCTTCTTCGCCCACATTTCGCATTTGAATTACTAAGTCAAGTAAATGGTCGGTAGAACGTAGTTTGGAAATTAAAGGTGTGCAGGTAACACGCTTATCAAAGGACAGCTGTCATTTATAACGCACGTCTGAAATAACGTGCGCAATCTTACTGGCGATATTTGCTTCCATATGTACCCAATTGTCTGCGCTTAGCTATCAGACGCATCCGCATCCCGCTCAACTGTGTCCGTCACTCATTCTCGATCTGTCGCTCTCTTACGCGCAGATGCGCCCGTGAGTTGCCCAGGCGACGCGGCGGAGGTGGCGCCGAGGCCAAGAGCGCGTTCGGAGGCGGAGGAAGCTCCCTCCGGAGGCCGTGTCCCGAGTGCCGCCGGTCCCTCGGCTCCCGCCTACACCTCTTCTGCTGCGACGATGAAGCCGCGGCGAGCGGGCCGGGCGTCGACCCGGACGACCCGGAGGACCTGCCTCCGCCCCCGCTGCCCCCGCTCGCTTCCGCAAGGGCCTCAACCTTCAGCCTCGCATCCTCTTCGCACCACAGCGCCAGAAGTCTCAGCCTCGCCAGTCTATCTCTCGACCACACGGCGACCTCCTCGGTGTGACGACCGTTGTCACGCCCGAGACGCCCCGCGCCCCTGCAAGAGAAGATGCTCCGGACACGCCCTTCCCCTGGGACACTCTCGATCAACTAAAGTGCGCCGAACTAGTGCGTGTGTCCCCAAAGTCGGGGATCAGGTTTCGCGGTCGAGTCAGGGCACATTCTCCCTTCGTGCCCCCCCCGTCGTGCCCTCTCCCCCTCCGTACCCCCCATTCGCGCCCCCCATTCGTGCCCCCCCATTCGCGCCCCCCCATTCGAGCCCCCCCATTCGTGCACCCCAATTCGTGCCCCCCATTCGTGCAACCCCATTCGTGCACCTCCTCCCTTTGTGCACCTCCCTTCCTGCACCTCCTCCCTTCGTGCACCCCCCTTCGTACACCCCCTCTCGTATACCTCCTCCCTTCGTGCAACCCCTCCCCTTCGTGTACCCTCCCTTCGTGCCTCTCCTCGAGTGAATCTCTCGACCGCCGACGCTCTCTCCTCCGCGGGCACCTCCCCGTCGACAAGAGAGCATCGGCAGGACGCAACGGGGAAGGCGTCGCCTTTGTCGAGGGAGGGCATGTATCGATTTCTCGCGAGGACGTCATCCGTCTCGATACGCGCGTCATTTGCGCCTCGAATCGTCCTCTACCGACGACTGAGCGAAACTTTTTCGCACCTACGCGAATTAGGAATCGGTTAGATGGAGGATCGTCGTTTGTCGTTAAACGATAAGATCCTAGCATTGCCCACTTTTTTAACAAAATGTCAAAAGGTAGTAGAATAATAAATATATCGAAAGGGATCGTGACTCTCGCGCACTTTCGCCTTCGTCTTCGTTCGGTACCGGCGTCTATTTTTGTTGGAAGAATCGCATTGCATCGAGATTTATTAGTCGATTGCAGTTCGAGAGGTTTCGTTTATTCTGGCAACCGCAAGTGGCAGTTCGGCATGAGGCGGTCCATTTAAAGCAGCTCTCGTGAAAATGTAACTAACTCAGGGAATAAATGACATGCTCGATGCGAAAGTAGAGCGCATCTTTGCGGAGGTATGGCGAAGTAGCGCTCCCGGGAACGACCGAAACGTCCGAAATACGGGAACGATCGGAGTGCGAGATCGGATGCGTCTTAATGCGGTCGAATGTGCGTCGCGTTCGCCATTTAATGAAAACTGGACGAAGCCGATTTTTGCGCCGCAGCCGACAGATTTCGTGCTGACATGGAGGTCTCGGAGAAGCGAGTGATCCTCGGGTCCTTTCCGGAGCCATTCCTCGTTTCACCGCTTTGCCCCGACCTAATTATACGTTCGCGTGCTTTCTCCCGCGCCCCTGAGACACGAACGAACTCGTTTTCTCTCTCCTCTGCCCACTCTGACAAATTTCGGGTTGGCTGACGTTTCTTTGGCTCGGGGACTTTCAGACACTTATCGCCTCTGAGAGTTCGCGTTTCTCAGAAGGATTATCCAAACATTCCCCGAATTAGATTCTAGCGACAACTATACTGTGGAAGTCGTGTTGAATAGTTATTCTCGACCACGGAACCACTCCATAATTCCGAAATGCGATTCATAACTTCAGATTAACTCGTGCTTTTTTGCGCTTGAGCAGACATTTCTTCATAAATGAGTTGATATAGAATATTTCGAAAGATGATGATTAGAAATTTTAAAACTTCTCATGCTCATCTGATGAGCCCAACAACTACTTTTGTTCTGGCTAGCTCATTTGAGGCACTCCTGCAGAATAATTTCACAATGATCTCGCAATTCCTCGCTTGACACTTCCTATTTCCATACTCATCAATCTATCCTCTGCGTCACACCACGCTTTTTCTCTTCCCCTCCTCTTTCGTCCCCTCCGTTCACCCTGTTCTTTGCCAAAACTCGTATCAGCGCAATTCAATGCGTTATTTCCTGTATGTGCTTTGCCTTTTCTGTTTCGCCGGCTATTTAGCAGTTGCGTCGAATAAATAACGCGGGTCGGCAGCAGCTCGTGCAAGTTTTGCTGTTGCTTTGTGGTCGAATCACACGGTTGTTTCCTCTTGTAAAATCCCGACTCGAGAGAAAGTTTTACAAAAATCCTTCGTGGGATAAATCCCTCGGATTGAAACCATGATCCTCTCAGCATGTGCTTCGAGGAAATAAAAATAAATAAAACGTAGGTATATACTAAGAGAGATCATGAGGAATGTGGGACTGTTGGTTCGAAGCGTTTTAACTGGAACCCGAAGATAGATTTAATTATAGAAATTTCGATTGATGGCGGTCCATGGAAATATCTTCTTTTCGGCTGCCGGCACGTAAACACAAGTAGGTTAAGCTCGTTGCGACTTATATGAAGTGACTACGACCTCGTAATGCTGCCGAATGTATCTTTTGGGTCCTTCGGCACACAATGGTCGAATCAACGAAAGAGAAATTGGAGCGATATCGGAGAGGACTGCATTTCTAGATTTAATAGCGACCGCTCACGGGCGCCGATTTGGCGTCGCGTTTTCCACATTGTTTCTGTAAACGCCGACCGCTTCTCGGAGACCGAAGGCACCTTCGCTATTTCAATTGGCTTCGTTGCGAGAAACTGTATTCGTACTAAATTTGGTAGTAAGATATTAATTTTTTGATCGATTCTGTCACGATACTTAGTACTGTAAAATTTTGGTGGCAAATTGGAATGTCTTATTCAGGAATTGCGTGCGTATGCAAATGCTAAATCAGCCATTCTCGAACAACGAATCGAAACGAAATCGTTCCATATAGCCAATCAGATTGTTTCATGCGATTTACCGGACATTTCGTTTATATTCGTTTCATTCGACGATTTGCTGCATTGAAATGTTGTTGCTTATTCAGATTTCTTGGAAATTAACGTTTGAATCGCATCAGCCACTGACACCATCAGATTAACTGATGCGCCTAAAACAGCTCCTGATTCGCCATTCTTTCGACAAAAACATAAATACAGATTGAAATAAAAAGATTTTATCTTCTTCTTCCAAAGCGAGAATAAAGCACGCCGCCTATAAAAGTCATGTTACAAGTTTTTCGCATTACGCGCTATTTTGAGCGAAAAGAAGAGATCGAAGGTGCCGCTTGTATCTCCACCTGGCGTCTCCCGCGACTCAGCATTTCCCGTTCACTCTCTCGAAGCCGTCGTGCTCCAGTCACATAGCGCACTCAATCCGCTTATGTCAACATTATCCAGATTTGGATAGAAGTCGTTACATAATTCACTGGTTAAAGTATAACTAATGGGCAATGCTTAAGTTTGCAGAGCAAAATAGGCCACCAAAACCGGTAACAATACTCCTTTTATCTATAATATAAAATACAAATAAAGGTCTCAATAGCTATAGGATTACAATCCCAGCAGCATCTACATTTTTGGCAGCTGTGAAGAATGTTACGATGTTATAACGACGCTGTAAATCAATTATCATCGCCAGTCAGTCGTCGAACGAGTGAGATCTCGATCTCAAATGACTTCTCGGGCCGAAGTTAATTTGCGCGGATTTTGTGTTTGCGCTTCGTGTCGAAGGATGTATTACCGAAATCCTGTGACGCCATTCACTGCCGTTACAAACATAATTCTTAATAATAACAATAAAAATGATTATATTTCATCATAACCATCGTTAATCCGCCCGTAGATAGGCCCGAGGTGGTTAAACACGCTTCTCCATTTTACTCCTGTTTTCCGCACTCTTCTTCACGTTCGCTTTCATGTCGTCTGTCGACTTCTTCTTTTTCCACTTCCAGAATTCGAGTCTGTCACTTGTCCTTCGTCTCTCACAAAATTGTCTCTCTGATTCAAATTCGAACAAACGTGAGTTGACAGAACAATAGATCGTATGAATTCTCACTTTATTGATATTACTTCGAATTTTCCGTTTTTGGAAATAAATTTAGATGATGGAAGAACAAAATAATTCAAACGATCCACTTCCAAAAAAGATGTTTATTTCACCGATTCTCGCTATTCCATTCTATTTCTGTTTATCTGCGTGAGAGACGAGAATCGGTAGAATTTATTCATTTCTCTCCATCGATCATATTTTGAGAATCCCTTTACAGAATACGTCATTTATATTTGCGACAAATTTCATTGAGGACACTCTGTCTATTATAGAGTGCCACACTTATAAAAACAAAAATTAAATTACACTCAGACCCCGATTTAGCTCCATCGTTTATCCAATGGCGCTAAAGCGGGGGTGGCGGTAATTCGAGGTATATGCTAGCTATATGTAATCATAAGATGTAAGTACTGTTTACAGAAATTCATGGGTGGTATGCGGGAGTGGCCCTGTATGGGGAAGGCGCTAAATATGGATCTGACTTGTTAACGAATACCTCTCAAGTGCCAAATAATTGATTAGGATAGCTATAGGTTACAAAGTTTATTTAGACGATGAACGTAAAACAGTGGTAGTGTATTATAAATAACAAAAAATACATTTGCTATTATTTGACATTTGGTATACATGAAATACATATAAACGAGTATTAGGAAAGATTTATGTCATTCAGCGCTACCACCTAAGCGAAAATAAATTCTACGTATAATTTTACCAATGTCCATTAAATTAATATACAGAAAGTTTATGTACACTCAACCATTGATTTGTATTTATATTGTCTATGCAACTTATAAGAAAAATTGCTGCCAAGTTCAAGATTGCGTAATTTCATTTTTTTATCATTTGAACCATTTGTTTTTATGACCACTAAAATTCGAAGTAAAAGAGGATTTTTATGAAACAGTTCGATCACTTTGTGTCGCTATTTTGCTGGAAACAAATCAAGGAGTGATTCTGCAGTTGATATTCAATGCCTCATTGTAAATGAGTGAAATTGGCAAATGTTAGTATATCATCGAAGAAATTATCTAAAAAAAAGCAGGAAATGAGAAATTTTATTTCGCATTAAAATTGTGGAGTGGTTCCGTAAATTCCGAGAAAATGAACCGATTAGAAATGTTGCTATTTCTTTTAATTTTCATATTTTTGTGTATAAAACGTAGAGCATGATGATTTAAAGTATTTTGTGAGATTTTTAATTCAGTTAAAACATTACCAATCTTCTGAGTTTAATCTAATTTTAAATCTATTTATTTTGATAATGTTTAATAAAAGTTATTTATTTACGGCCAGTGGAGTAATTTTAAATCTATTCCATCATTAGAACTTCAACTTTATGCAGTTAATATAATTTTTTTAAACATTATTGACGCATCGTAGCTTATATTGTATTCAAATATTTTCCGAAATAATTACATAAATGTACGTTATAAAACACAATTACGTTAGTTAAGAGATACTTTGTAAAAATTGTCTTATCCTTCTAATGTTATGAAATTCCTCCTGCATTTATAGAACCTCCAACTGTAGTTGAAGTATTTACCCCGCGAATACATAAATCCAACCCAACTCCTTTGATCAAGTCTTAATTATCATCCGCCGTGTCCGGGTTGGTATGGTTGCCGCGTCATTTGCGGCATAATCTCTGGCGTTCGACCCAATTGCTTGAAATCATCCAACGCAGGTTAGTTAATGAATATCGCACTTAGACAATCAGGTTTGCCGCGCCTCTCCCCCGCAACAGCTGCCAAAGGCACTTTGACCGCTTTTTCTTCGTTTAGCGTGATTTGTATAAATGTGATCGTTTATATCTATCGTGGCGCACGCAAATGAAAAATAAACACACAACATTTCGATCTTTAAAGAAGTAGGTAGCACAGTTAGTTAGTATCCTTTGATCGACGCCTTAGTGAATATGCAAAGTCGAGTGCGATGATGGATGCACCGCACAAATAAAAGTACACTTTAAATAGTTTTATTCGCCATTGTCCATAGGCCTGGAATAGAGTCGAACGCAGAATTTCCGTCACCTCGAAAGCGAATGACATTGCGGGTCTTATAACACAAGGCATGTTATTCGCATTTTCCTCTCGAAGGTAACGATAAACAATAATTACTCCTTTAAAATGACTGCCGTCTTCTGAGACTTTGTCAAATTGGAGGAAAGATTGAAAGATCGATCGACTCGACGAGAAAATTTCAATCCTAAGACGAGCGAGGTATTGTCCTCAATGTCAAGGCGACTAGTCTAACAATTAGTCTTAAAAAAGATGAAATTGGAGCATGACCACTGTTCTTTTGCTTTCCAATTTGGCTTTAGGTAATTATTCATTGAGTTATAAGTTTGTTATTATGTCGTTCATCATCCAATGTTACGCAATTCATTTATTCTTAGGATAAGTGCATCTGTTGACGATACTAGCACATTTGGACGCTCATTTTAACTTAGAGATAAATGGAATACTGCGATCAAACATTTTATTTTCAGTATTAAAAAACAAAGAAATATATTAAATCCAGTATATTTCTGAAAAATTACGATTCTTGATTAATACAATAATTGATCTTAAATATATTCTACAGCAAAAATCCAATGTAATTCGATCTTAAAAATTATAAATATTATATACAGTTATCCCTTCGTCTGTCCTTTATTAAACACGTGGCGTAGTCGTAATAACATCCAATAACACCGCCTTTATATTGCCCAGACATTCGAGAGACGGTCGCAAAATAACAAGACCGTGTGCTATATATTCCTATGCCGAATCGAATGGTCGGCAGAATCACTATAGCAACAAGTCACTCTGCGTTACTCTAAACCAACGCTTACCTCGAGAGCATTCTCTTCCTTCCCCACTGCGATTCCATTTTCGGCTTCAGTCGCTGTCCACCAGATGGCCACGCTCGTATTCTTTTCCATTTGGAGATTCCGATGGCCGACGGAATCCGCTCTAGCGCCACGACTAACGTTAGTTTCATGATTTTTCAAAATCCGATTGCGTTTTTTCTCATATTTATTATAGGAGAACGAATCGACTCTTCGATGGATATGTTCTCATCAACGCGTTTTTGGTTTTTCCGATATATTCCCTCCGACTTAATTCATCCGCACGTGCTACGTTTCATAAATATCGTTATCGTTCGCAATCGACTCGTTAGTTGGCCTCCGTGGTGCCCTCCCCTCGACTGCCTCTCGATCTATCCCAGCGACGTCTTTCCTTTGTTTCCTGGGACACCGGGCTGGTCAACCAGCGATTCGAAAGCCCGCGACTGCCATTTTATTTAGGCTGTAAGTTGAAAGTTGGCTGCCTTTCGAATGTTTGGCTGCCCAAAGATTTACCTTTCTGTCATTCCGTAATGTTTACGTGTGAATTTTGGTGCTAAATCATGTGCAAACTATACACATTGTGACAAACCGACGCCAGGAGAGCGACTCACGTGATGTATGGGTCTCGCGACCGCAGCGCCGCGCTCACTTCGCCCGGGTCCTCGGTGCAATTCGACCAAGTGAGACTCGATGGGGCCGGCGTGCGACGGCGGGTCCCACGCGATCTCGGGACCGACGTTCGAAGAGGGCCCTCTCTCCTACCTAGAGGTCCTCGCTGTTATCGAGCGGTCGGTCGTCCTCTGTCACGTGACGCGCGTGCCTGCGTGTATGATTGACTGAAATAAAAAGTTTCGAGTGTCATCTCGGAGTCATTATTTCATCCATTTTAATCCTGCATTTCTCTCCTTTTTAGAGATCACACATGCGTGTTTCCCAATCTAGGACGAACAACCGTCCCAAATTTGGAGGAAAGGTCCCTCCATATCATCACTCCACTTAGCGTTATAATGTTTCGGGTTCTGTAGTGCAGTCGGACACAAAATTTGGCTGCCTATTGGCCGTACAAAGGCCAGTATTTAGAATTTTCCGGACAGTGGGAACCTTAATTATAAAAAGCTGCTTCTTACGTAAGAGGCGAGTATGGATTATATAAAACCTAAGTAACTTCTAGTTATGCTACAGATCTGAAATTTGTAATAGTGATATGTAACTTGATACAACCGACGGAAAAACCTATGATCCAAAAATTTTACTTTAGGGTTTCATATCTACCCTATAAAGAAAGCGTGGAAATAACTGCAGGGCACTATAAAATTGGCTTTATACAGGTTACAACTGAGATACGAAGTCGGAACTAGAACAGTTGTATAGCTGAAAGAATGGGTGTATTTTTATTGAAGACATACTGTAATAACCCGAAAAGATGATGATTTCGCATTTCAGACAACCACAATTAATAGCATGGTATATTCAAGAAGAAACTTCGTAATACCAATTTTTAAAATAACACAGTTGGTAACTTTGTGTCATCTGCTAACATTACCAGCATTTTCTCATTTCGCAAAGTTTTTGTAATGACTTTTTTAAATGTAAACAGGCAGCGTCCGCTTAACGTACAGGTTAAGTTCTTGAAAACCCGTACTTTTAACGAATGTATGTTAAGCGGACGGTCATTTTCCATATAAAGTAATGTTATAAATAGAGATGCGTTCCCTAAATGGGAAGGCACATTTTTTCACTCAAAACTCAAGTTGGAATATTGCACCATTGTATTTATAAATTAATTAACATTAAATTTATACAGGCATACAATACATTAAAACAAATAAATAACATAAAACTTGAAAATAACAATTTTAAAAATTATTTCTCACCTGAAATTATCATCTCCATTTACTATAGGTAGTTGAAACGTTATTATGGGGTAGAAGTAGAGTTATTAGTCGCTGGAAAAGGGGCTGTTACCAGAGAATTTTGAATTTGCTTTAGATAGAGAGTCTAAAGGTGACTTTGGCGGTGATTTTTGTGTTGGTGAATGGGTTCAGGATTTCTTTTAAATTTTTTGAAGAACTTGTCCAAAGAAATTTTTCGGCCGAACATAAGTGTCGCCTTACGTGAAAACCTGGGCATCGCTCTATAGCAATAAGTTACCAGTCTTTCCTTAGGGATAGTAGTCGTTGGCCTAAGCTTTCTCAATCCCGTCTGTTTACCCGTGTGGGCGTGAATCGATGTAAGTAACAACGGACAGTAAGTACGTAGGTGCGGAATATGGTGCCAATGTGTAATGTACGCATCACCGTATGTACGTTGAGCAGACGCTGCCTGCAATTGGATGGCATGTCGGAATAAATAGGTGTCTCTTTTGCATTACCCATTTGGCTAAGAAGGTAATCGTGAATTTTCCACAATGCAATTGCATGCATCTGGGAAGCAATAAGTATGTCCGTGTATTCAAAAGGTAAACGTTTACAAAGAGAAGTTCTTCGTAGCAGGCAAAAATTATTACTACGTATCATCTGTACAAACCAACCATTATTATTAGCCTTTAGTTCTTGCCGTGTAATGTTTAGCGATCGTGCTAATTTATGAACTTTCAGTTTAATGATTTCCCGCAAGATTGATTTTCCGTCTGTTCTTTGAGTACTCACAAATTTCTTCTAATCCATGAAATCGATTTGGTCAACTGAATGATTTCCGTGTTGAGTTAGCCTCTTTAAGTTTCTCTTTGGCTTGCTTCCACCTTCGTGTATTTGCCACCGTAACATATTTCTTCCCGGCTTCCTATTTGTTAGTTTCTTTAGGGCAGTGCACCACCATTAGCGTAATACTTATACCAAAACTACGTCTTTTACATTGTGATACAGAGGTGCTTTTCTTCTCGACACGGTTTGCCATTCCAGTCCTAAGAATTGGGGTAACTTATTTAAAAATACATACATAAATACAGAAAAATCCAAGGTCATTCGAATATCGGTTAAAGAAGAAAATCTGAACATAAGTATTGGAGGAAAGCCTTTAGAACAAGTTTCAGAATATAAGCACCTTGGAAGCACCACGAAAAGCAAAATGTACGGATGAGATCAGAACTAGAATAGAAAAAGCAAAAGCGGCTTTAAGGAGAAAGAAACAACTACTTGCAGGGAATATAAGGGAAGATATCCGAAAGAAGTTGATAAAATATGTATGTGAAGTATGGAGTATAGCATTGTATAGGGCAGAAACATAGACGCTAAGGAAAAATTACATCAAATACTTGGAAAGCTTTGAAATGTGGACTTGGAGGAGAATGTTGAAGATAAAATGGACAGATAGGATGAAAAACGATGAAGTGCTACGAAGAATAGAAGAGAAGCAAATGATTATACAGACTATCAGAAAGAGGAAGGCAAACTGGGTTGGACATTACCTGAGGAAAGAGAGTATGATTAAGGATGAGTTAGAAGGAAAACTAAATGGGAAAAGGGAAAGAGGTAGGAAAAGGTTTCAACTGATAGACAATTTGAAAGGGAAAGAGAGTTATTAAGATATGAAGAGGACAGCAGATAATAGGAGTATATGGAGAACCAGGTTTAACCAAGAATAATCACGGACCTGTCTACGGACAGACTACCTATGATGATGATTTAAAAATTAAAAAAATTATAATTAGTCCTCACTTCACGTTAAACATAGCGAAGTTTGTACCGGTCGCATGCTTTAATCGAGGTTAGACCCTTCAAATAACGGATGTACTAGTTTTCTGCTGCTGGCGCACCAACCAAAAAGTAACAAATATGGGTGAAGCTTTCTCGGGTGGCGAGCCGGGTAGTATCGACGGCTCGCCACCCGAGAAAGCTTCACCCATCACATACGCCAGAAAAGCACCAAGTCTTTCTTCAGTAACAAATACGTTTAATTTTTAACGACACACGGGTAAAACGCCGGCAATTTTAGTGTAGCCATCTTCAACACCGTATGCATCATATTTCCTACCCAGCCTATTATATGTTCTGTCAACCATCCCCTACCACCAGTAGGTGCCTACGAGGTGAAAAGATGCTCGTTTGCAAATTGTGAATTTCAAGAATTTGTATAAATGCAGCGTTTCCCAAAGTGTGGTCCGCGGCCCGGAACCGGTCCTTGGGAATAAAATGCCGGTCCTCAGAAAATATTAAAATAATCGCGCTATCCTATTACGTCTACGTATACAGATGTAACAAATTAAATGGACTCTTCTGTATGTGTTTGTGCAATCGTTCGTAACTCTAAAGCCGTCGATAAATTGCGTCAAATAAACGCGCCGGAATCTGACGTGATCCGAAAACGTTGGTTTAAATGGATTGCAACAATTACAGTAAATGTACCGAAGTTAGGTTCTAGAAAAGTAAGAACATAGAAGTAGGTTTCGAGTGCAAAAGAGATGGAATAAATGTTAAAGCAACAAAGTATGTAAAATATTTATGAGTAACCATTTGTCGAGATCTTTCATGGGGCAACAAGAAACAGGCTTTCATAGGTAGAATAGTACGGAAAACTACAGAAAAAGTACGGGAAACATGTTACTTATAACTAGTTAGACCGCAAGTGGAATACGTCTCATGCATATGGGATCCGTACGAGAAGGGACATATAATTCAATTAGAAAGAGTGCAGCGCAGAGCAGCCAGATTCGTAAAGCAAAAGTACAAACATAAGGAAAGCGTCACTTCATTATTGAGGGATTTGAACAGAGTACCACTGGAGGATCGTAGATTGAACTCAAGGTTGCGGCTTCTGGAGACACATAGATCGGAATGTCTAAAAGAGGAGGTTGTAGCAATAATTGAAGCACCAACGTATGTAGGTAGAAACGACCGTGACGATAAGATATGTGAGATCGATTGTAGGACGGAGCGTTATCTAGGCTCGTTCATTCCGAGGACAATACGAGATCACAATAGAAAATTTCAACCTGCGATAGACAATGTTTAGGTAGGTTTTGGTGCATTGCACCCCCTGCCACCCACCAATTAGGTGAATTCCAGTGTAACATGTAAATGTAATCGGTTAGAATACGATGTGTAGACCTCTTTTCTTTAACATTTAACCCTCGAGCGGGCGCGCTCTTTTTTTTACACGACCGGGTGCGCGGTGTACTTTGTCAACGACGTAATTTTTACAAAATAATTCATGTGTTTGATGGTTTTATTGGTTTATTTTTATCAAAATGATGTTTTATGTTTTACAACTACAACTTATAATGATAGTTCTTCATTAAAAAAATTAAATTCCAATTGAAAATATTGCTATATATCAACACACAAACCAAAGTAACAATTATAAAATCTCCATTATTAATCTGAATTACTGTCTTTAGCATTACATGATTGACAAATATATGTTTCTTTGACATGTTTCTTGCAGGAAAATTGATTGCAAGAATCACATTTAATGGTTGTGTCCACAATTTTTCTTCTACCACATAGTACACATCGTACACGCTATTTTCACATCTGACGGTAGAGAATTTATTTTTGCTCTTTCAGTGAGATAAGGCTTCATCAATGCCAATGATGATTCCTTCAAAAAATTTCTTCTTTGTATCTTCGGATTGTCAGCATTAGAAAAATAAAGTATTTGCTTATTTATCTCCGTTATATTCATTAGCGAGAAGAATATTTCCAATGGCCACCGTCGAGTGACACGAGCCGCAGTGTGAGTACTACACATTTGATCTATTGTGTCTACTCCACCCTCAGTCATGTTGTAGACCAATATAATTGAGGGTTTCATAATCAATTTCTGTTTCATGATGCATTGTTGATGGTACTATTACTGCGTTATTCGTTTTTGGCACATTGAACGCCGAGTAATCGAATGCCACATAGTCGGCGATCTACCGTATGTCACTCTGCTGGCATTTCAAAGTAAATCAAAAAGGGGTGCCGGTGGTGTAGTGGTTAGGACGCTGGCTGCTACTCGCCCGATGCATGAAAAAGTCATCGGGTACGAATCCTGCGCGAGTAGGATTTTTCTCAAGGTCGGCCGACCCCCTGTCTGTGTGGTTTGAGGAGACCGCGCAAATTCAGCTGTTCCGTCCTTCGGAAGGGACGTTAAGCCGTTGGCACCCCTGGTGTTCTTCGTAAGAGCAGGCAAATGCCGGCACCGGGTTTCCCTCCTCCCTCCCCGGTTATTCATTGCACTACCTCTGAGATACCCGTTTGTGCTGTAAGAGAGGCGAATTGACTGGGCACTCAAACAAACAAACAAAGTTAATCAAAAACTGAGACTGTAACTTTACAGATTTACATATAATCAAAAAATAACTTACATGGCAAGGCATGTGGCATACTCAATGCAGAAGATCACTCTTTCAATCACACCGTCAGAGAGATGACGATAGAGCAACACGTAGTTAAATGACACCTACATATATACTAAGAATAAAGGCAAGATTAAGCCTATTTCATCATGGGGATGTTTATTCTACCATAATCAATAAACAAATGATTTGATTCCTCGAGCATTTCCAGGTAAATGGAAATTGAAACTGAAACTTTACAGACATAAATATAAACATAAAGAATATAACTTACATGACAAACCATGCTGCGTACTCAGCATTAACAAAAATTACTCTTTTAATAGCTCGTATATCCAATCCGCCGCGTCTGAACGACGGACGGAAATAAAGAAAATAATGAGTCACACGACCAGGCGCGCGTCCTATTCAGTACGCCACGGATGACTAATACTATTATATCACTCCGATTATTAAGCTACTACACATCTTTGAGGCACGAAAACTTTCTCATTTGGAAGTCAAAATGACACTCAAGGAATACACTTGTAAGTGTCTTAGATGTCATACACAAAGCAGGGTTGCCACATTAAAATTCGTAAAATTGACGTACTTTATACACCAGTGCGCCCGCTCGAGGGTTAAAAATATCTTACGATCGAGACTTGGACTCGAGATTTATACCATTTCACGCAGAAAGAAATGTAGATTTTTAATTTTACCGCCGATTCTGTTGTTTGATTCAAGTTTGTTCATATTTTAAGTTTATATTCAATTTTTCCGGTTTTTCGACATTTCAAATAGGAGATTGCTAGGATAGGATTTGCATTAAACTTGCGATAAAACGCATGAAAGACAAAAACAGATTAATTCTCGAGTGACGTCACCTCCCAGTATAAACGAAAATAAATCAAGAACGATACGCTCGATTTTGACAAATCTTTCGCCTAAATACTCGAAGCGAATTCTTGCAGTTTTAAAGCATGGATACGATATCAGGAAAGTTTTCGTTTTTGCATTTGATTATCACATAATTGGCTGGAATACGATGTGTAGACCTTTAATCTTTAACGATATACGCGCCGGAATCTGCCGTGATCCGAACACGTTTGTTTAAATGGATTGCAACACATCGAGATGAAATTCTGTTCCGGTAGAAAATAAAACGCGAAATGTAGCGATTTTTGGAATAATCGCTTTGTGTGTCAGATACTTTGTGGCAGAATAAATACGACGCGCTTATTCTGCCGCGTAAATTCTGCTCAGTATGTTGCCATATTATATATATTAGTAGCCTAGCGGCACGATTTGGGTAAATGCTGCCAGTGAGTCAAATCGACGGATTGGCAGTGACGCCAGAAGTACGCAATTCGGTTGATTTGCAACGTTCGTAGTGGGTATGTATATGAAAGAAGAAGAACAGGAAGTTAAGATTCAACCATTTTGCGTTTACCTGTAGACGTCTGAGTATATTGCAAATGCATTAGTTATGCAGTGAAAAACTCCGCGACGAGGACTTCCTCAGCAGTTTCCCTTGGCCACCCCAAAGCAGAATTCCGTCACCACCGTTTCACAAGGTAGGACAAGAACTTTGGATATTAAATGTTAGTTAATAGACGAAATGTCTGTACATATTAAAAAAACGCATAATTATTTTCACAAATCTCACTATCCCGATGACCTATTTTATGCAGGTGAAAATCGAGATACATTGATGAACAGTGACACTGACTTCAACAAGACACTTTACCGACTTATTGACCAGAAATCATACACACGCCTCTCTGTTTTCGTTTTTCTTTTGTCTTTCGTTCTTACTCCACCCGTGTTTTCGTCTTTCTTTTGTCTTTCGTTCTTTCTCCACCCTTGGTCCCTCTACTCCCGCACAGTCGATCCTGTTCGCTGTCAAAGGTACATCGCCCTTGAAAATGCCCACTTATCGGGCGAAATGCATCGGGCTAGTACCACTAGTTTTTGGCTGGAGTCTTATCCTTCTATCAGTTTACGCCAAAAGTGTTTTGAGCCATCTTTGATTATTACGATCTGTTCCGGCTCCTTGGCTTATGCGGTTTCTTGGCAGACATGGGGGTCTGTCAATCTCTAGTTTCGTCGGGCAATTCCTTGAACCGTTGGTCGGACTTGGAGGCCATTGTGGTATCTTGTCAGACGTTGGGGTCTGTCAATCTTTTGTTTTGTCTCCCTCCTTTCCTCGGACCCTCGTTTGACGATTGGAGACTACCGTGGTATCTTGACAGACGTGGGGGTCTGCCAATCTCCTTTTGGTATCCGTCAGAGAGTTTTGTCCTCCTGCACGGCTCGCTCGATCCCACAGCAACGCTCGACAGTATCGATCACGCTTTGCGATCGTCCTTTTTTATTTACGTTTTACCATAAACGTTTGCTGCCACGCCTTTTAGGGTGTAACTTCCCAATATTCTGTTTCCAATTTTGACCTTTACCCCCATTTACTTCTCTTGCTGTTTTTACTCTAGTGGTTTTATCACTTTACTCCGACTGGATTGATCTCCGCCCATACTTTGATTCCTTCTAACACGGGCGCCGCCCCCACACTGCCCGTTTTATAATTTTAAGTGTTTTATTCCTTGCTCCTATAATTTTATTCTGTTCTTGACTAAGTTTTTCAACGTTATTTACTTTTACATACTATTTTATCGAGTCATGTCACAGGTCAGTGATAATTCTTTTAATTTACGGACTAAAGAGCTAAATTGGTTTCACAACTTACACACTAGGATTAATAACATAGAAGCTGACATCAAGTTTTTAAAACGATGCAAGGAACACCATGTAACTCCAAAATTCATGGACATTTTTAAGAAAATAACAAAGAACCACATCACACAGAAAGTCCAGCAAATAACCACTAACACTTGGTTGCAATTGCAAATTAAAAATCTATATGCCAAAGGGAGTCACTTCGAAATAGAGGCCTACAACTTACACTTAAAAATAACCAAACACTTAGACGAGGTCGGCTTTGAAGCCTGGAACAACTTTGAACACAGGATGCATGAGACCAATAACCTTAATTGTCACAAGAAAACATTAACACTAGACTATAAACTAAATATGCTACTCCAAAAATACAATGTCAACACAAAAAATAAAACTAAAACAATGGATAAAACCGCAAAGATTTGAATTTGTAGAAAACTTGTCTCAAAAATCCTTCTCTAATGAAGAATTGTCTCTCTTGAATTTGGGTTTAAAGTTTTCCTTTCCTCCAAGAAAACCTCCTATAGAACAAATAGTTACAGGCATCGAGAGATCTATTGAATACTTTGATGAAAATTCCAAAAGTTACATCGGACAAAATTGTGCCATACAACTAAAAGACAACATTAACAAGTGCACAACTTCCAATTCAAAATCAATTTCCAAAACTACCAAACAACTTAATGAAAAAGACTGCTTTTATATCAAGGCCGATAAAGGCAACAAATTAGTAATTATGCATAAAACACAATATTTTAATAACATTCAACTTATGCTCAACGATGGCCCTTATATCAAATTAAATATAAACCCCCTGAATTCAATGATCCGAAAAACCGAAGAAGCTATTAAAAACTGCAAAACAAATTTAGACAAGAATCATAGGTTTAAATTTCATATTTCAAACCCAAATATTCCAAAACTATATGTACTCCCCAAAATACATAAACAGGACCATTCCATGAGACCAATAGCATCAGGTTTAAATAGCTCTACATATAATATAGCCAAATGGCTAAACAACGAATTTAAAAATATAACTTACCCAGAAGATCACTCGGTCAAAAATTCTTTCGACTTGATAAAGAAATTAGAAAATGTAACTTTATTAGATACAGAAATTATGGTCTTATTCGATGTAAAAAGTCTCTTCCCTAGTGTTCCCTTTCCTGAAACTTCTCAGATCTAAAAACTACTAGAAAACCAAAATTTTCCTGAAGACATGATAAAAGAATATTTATTACTCACAAATCTATGCATGAATCAAAACTTTTTTCAATTTAATAACGAATACTACCAACAAACTCAAGGTACATCCATGAGTAATCCCTTGTCACCCTTTGTGGCCAACAAATTTATGTCTCACCTTGAAAGCACATGCAAAAACAAATTTAGTTACTTTCCCAAAACTTGGCTCAGATATGTTGATGACATTTTTGCTATTTTTGATTTAAATCTACACAACCTTGATGCATTCGTTAATCAACTTAACAACATAAATCCCTCCATAAAATTTACTTATGAAGTACAACAAGATAACACTTTACCGTTTTTAGATTAATTAATTATAAATAACCAGCATCAATTAGAGTTCGAAATCTTCAGGAAAACAACAAACACAAATAGCTTCATCCCCCACAACTCCTTTCACCCTTCCAACCATAAAACAGCTGTGTTCCATTTCCTAACCCACAGAATTGTTAATGTTCCACTTAACAAAACGAGATATGAGAAAGAACTTAAATATAATAAGGAAACAGCATCCAAATTAGGGTACCATCAGAATCTCATCAACAAGCTGGTTCAAAAACATGCCTCCAAAAAATTAATTTTAGACTCCACCACCCACACAAAAGATAACAAAAAGGAAAACAAATATATTTAATTGCCATGTTTTCCTTCACTTAACAGGGGTTTGGACAGAATTTTCAGGAAAAAGGATATTACAATAGCTTACATGAGTAAACACAGTTTGAAAAATTCTCTGGGCAACACGAAGGACAAAACTGAAATTTCCAACAAGTCAGGAATATACAAAATTCAATGCTCACATTGCCCCCAAACAGTACATAGGCCAAACTAGGAGAAAACTGGTCACTCGTTTTAAAGAGCACTTAGCTCACTATAAATACAACCGATTTGAGAAATCCAGTGTCGCTAATCACATTTTTGAAACCGACCACAGCATTCAATTAGAGGACTTAGAACTGGTAATCTCATCTAATAGCTCTTTAAATTCCCTAGAAAACCTTCACATTTACAAAAATCGAGATACATTGATGAGCAGTGACACTGACTTCAACTAGACACTTTACCGACTTATTGACCAGAAATCATACACACGCCTCTCTGCTTTCGTTTTTCTTTTTTCTTTCGTTCTTACTCCACCCGTGTTTTCGTCTTTCTTTTGTCTTTCGTTCTTTCTCCACCCTTGGTCCCTCTACTCCCGCGCAGTCGAAGGTACATCGCCCTTGAAAATGCCCACTTAGTGGGCGAAATGCATCGGGCTAGTACCACTTGTTTTTGGCTGGAGTCTTATCCTTCTATCAGTTTACGCCAATAGTGTTTTGAGCCATCTTTGATTGTTAACACAGATAATGAAAAACTATTACAGCTAAATGAAATGGAGGTGGATTCAATAATTCAATTTTCTTGTGATACTGCATTGAAATAACTGCAAATAACTGCACTAATTATCAGAATATTTATTAACTCCGATAGTAGGTCAATACCTAGGTCGACGTTGGGACTCAATAATCTCTGTGCTAACAATAGCAATGATAACGCCACTCTTAGAAGTCGCACCATCCATAACACAGAAAAAATTCAGAAGCGTCCCGAAAGCGACTCATTAACAATTTTAAATATAAACTGCTGTAGTATCAGGAATAAGACAGCAGAATTTTAGAATTTATTAGAGGAAACTGAGGCAGATATACTGATAGGCACAGAGAGCTGGCTAACTTCGAATATACACGACCGAGAAATTTTCACCTTAAGATATAATATTCACAGACGAGATAGGGTAAATAGGAACGGAGGTGGAGTTTTTATAACGGTGAAGGACACGCTTATCAGCTCGCCAATTGAGTTTACGGAAAACAGAATAGAAAGCCTTTGGTGTACAATCAACAGGGAAGGTTTAGGAAACATCCACGTATGTGCATGCTATAGGCCGCCAGGTGCAGACGCAGAAGAAATTTATGAGCTAGAGACCCAACTTAACTCAATACAGATGAAAAATAGCAAAAGTCTTATTATTGTAGGAGGAGACTTCAATCTACCCTCCATAAATTGGCCCAGTTGCAGCTTCACCCGGTAGAAATCGTGAGTCATGCGAAGCGCTAATAGACATCTTTAATAAACATTTCCTTATTCAGGTAGTCAGAGAACCCACGAGAGAGAACAATATATTAGACTTAATAGCAATTAATATCCCTGAACGAGTTTCTGAAGTAGTTATTAAAGAAGGAATCAGCGATCACCGAGTAGTTCGAGTTCTCTTGAACATAGCATTCGAAAAGTACCGCAAGCCTAAGCGACAAATGTACATATTTAAAAATACTAACTTTGCGGACTTTAAAGAGAAACTTATTAAAGATTACGCAACTTTCAGAAAACTAGCAAGCACGAAGAACGTTGAGGAAACTTGGAAATCTTGCTTATCAGTAATTAGAACAGGTATAAATACGTACATACCATACATATTACCGATAATGGAGAACCTAGGTGGTATAATCGGGAGGTTAGATGTGCTCTCAGGCGACAAAGAAAGCTTCACTCGACACTTAAATGCGCCAAAAATAATATGTAACAGGAGGTAATAAATACAATTTCAAACAAGTACAGAAATTGTCGGACTTGGACTAAAAATAATATGCGCAAGGCATAAATGAACTTCAAGAAAAAGATTCTCTATGAACATCTAAAAGACAATCCCAAAATATTTTGGTCTTATGTTAGAGAAGTTAAAGATCGACGCCCAACCGTAGCACCATTAAGAAACAACAAATGAGAGGTAGTTTACGATAGCATTGATAAAGGAAACTTGTTAAACTCATTTTTTCAAAGCGTATTTACGACCGAAGTGGAGAAAAAGACGGACGATCCACCCGAACCAAGCGAAGAGAAGATGAACGATATACTTATATCAGCGAAATAGATAGCAGAACAGCTCAAAATCTTCAATGCAAATAAATCCCCGGGACCGGAAGAGATACCAGCTAGTGTATTACAAGAAATTAGCTTTAGAAATAGCACCTTATCTCGAAACAGTTTTCAGTAAGTCACTCAGTCAGGGCGTTATACCTAAGGAATGGAAATTAGCGTTTATAACTCCGCTACATAAAGGCCGGAAAAAATACAACCGAGAAAACTGCAGGCCGATTTCGCTAACCTTAATATCTTGCAAGATTCTAGAGCACATCATTGTTAGTTCTGTGGTGGACTTCTTAGATAGCCAGGACTTGCTTAGTAAATATCAGCACGGTTTTAGGAAGGCAAGATCTTGTGAAACTCAGCTCGCTCTGTTTGCACATGATATAGTACGATCCGGTGATCGAATGACTCAGTTAGACGCGGTTTTTCTTGACTTCAAGAAGGCATTCGATAAAGTCCCTCATATTAAGTTATTGCAAAAATTACAAGCCTGTGGAGTTAATCGAAAGATAATCGAGTGGATCAGTGACTTTCTCAATAATCGGGAACTAATAGTAGTCATAGATGGATTTAAATCAGATTCGGTCAGCGTGTCCTCCGGCGTTCCACAGGGAAGTGTCATCGGTCCCTTATTATTCCTTATATACATAAATGACTTAGATAAGGTTATTTCAAGTAAAATCAAGTTATTCGCGAATGATACGGTAGTTTACAGAGAGATTAACAGTCCTGCTGATCAAGCATTACTTTCTAACGACCTGCACGCAATTCTCGAGTGGTGTAAAAAGTGGCAGTTAGAGCTGTACTTAGGTAAGTGTTCCGCCATGAGATTCTGGAGAAACGAAGAAATTGAGGCGACGTATTACAGTATAGAAGGCGTACATCTAAAATTAACCGAATCCGTCAAATACTTAGGCGTCATTTTAAAAAGTAACCTCTCGTGGGGCACACACATACGAAATATATCCGGGAAAGCCAAGCAGAAACTATGATTCATCAAACGGATAGTAGGTAAAAGCGAAGAAAAGTCAGAGACATGTTACTTTTCTTTAGTTAGACCGCTGCTAGAGTATGCGTATGGGGTCCGTACGAGAAAGGATTAATCGGCGAGTTAGAGAAAGTGCAGCGAAAAGCTGCTAGATTCGTCAAAAATTGTTATGATAGAAATAAAAGCGTTACAGGCTTGATACAGGACTTAGGATGGGAATCACTAGCTGAGTGCCGATCACGTGCTACGGTCAAACTTCTTGAAAAATTTAGAACGAGTACTTTCTCCAGCGACGTCGAAGAAATAATAAGAACTCCCTCCTATATCGGTAGAATGGACCATCCTCGTAAAATAAGAGAGATAGTTTGTAGGACGGATAGATACAAAGGCTCATTTTCCCCTAGAACGATAGCTGAGCTGAATAAAACTTGCGATCAAAAGTAACCTCGCGTAGGGCGTAAGCCCAGACCTAATTTTGGAGTTTTCCCCTTGGTGTTAATGCACGCCCTGCCACACACTCTTGCGGTGGCTTGCAGGGTAAACTGTAGATGTAGATGAAACACAATTTTGATAACCTCTCCTTCATTGATTTTTGGTTGTTGCCAAAATGAATATGCACATTTATCTGAGAAAGCGGTCAGATTCCTAATGCCTTTCGTTTCAACATGTAAGTGTGAAACTGGATTCTCTACTTTGGCTTTCTTAAAAACCAAGTATAGGAATAGATTGGATGTCGAGGCAGATCTGAAGGTAAAATCGACTTCTTTTCCTCCTGACATACAGTTTTTATGTATTAACAAACAACATCATCCTTCTCCTTAGCATGTTCTCTTTTCCTTTATTCTTCATTTTGTAAGATCGAAGTTGATATTTCCTAATTTTGTAAAGTTACATAAAAAGTGGAATTTAATAAATAAATAAACAATGGAATTTGATTTCTTTAATTTATTTTATGGTTTTATAAATATGCTCGTGTAATGCATTAAATTATTTATATATTGTGCATTGCATCGGACGTGCAAGCAAAGTAGTTCCATCCTCGACTGGTATGTTGGGAATTTGATGTATGTATGTACTATGATGGGGCGCAAAAATTATTATTAGAATAACCGGTCCCCAGCCTGCGAAGTTTGGGAAACGGTGAACTAATGTATAGTGTTAATTAGTCAAATGTAATGTTTTGTGTATGTATAAATAAAAAAATGCGTTTTCGTGGAGATAGAATCGGCGTCGGAGTGTTCCTTGCGACCCGCCGCTGTGTTTAAACATGGTACTCGATTTTAAGACGATCCCTAATTTTTTGGCCACATTAAAAAAAATCGTCTTCCTTTCGGGTCAACACGGCAATTCATTTATCTAGCGAATAAGCATGAAAATTAAATCTTCATAACAAAAACAGGATTTTTTGAGTTGTAATAACTACACGTATTATTAACTACCAAGACAAAAAGACAAATGCTTTTAATTAGTAACTAGTGTCCGATTGCAGTACTTCCTGCTAACATTTAGAGATACTTGCGTGAAGTGACCCAATGCGATAGTTTCTATACAGAAAATTGATACAAAGAGTGTGTTCATTTTATCTTCAACATTCTCCTCCAAGTCCACATTTTAAAGCTTTCCAATTATTTGATGTCATTTTTCCTTAGCGTCCATGTTTCTGCCCCGTACAAAGCTATACTCCATACATAGCATTTTATCAACTGCTTGCGGATATTTCCCCTTAAACTCCCCGTAAGTAGGTGTTTCTTTTTTCTGACAGCAATGCTTCCATGGTGAGAAGGCAAATCAAGGTGTTTACCGCAACTATTCGTCCAGTAAAAACTTTCCAGCTAAACGCCCGATCGTGACGTGCTACCTCCTCCCCTCCCCATTCTCATCGTCTGCGCTTGCGAGTGCTGACGAGATAAGAACTTTTTTCTCTCTCTTTACCCGGGGTCTACGCTACGAGAAGGTTGAGTGCGGCACCTGTCCCTGCCTGTCTCTGTCGAAGATTCCAGTGCCGTTTCGAGTGAATATTGAACCCTATCCACGTCGCAAGTTGACTGGTATTTTCTGTTCAAGAAATTTTGCTTTTGGGCTAATAAATGTAATTTTCCAGTGTGAATTTTGTTGTTTATGCAGTATACGATTGTATCGCTGCATTGGTATTAAGCTCGTGCTGCCAGCCCCACCTCGTACATATATTTTATTAGGCAAATATTAAAGCCCCGGTTTCGATTCCAGGAACTTATTCTCCTATTTCTTTTGCATAGAAAGTCTAAAATCCATCGTGCAGAGATGTATTCTTTAATATTTTAAAATATCTTAAGACTGTGATATCGGAGGGAGGGTTATACTGTTCTAAGACGAAAAGAATGTAGATTATACTTTTTTACATGATGTTCGCACTTCCCCACCCCGCAGACTTTGTGAAAACACTATCGGAGCTCCGGGTCGACCTGGCGGACATCTTAGTCAGTTTTGATGTCGTCTCCCTCTTCACTAAGGTCCCCGTAACTGACACCCTTAAACTACTGGGACCACATTTTGATGAAAAGCCATACGTTAACCTCGACCCACTTCCTGTACGGGAGAAATACTACGATCAAAGAGACGGCGTGGCAATGGGCTCCCCGCTTTCCCCAGCAGTGGCGAATTTCTTCATGGAAGATTTCGAACAAAAAGCCCTCGACTCAGCCCCTCTCCGTCCGAAGTATTTCTATAGGTATGTGGACGACACTTTCGTCATCTGGCCGTATGGAGAACAGGCCCTGAACAATGTTTTGGCCTATCTGAATAACCAATACCCCAACATCAGATTCACCATGGAGGTGGAAAAAGACGGACGCCTCCCATTTTTAGACACATGTGTCCAACCCAACCTGGACGGGAAGCTAGGACATAGCGTATACCGGAAACCTACACACACTGACTTATACCTCAATTGGAAGAGCCACCATCACCCGGCCCAGCGGAAAGGAGTCTTAGCTACCGTAATATATCGTGCAAAGGCCATATCAGATGGAGAGAACTTTGGGGCGGAAATTAGACACCTACGACACACATTCCTTCAAAATGGCTATGGAGGAAGTGAGATCAGTTTGGCCTTGAAAAGGGCCGAATTATCGGCCTAGACCAACGTCACAGAAAAGTAAAAACCCAAGGTCACGGTGTGTCTCCCATACATCTCGACCATCTCGGGAAGACTTTCAAGAATTTTGGCAAAACACGGAGTGACCACCTTTCACAGGCCACCGACGAAAATCATGGGTTAATTGAGACCTGTAAAGGACGACATAGGCTTCAGGACTCCGGGCGTTTACTCCATTCTCTGCGAGTGTAGGAAACAATATATTTGCGAGACGGAAGAGCAATCGAGACCCATATGAAAGAGCATGAGCGGTACATCAGACTGCGGCAACCGGAAAAATCGGCGGTCGCGGAACACTGCCTATTGGAAAACCATCGCGTTCGGCTATCAGACGCGAAAATGATTGCGAAAACCAACAGGTATTGGAACCGGATCGATTCGCCTAAAACCTATGAATTTCAACAGACACAAAGGCTTCACGCTCAGTAAAGCATGGGACCCGACCATCAACCAGCTGGGCGAACAACACCCACGCCCGTGGACCGACCCGTCAACCAATGAGAGAGAGGGCTAACGGGTATATAAACCCTGGAGGATCCGACCTCGGCACCTCAGGTTCTCCCTGTAAGGGCTTTCTCTAACTAGTTAGCTGCTCTTACCGACGTCACTAGATTGTTAAGCTATCGAAAGTGTGAGCTATCGAACGTTATCGACTTTTGGTTTTCTGTACGCCATGCTTAACGATTTATCTCGGTTAAGCATCGACGGTACGTCGGTAAGCTACAGGGGCCTCGACGGTCGAGGTATTGTGTTTACACCTTGTGCTTGACCCAGAAATACAGTATAATCTGCAGCAACGAAGAATTGAAGAGTGCAATTGAGTTGTAAACTTTAATTTTAAGGTGACTAAACTTATGAAATGTTTACTATAAGAATTTGATAGTTGAATTTGATGTTTTGTGTTTACGTACCTACTTGAATTTTATGCAGGCATGTTAAACTAATAATCAGTTTTGAGTTGAATGAAATGTAAGAAAACGTACGTAGGTGTGATTGGGAACAGTGTACACCGAGGATTGTACCATTCCTTTGATTACTTCTAGGAAAGTTTTGTGTTTGTGAAGTTAGTTTCCTTGAGTTTACTTACAATGCGTCACACCATTTATTATTTCTCTGGCAAGATGGCCCTCAACTTCCTGCCTTGGGAATTAATTATTCCCCAAGAGAGAGTGAATCATGTTGATCGCCGTCTGCATAGGAGGACTCTAAGGGATGCAAAAAACCCGTATGAACTACCTTGAAATGAATTTTTGAATTTCCTTAAATACGTTTCGATGCATTAAAAGTATTAATGTTATAAAAGTTGGTTACAATTATTCATTTTTGCGTGTTGTATTTATGTACAAATTCCTCACTTTTGTAGTTTGATAATGACTACCTATGTACTCTCGCTATGTGTGGTATACGCAAATAAATTTGATTTATTAAATGCAATTCAACATTCTTTCATTTTAGTCCAATTCTTATATCCATAAATTTTGAGAATTTGTTACGATTATTGTATTAAAATATATGTTGTACATATGACTCTCTCATTGTTTTAACATATTGGGTAGAGTTAATAAAAAATAAGCAAATGCTTATGCTAAAGATTTCTCTCACTTTTTAAGCAAATGCTAAATTTGGGGTGAATAAAAAAAATAGCATTTGCTTTTGCTAGAAAGAATAAGCATTTGCTTATTTTTAGGAATTTTCTTAAGCATTTGCTTAAAACTGTGTGAATAAAACCGAGCTTTTGCTTAATGCTTTAAGCATTTGCTTAACCTTTTTAAGTGAGGTAAAGGGCTTGCTAGGATATTTCTAAGTACTCTATTTTTATGATAATTGCTTAATTTTTATTCACTCGACCCATTGTATTGAAGTACAGTTCCTTTTATTGCTAAACAAATTAATCTTTTTGCATCCATTGTAAAAATGTTATGTATTTGGATATATATTCCTTCATATGATTTTAACAACATATTATCTCTTTCATTTCATTTTATAGTCCACCATGACCTCCAATTGACGGTTTTCACATCTCATTTTAAATGCAGTTTACACATTAAATGACATAATACAGTAAAGTACATATTATTTACTCAGCCACATTTTTCCGCCATTCCCGCCTTTCTATTGAAACACTTGAACTTGTGCATTTTGGCGTGCGCTCTTTTCTATCGCCGTGTAGTCTTCTTTTGTTTAAGTTGAAGCTTGAAAGTTACCTCGTTCGTGATTGGTCAAAAATAATAACCTCGCTGAAGGGCGCCACTTAAGCAGCTTATTTCCTTCGGTTGCTATCGAATTGCTTGTTTCGTATTTTGCATCGACAGCCAGTCGATAAGACAAGTTAGGGAAAGGTCTTTTCGGTAAGCGGTTGTCGATGCAAGAGTTGAGTTTCGTTAGCGGTGGACTAATGACATTTCGTTATCGAGTTAGAGAAAGCCCTTACTGAAGATGATAACCGAGTGCGTTATCGAAAGGTCGGAATACGACAGTATTACGACCCGCCTGGGATACCGAGAAACATTCTTCGCTTCAGTATGTGTTAGTCATTCCAAGAAAATCTCATACCATAAATACCATTTGTATGTCATAGATTACAAATGATACAGAAAAATTATAAAACAAATAATTAGAGTAGTATTAGGTTTAAAATACTAACAGGAATTATATGCGATATGGAAATAAATGAAGAAAAATCCAAGGTAATTCGGATATCGGGCAAAGAAGAGAATCTGAACATATGTATTGGAGGAATGCATTTGGAATAAGTTTCAGACTATAAATACCTTGGACGCATCATAACAAGTGAATCAAATGTACGTATGAGAACAGGACTAGAATAGAATAAGCATAAGCGGCTTTTAGAAGAAAGAAACACCTGCTTGCGTGGAATATAAGGGAAGATATCCGCAAGAAGTTCATAACATGCTATGAATGAAGAATATCTTTGTGCGAGGCGGAAACATGGGAGGAGAATGCTGAAGATAAAATGGACAGATAGGATGAAAAACGATGAAGTGCTATGAAGAGTAGAAGAGAAGCGAACGATAATACAGACTATTAAAAAGAGAAAGGCAAACTGGGTTTGACATTGCCTGAGGAGAGAGATTATGATTATGATTAAAAACCTGTTAGAAGGAAAACTAGATGGAAAGAGGTAGGAAAAGTTTTCAGCTGATAGATGATTTCAAAGGCAAAGTTATCAAGATATAAAGAGGACCGAAAAATAGGAGTATATGGTAAACCAGGTTTAAGCATAAGTAATCACTGACCTGTCTACGGACAAAATATCTATGTTATGATGATGATATTTTTAATAACACGCTGATATTATTTGCAGAGGTTTATGATTACTCGATGTTTTCGAAAGTGTACTTACCAATGTCGAGTATTTTCGAGATCCTTTTTTTAATCACTTCACTGTATAAGCGGCACACGCTTTATGGTACGGTACGGTATGGTACGATACCTTAGGTCCTGCGACTGGATTTATATTTGGTATTTAAATAGTACACTTTTTCATTCTAATAAATTCGCAAAACTTATGAACTACTAAACATTCGAATAACAATCCTTTTGCAGTAAAAATTATTTAGCAGATCACAAGAACTCGCTATCGCCTGCTATCGCCTGCTATCGCACAAGTCAGTTGTTCGCCAACGACTGCATATTGGGGTGCCGGTTGTGTAGTGGTTAGGACGCTGGCTGCTACTCGCCTGCTGCTTGAAAAGGTAGCGGGTACGAATCCTGCGCAAGTAGGATTTTTCCAAGGTGGCCCGGCCCCCTGTTTGAGGAGACCGCGCAAATTCAGCTGTTCCGTCCTTCGGAAGGGACGTTAAGCCGTTGGCCCCCCTGGTGTTTTTCGTAAGAGCAGGCAAACGCCGGCACCGGGTTTCCCTCCTCCCTTCCCCGGCTATTCCATGCACTACCTCTGAGATACCCACTGTGCGTAGGACAGAGGCGAATTGGCTGGTCATTCAAATTCAAACTTAAACTCAAATGCATAAATGGCAGAAAATTAATAACAAGGATCGATGTATGCTTGTGTTATGAGTGAGTGACTCGAGACGCAGACCAGAGAACGATAAGCATTCTCACAGAAAAGGTTTCTGATTGTTCTCCGCTTGAAGGCTAAAGCAACAATGGACCCATAAGGTCATTCAATTATAATCTTGCTTGCAGCACACATCCATAGCGATTTTCTCACGTTCCTCGCTCGTTACATCTTTCTGAGTGTGGCTCAGAACCTCCAAGGCGCGTGGCCCTGGCCGACTGCCCACACAGCCTCCGTCAAAGATTATCACTAACAGTTTAAATTTAATTTTAGCAACACTAATCCTATTTGTAGATTACATATTACGCGTTACGCTTCACGCTTACTAGAAGAAAACCGGGACATTTACGGGTTCCGAAAAAAATCGGGACATCGGGACAAAATTCTGAAAACCGTGACACATCTCGGGAAACCGGGACTCCTGGTCACTTTACGGTAGGGTGACCAGATGGCCGCAACCGGGACAAAATAAATTTTAAAGCTTAAAATCCGGGACAATTTAAAAAAACCGGGATAATGTGAATCGCACAATTATCAGGTAATCTGTGCTCTAAAAATGAAAAATAAACGTTGTAAAAGAGAAAGAAAGTTGTAATACTACGTAAAAATTATTAAATTAATATATTTGAGGAATAAGTAAGCATTATTGTAGTACAAAATAAATCAGGAGCCAACATTTTTAATCATATTTCATTGAACTTCTTGCTGCCCTAATAAGATTTTGATCATTTTTGATCAGCTTATAAAAATCTTTACACGCTAAATTTATGTTAAATTTACATAACATAATGGAATTAATTGTTCTTATATCCAGACGGTTTCTTTCATTCGACCATTAAACATTTATTTTTGAAAATATTCTCTCGACATTTCCATTTTGTGCTGGAATGGCAAACAAAAAGCTACATAATTTTTCCATTTCTGAGGTCTGCTCTTGAAATACAAAATTCGAAAAAACAATGACCATCGACGGTAACAAGATCGCTTTAGCCAATCATCGTTCCTCTCATTCAGCTCTTCTGTAATAAATAATTTTAGTAAAGAAAACTGACAAAGTAATAAGTTTTCGTCAATTTGAAACCCCATATCAATAATGTTTTTACACGTATTTTGTACTTCCTCCCAAATTGGTATATATTTTAAAAGCATCTATTTCATAAATTTGAACTTATGGAAGGGTTCAATCCATTTTTATAGATATTCACAAGTCGTTTGATACACATCAAATATTTCATCTTTGAATGCTTTCATTTCTTCGCCCTGAATATTGTGATCACTCAAAATTTTGTAAGCACTTAAGGGAACAAATTTTTCTTCAATGCGTAAGTTCAGCATTTCGATCGTCTCATGCATGTAACTCTTGACTTCTATTATGCAGTTATCGGAACATTCTATTTTTAGTATTTTATTGTTGATTATGCCAAGAAAACCATGTATGACATGGAAGTAAGCTTCATTTACTGGCAAATCAAAAATATTTACAATAAATTTCGACGGCCTTTCTTCTGCATGAAAAAATTCTTTTAATGCTTCAAACATTTTCAATACTCGATTGATCGACTGGTATAAACTTAACCAGCGAGTTTTGGAATGAGTCAACAACCTGTGGTTGGCAAAGTATGACAACATTCTCACCACGAGCACTTCACATCACAAGACAATCTTTCGGCTCCCAACTGAATTGCGTTATGCAGAATATGTACTGAGCATCCCACGTCTAGTAAATTAGGATTGATTTTTTCTCGTAATTTAATTCTATTAGTAATTCATTATTCAAAATAACCCAATAACATTTTTAATTAGACCGGTAGTTTTTGTCCGTCCGGAAGAATATTTACTGGCTATTTCAGAATCACAAAACATTTCTCTAAAAAGATCATTGTTACAGTCAGCTGAAGGTAAGGAATGATGATGTTTAATAATGTGGTAAGCTATTGCTAATTCACTTGCTACAACAAGATCATCCCCAGTTACATTTTTCACATGAATGTACTCTTTGTGATATTCCACCATTGCCATAGCAGGTTGCATTGACTTTATATTTTTTTTAATTAATGTGGTCTTTTACGTCAGATTTCCCACCGTGGCTCATATTTATATAACTCGTGCATAATCTACACTCCACTTCGTAATGACTTCTTCCTTTCTTGATAAAATCCCACTCTTTCGAATATTCTTTATTAAATGTGCACTATCTCTTTGGAATTTCTGTTGAGGGTTCTAAGATTTATAAAAATTATGAACACTTTGTATAAACAATCTTGAAAATTCGACCGCTTATTTACAAAACATAAAAGTTTTCGTGCTTTACATTAATACGACATTGATTAAGTTAATTCAAACTTCATGTTAAAAAATATAATATTAAATTTTCTTTGTTATTTGGTAGATTAATGTAAATATTACTTTTAACATACAAAACAGTCCACGAGAGGGTGACCCGCGCAATAGTCAGGATTCAAAATCTGAAACAATGCGACGACTTTTAAATGGAAAAATAGGAGGAGAATATGTGACCCAGCTGTCATCTTTATTTTCTCAGAATCTGCTCTTGGTGAACGAAACTGTCTTTTTCCAGGACTAGAAATACGAATGCCTTTTATGAAGTAGTAACTGGTAGATATAGTATGAGATTTTAAATGAATTCATGCAAAATAAGGACATGAGATTTGTTCGGTAAATCATTAAGTTTAAAATAAAAAAAAAACGGGACATTTAGGCGTCCCGAAAAAAATTTCGGGACACAGGGACAAAACATCGAAAACCGGGACGTCTGGTCACCCTACTCTGCGGTAATCTATTGAGGCGCGGAGAGAAACAAGCTCCTGCTTAGCGCACCAAATTCGAAAATTCCTGGTTCTCAGCTGCGGAAATAACAGGAAAACAGGCGCCGATTGGAGAAGGAAGACAATTTCTGCGAAGTTATGTGAAATCGCCGATTTCTAGAAATAACCTCGCGGCCCCCTTGGAATAACTTCGCGGCCCCCTTGGAATAACTTCGCGGCCCCCCAGGGAGCCGCACCCCACAGTTTGGGAATCACTGATCAAATGCATACGCCTTATTTTTGCCACACAAATACGCGTGACACATTTAGTTTGCCATTCGAATGTATATATAATATATTATAACGCTAAATTATGAAATTTGGGAACATAAAGAGCAACTCATCCGCGGTGATTTTAAAATTATTAAAGCCAATATAAATATGAAATAAATAATTATGTGTAAAGTAGGGAACATAAGTTCCGTTTGGAGCATCTTGTTTTTAGACGTTCTTTACAGCAAGTGAAAAAAGAACGCCTTATGTTCAGGACGTGTCCATCCGTCATCTCAGAAACTACTCGGCGGATGTTGATGAAATTTAATAACTAGGACATAGAGGCAAAGAAAATATGAAAATTACATTAATGGTTTACGTAGCCTAATCAGGAGTGCCACTGTACCGTGAACAAAAAATTAACTTTTCTTTATATCTCGTACAATATAACTTATAACGAATAAGTCTTTAAAGAAATTTGTAGTACTAATCAAATAGCATGTTTTGTTTGTAAATTTTTATCAACGGAGTAGCCCATTTCAAGAAAATCAAACTTTAAACTGTTCATCATTCACATTCAAGTCATTGGTTCGTTTACAATACCGTTTATTTTCTACATTTATTTAATTCGGGTATGAGTGTAGCACTTGAATCATTTGCATGTTAAAATTACTTTAAAAACATCGTAGGAATTCAAGACATGAAACAACGAGCGCCTTAAAGAACTAAATTTGATTTTATTGCCATCGAGTTTTTAATACTCGTCGAATCGGACCTCAAATTAGTTTTCAACGAGAAAATCGGACTTATTTTTACGTGAAAATCTTTCGTCGTTATGGTGACTTGCATTGTTGCTGGTTTTGTGTAATTGCTTATGATTGACTTATTGTGATATTATAATTAGGCGTTGCGTCTGTTCACAAATATATGAAATTTCGACGCAATTTTGTGTTTAAACATTACATTGGTTACGATAAACAGTACAAAGGTAACGAACATAAATACATTCTATTGTTCATTGATATAGTGTTAATGAGGATTTCCAAACCAGATATATAGATATAAATAATGAGGTCAGGTTCAACCCTGTGAACTATACTCATCATGAAAATGACAGAACTTTGTCACTTCCACAAATTTAATTTTGCACGACCGGTTTCACTGCGATCATAGCATCATCAGGTGATAAAATATAATTTAATAAACTGTTAGGAAAAGGAAAGGGTTGGAAAAGAAGGCGAAAGCATCATAGTAGCAAAATGTTACAAAAAGTTACAAAAATTTTGTAAAAGGGCCAAAGACAACAATGTTGACATAAAGTATTTACAAAAGATTCGGTAAGCTAAATAGAGGAGAATGATTGTGGAAAAGGTATTCATTTAAGAGGGGCGAGTCTTTACAAATAATTATCTCTAGCTGTTCAAGAGCATCTTATTTGCGACCTTTAATTTCAAAGTGGAGGAATTTAGGGTTACTTATTGCCTCCCAAAAATCGTTTCTTTTCTCCCTAATCTCATCTTCAAACCTCTCAGTTGGCACAGACTCCCATTTTTGTCCAACCTTTTCCTAAACTTAAGCCTGCTTTCTACTCCCCAGTTACATTCTCCAAATTATTCCTTAATGCTAAATACCCAATACAGTGGTATATATAAATTTGATTGTGTTGATTGCGGAGCGGTCTACATCGGCCAAACGGGGAGGAGTTTTGAAAAGAGGATTAAGAAACATAAGCGATACTTCCGTTTAAATAATTTGAATTCTCAATTTGCGAAACATCTTTTAAACCTCAATCATCATAGTTCCTTCAACCCTAAATTCCTCCACTTTGAACTTAAAGGTCGCAAATTGAATGCTCTTGAACAGCTAGAGATAATTATTTGTGAAGACTCGCTTCTTTTAGCTTACCGAATAATTTGTAAATATTTTGTATCAACATTGTTGTCTTTGGCCCTTTTACCAAGCTTCTGCAACATTTTGTAACTATGTTTCTTTCGCCTTCTTTTACAACTCCTTTCTTTTCCTAACCGTTTATTATTTTACCTTCCATTCGCTTTCTTTGTAACGCCTCCTGTCTCCATCAATATATAGTGGAACGATTTTTATATTATATCACCTGATGATGCTACGATCGTAGTGAAACCGGTCGTGCAAAATAAAATTTGTGGAAGTGACTAAATTCTTTCTTTTTCATGACAGATATATAGAGATTGCACAATTTTTGAAAATATTTTTAGCATATTTTCGGCGAAAGATGAGTAGGTTTTTAATTTTTAATTAAAAAAGAAGAATAAAATTTATAAATTTTAATTTAATAAAACAATATTTGAAAATGGACTGAAAAATAAAAAAATTAACTATTCACATTATATTATGTTCCACAGAGTTATTATAATTTAGGCCATATAAAATTTGTCTAGCGCAATGTTTAACAAAGATTTTGTATGAAAGAGAGAGATGAGATGAGATGGGATGAGAGAGATAGCTACATTTATGAGGAGAGTGTGAGAAGGATAGGGCGAGGAAGAATGGGAGGGAGGAAGTGAAAGGTAGAATGGGAGGGAGGAAGTGAAAAACAGAAAAGGAGGGAGGAAGAGGGAGGGGGAGTGTGAGGGAGCAAGAGGGAGTGAGAATGGGAGGGAGGAAGTGGGATAGATAGATAATCGTCTTTATTCGGGCGAAATTTGGTCCATAAGGTCCATTCTTACAGTTAACCCTTCGTCAATATAATGAATGTTAAAAATTCAAGTATTAAAATGAATAGTATATAAAATATACAAAACTAAAAGATATAAGTGAAGACAGATTTAAGTTTGTGGGGAAAACCAAGGAAAAAACAATTTTGTTATTCCTAGTAAAACCCACGCAGGAAAATACCCACAGAAAAGGGAAGTGTGATAAACCTGCGAAAGCCCTACATAGTGTATATATTACAATAGTTGATGATATTTTTACAATATTTGATTTAAAAAAACAAAAAGTAGAAGACTGTGTGGATCAATTAAACAACTTATATCCATCCATAAAATTCACTTTTGAACTTCAGGAGAACAATACATTACCATTTCTGGATTTACTAATCATCAATAACCAACAACAAATAGAGTTTGATATTTACAGGAAACCAACACACACTGACAATTATATTCCAAATAACTCCTTCCATCCCATGAATCAAAAAACAGCTGTTTTCCAATTCTTAACACACCGATTGTGCAACATCCCTCTCAACAAAGATAGATATGCTAAAGAACACAAACATATAAAACAAACTGCAAATAAACTTGGTTTCGATCCCAATTTAATCAATAAATTAATAAGGAAACACAATCTTAAAAAAACGTTGTCCAACTCCACCACTTTCAAACTTGACAACAATCAGGCCAACAAATATATAAAACTACCGTATTGTCCCATATTAAACAGGGGCTTGAATAAAATTTTCAAACATAAGAATTGCACAATAACATACACGAACCCACATAGTTTGAAAAACTTACTGGATAGCACCAAGGACAGAACGGAGAATTTGAACAAGTCCGGAATTTATAAAATACAATGTTCACATTGCCATTTAATGCACATAGGACAAACCAGACGAAAACTAATAACACGATTTAAAGAACACTTAGCCCATTACAAACACAATCGTTTTGAGAAATCAAGCGTAGCCACTCATATCCTCGAAACTGGACACAGTATACACATAGAGGACTTAACCTTGTTAACTTCAGCCAACCCTTCACTTAACTCGTTAGATAATCTGCATATCTATAAAAACAGAAACAATCTCATGAACACAGATACTGATTTTAACAAAACTTTATATAAATTGACCGAACTTGACGCACAAAATTCTTTTCGATCCTCAAATGTTTTTCGGTCTTCGTTATAAACTTTTCCTCTAACTTCGTCGCAGTTGAACTCTGTTCACTGCCAAGGCAGGTTCTCCCCTGAAGATGCCCACTTAGTGGACGAAATGCATAGGGCTTACCCTACAATTTTTTGGCTGAAGGAGTTTTATAAAACTGTTCATATATTACAATGGTAAACTACAACAGAATATAGAAAACTGTAAGTACATCGTAAATACAGCATCGCTGCAAACCGTCACAAATATACATATAAAGACATTCAAGAACTATACACATGAAATTTAGATAAATAAACATAAACTATAGATAAAAGTAGATTAATTATACAAAAATATACTTGAAAAATACATAGAAAACTAGAACAAAATATAGGAAACACTAAGTACAGTAGAAAACATCGTAAATACAGGGAGGGAAGGTGATTGGGTGGGAGGAATTGTGAGGGAGGAATTGGGAGTGGATAATTGGGACGGAGGAGCTGAGAGGGAGAATGGGAGGGAAGATGAGGTATGTCGAATAGGAAGGAGGTAATGAGAGGAGAATGGGAAGGAGGACGTGAGATTGAGATTGGGAAGGAGAAAGAGGGAGAGAGAATGAGAGGGAGGATGTATGTGGGAGAATTGGTGGAGGGAGGTTGGGGTTAAAGTGCGAGGTAGGATGAGGTAGGGTAACTGGGACGGAGCAAGAGGGAGAGAAGAAGTGGAAGGGAGTAATTTGGAGGGAGGAAGTGGGAGGGAGAATGAATGGGATGGTGAGAGAAGGAGAATGGGAGGGAGGAAGCGGGAAGGAGAATGGGAGGGAGGCTGTGCGAGGGAGAATGAGAGATAATGTGAGTGGGAGAGAGGGTGAATGGGAGGGAAGGTGAGTGAGAGGGAGGAAGTGGGAGTGAATAATTGGGAGGGAGGAAGTGGGTGGGAGAAGGGGGGGGAGGAAGTGGGAGTGAGAATAGGACTTAGGAAGATGGAAGGAGGAATTTGGGGGGAGGAAATCGGAGGGTGAATGGGAAGAAGTGTAATGGAGAATGGAAGGGAGGAAGAGGGAGGGAGAACGAGAGGGGGGTATTGGGAGGAAGTGGGAGGGAGAATGGTAGGGAAAATGGGAGGGAGGAAAAGGGAGGGAGAATAGGATGGAGAGTTGGAGGGATGCTGGGGGAGGGAGAGTGAGAGGGATGAATAGGTAGGTAGAATCGGAGGGAGGAAGTGAGGGAGAGTGGAAGGGAGGACGAGTGAGGGAGAATGGGACGGAGGAATGGGAGGGAGGAAGTGGGAGGGAGAAATTTGGAGGTAGGATGTGGGAGGGTGAATGAGAGAGAAGAAGAGGGAGGGACAATGAGTGGGAGGTAATGGGGGAATTGGGAGGGAGAATGGGCGGGAGAATTAGAGGTAGAATGGGAGGGATAATGGAAGGGAGGAAGAGGGAGAGAAAATGGGAGGGAGAAAATGATGGAGAAAGTAAGGGAGAGAATGGGAGGGAGGAAGAATGAGGGAAGAAGTATTTTAATAGTTAATATGCATATATCTGTGAAGTTGGACATGCAAATACGCCGGTACATAAATAATTCTCATTGATAACAATCCCTTGAACGGCTAACGAAAACTATCAAATCCGAGTGTTTTAAAGTAATATCTAAATTCCAAGTATCCTTTCTTATTATGAGCACATCACTTTATCCGCTATTTCAGCTTGGAAATTACGTTATTGGGATCGAAGGTTTATATTTGGCAAAATTTAAATTCGAGTTAATTAGTCTCTGTATACTTAATTTAATAACAATCTTGAAAGTAACTTTTATATATAATTGCTCAATGTCTGTCCGTCACCTTTTTATAGAGAAATGCTATAAACGGCATTTTATTTATGCATACTAGGAGACCCCGAGAAAATTATTTTAGTTTACAGAAGTGTCCCAGGTTTGACTATGGGATGGTGTGCATTTCCCATAATTCAACATGTAAAAAATCGGCTTTTTGAAGTGCGGGGTTTTCTTCTTTCGGAAATCAAAATTCGAAAATGATTGACCTATGGTCTTTGGGTCAGAACCACTTTAAAGAAAAAATTTTAATGTTTCTTTTTCTGTTCATTTTAGTTTATAACATTATTAATTATCATATTAAAATTATTTAGAATCATCGTAGGAGTTCGAGAGTTAAAAGAACGGACGCTTTAAGAACGAAAGTTTGTTTTCCTCCCATCGATAATTGAATACGCGTCAAATTGATAAACAGATCAGTTTTAACGCGAAAATTTGACGCATTCTTAGGGATTTGCATTGCTGCCGGTTTCGCGTAGCGTCCATTCACGAAATTTCATGAAATATTTTCCTGTTGAATTTCAACGCGCACACCCTAGTTTTGTTATAGAACACCGACTGAACAAATATGCCAATAATAGAATTATGTAAACATTTATAAAATATTCGCTCGAGGAAGTTTCACATTCATTGGTTAATGAGTCCAGTATATCCTCGATTTAACGGACTAATTGGGGGGATTGGGTGTCCGTTATTTCCGAAAGTCCGTTAAATCCGAAAGTTCGTCATATGACGAAGCAAAATGTACTTAAATGACCACATCTTATAATGTCTAATGCAGTAAATTAGGAACAATGTAAAACAAGAATAATATGTCTATCAAATGCGGTAAAACTCTATTAATTCGAAGAGAATATATAATTACGACTTTGAAATTTCCGTGCGCATGTCATCCACGGTCTCCCACTCTCGCCGCTTCACTTCCGACCGATGTGTTTTTTTATATTTACGTAAATATTCTATAAACATCACCACGTTTTTTATCAACCTAAAAGCAAAAAAAACTAATAGAATGGAACAGTTGGCAGTCTGAAGATTTGGAACATAAATATGAAAATCCAAAATTGCCCGGAAAGGATGTTCTCGAGTTTCTCCTTTCTCGGAGCAATCACTGCATTCAACTAGTGATTATGCTTCCACTGCCTCACTCTGCCTCCTTTTGATTTCATCGCTCGGCGCTCGACATCCGCGCCAAACATACTTTCCCATAGAGGTTTCGTCGACGGTCCCGGCGGAAAGTTCAAAAGTGGCGAAAATTTTATGGCGAAAACTGAAAAGGACAGAAAAACAATCAGACAGGAACCAAACGTCAGGCAATGCATAATGCTCTTGAAGTAGGATCTGGTGCTCTTTGCGAACGGACTGCCCTCGGCATCGACGGATGGTCAGTGGTCTGAAATCGCGGACAAAGCGACGATAGCGAGTGGATCCTCAGCGACCGGACGGCCGTCGGCCATGACTCCGTTAAATCGGAAGTCCGTTAAATCGAGGGTTTACAATATATTTAATTGATTTTCTATTATAAGTAACGACCGATAATCATTTTTATGCGTTTTCAAATCTTTCATAGGGAAATAACTAAAATCCACGTAAAGAACCCCAATCAACTTCCGCGCACATAGGAAAAGATCAGAATTACTTCGAAGATTCTCCTTTTCAAAACAAATTCTCGGTGGTCGGCCACTGATGATGGCTGGTATGGAACCAAAAAGCGCATATAATTTTAAGTATCGTTTTGTGGCTGTAAAGACCTTTTTAAAAATTTGAATTTAGCCATTACGTAAGCTCGATAATTCTTTCTTGGATTGGAAAAACCAGGTCATACAAAACCCACACTTATACCTATAGGGGTCCTAAATGATTATGAGTTAACACGCGCAATACTTTCTCTCCGTGGAGTGAAATTAGGAAATGAGGGTTACGGAGAGCCACGCGGTCGTATAGGCCATTGAGAGAGACACGTTTTTCTTCACGCGTCTGGGAGAGGACGGCGGCTGGAAGGGAAAGTGAGAGGACGGGAGAAAGTGGGGAAATTGTGGAGAAGAGAGAAAGAGAGAGGACTGAGCGGGTGCGCTTACTAAAATCTCTTGATTTTTGTAATGAAGAAAGCTTTTCCAACGTTGGCATCCACCGAAACGATTACTAGCAGGGCTCAAGCAAGGGCGTCGAAGATGTTTAGGAGGGAATATGGGAAACACCCGACGGCGTCAAAGAGAAGAGAAACATGAGAGAGAGGAGAGAGAAGAGGAACATGAGAGAGGGGATGAAGAAAATTGACGCAGCAAGGAAAGATTTGAATAGGAGTCATTTAAATGATCGTCGTCTAAGGCGGCAAACATGTAAATCTCAAGTGATTTTAACGACGTAAATAGAAACAGTCGATAAATTGGGTAGTTTCGATAGCTATGGAAAAGGTCGAGAGAATCATATGTGCATTTTGGCTACAAAGCAGCATTCCTAGTAATTATTTAATTCTATTTCGTAGTCATCTCAAGGTGAGTCACTACTCAGAACGGCTGCTCTGTGGTCAAAATGTGAATCCGGTTTTCTAAATCTTTTTATTGCCTGCCCAATTCATTAAGTGGATTCTAGTAATTAGGCGAGTTCGATCATAATTTTAGTTGGAAAACTACAATACTGAGAATGAATTATAATGGCCGTTGGTTAAAATCCTCTCCATGGCATTCTCTTTATGTACGTGGTGATACGTGTTGCGCACATTTTAAAGGACCGTCGAGAGTCGTTGCGGAAAAGTTAACAATAAACAACAAGATTAAAAAGATTCACACACCATGCGTTCACACCATGCGAGACAGAGGCGTTCTCTACGATTTATGCAATCGTGTCGAAAAAGATTAATATTAATGGCTTAGTATAATGTCTAAGAACTGAAATTCCAGTAGTGATGCCAAGAAAATATCGAATTTTTTACTCATTGACTAATTTCCTAATCAATTGTAATTAATAAAACAATCCACAATTGCTCAAAACCTACGTCATTCGAATAGTCGTAATGTAATTTTTATGTTCGTCGTCAATTACCCATTTCTTTTAACTTACAAACACTGCGTATACGTAAAAAAATAGATGTATTCAAGTGGCAAGTGCTGCCGCGATCCATGACATCATCAAGTTCCTTTTAATCCGCTAAACTAAAGGCATTTATTTGCTTACGCCACTTCTTATACTTATTTGTGGTCTGAGATGGATAAATAAATTGCAAAAAATACGACTGAGTAATCTTTTTATTTAATATTGTAAATACTATTCGAGAATTTACGAGATTAATCTAGTAAATACGATATTATTTTACATATTTAAATACCGGTCAAAACAATATTTAAAAAAATGTTTAGAATATGAGATCCAAGAATATAATCTCCCTATTTCCTATTAACATAATGCTTCATATAACGCGATTTCACAAGACGCGACGATTTCAAGGAGCTTAAAATGAAGTACTGAAGAGAAAATAATCACTCGAAAAAAAACTCGGGACCAATACTACTGTTACTACTACACCCATAAATATTGAAATGACAATATAATTTCGAGATTTCTTTTCGTCATCATCTTAAAATATGTGAATCCACCATTCCTGCCAAATATAAAAAATGAATCTCGTTCCATTTATTAGTTATTCGCATTCTTTTAGTGTGACAGAGGGAGCCACAAAGGTACAGAAGTAGCCTTTCATTATTGTTAGATTAGATGGCCACTTTTGCCTCGCTCACTCACTCACTGACCCAAATCTCTTAAGGTACTTCTAGAAAGGATAGAAACATGAAATCACAATCGACGAGAAAAATCGAAAATCACAATAATGTTTATATTTTAAGGGTTCTTTTTAACCCCAATATTTTATTTCAATGCCCCATAAGAAAACATGGGATTCAGTGCAAGGCTTTCTTTTTTTTAACTTGCTTAAAAAGATATAAATTCGCGAATGAAATAGTTATCTATCTTAAAAAACGGAGTTCTTCATTTTTGAAGGCAGAGTTCAAATAAATACCGAATTAGCGTAAATATCTAATTTTAATCAAAAAAGTCAGAATTTTTCCTCTTTTCATCAATGAAAATCTTTAAATTATGGCAACGAACTCAATACTTTTAAAGAGATATGATATTTTACGTTAGGACTGCAGTTTTGATGGAAATTAATGCCGTCATAACGAATTACAGTTGAATTTCCATAACTCTAATCTCAATGAAAAGTAATAATTATTCGAGTGATAGAAAATTAAAGTTATGGAAATATATTTTTAAATATATGTATATTCATTCACAGGGGAGCCTCTATAACTTGAATCTCAAAGGAAATCAACAATTATTCGAGTTATTGATAATTCGAGTTGCGGAATTATATTTTTTCATTTTCTTTAGTTGAGTTAACATCAAGTTTATTCCCATAAGCATATAAGTTAACTCATTCTGATTTTCAATATCATGCATATCATGAAAACACCATCACCAATATATGTTTCCGATAATATGTAAGATTTTACTGTATCCAAAACACTAATTGCATCACGTACTGTGATTGAAGGTATCATTGATAATTGCAATTCTCACGTGCTACTGAAAGCACAAACATGACGATTAAATTTGGGTTATCGACTGTAGGAAGAAGCGAATAGGTTTGTTATCTCGAAGGCTATAAAGGATCACAATATGATAAGCAACCCTAATAGCAGTGAAATGTATTTTAATGTTATGTTTCGTAGTTTGTCTAGAAATTTGAACTCTTTTCAATTGTTAAATATAATGGCGTCATACATATTACGCAATGGTTTGTATCCAAATATGTTCTAAAGACATGGATAATGATGCCATAATCTTAACTGAAAATATCCTAATTTTTCCATAAATTTAATGTATAGGGCATAGTATTAATGATGATTATTCTTATAGCTCATGCAGCGCGATCTGAGTCACTAAACTTGAAATACGAAAACTTGGACACGAATTTGTAAATTACGGATGGTTGGCTTAATTTCACGGAAAATTACAAATATGCTGCTATTACTTTTGGAATTTATTATTTAATACATATAGGCTACACGTGATTGAAATGGAGTGGAGATCGCTTTGGTTTACTTACGAGTTTAGATCATGGTGTATGGTGATTTTTTGAAGCGCTTGCAGTTTGCAAGCACCGACTACTCGTGTGTATATGTATGTATATATATATATATATATATATATATATATATATATATATATATATATATATATATATATACACATACATACATGCATACATACATACATACATACACGCATACACACTCCCTCTCACACACACCCATGTTAGTACATTCATAAAATAAAACATAATTTGAATCTCTGAGAGTAGTTTGCCAAAAGACAGTTTTATAATTCTCCTTTTTGCGTTTTAAACGGCGAAAAATACATTTCAGGAAGTTTGTCATAGAGAAGTAAGGATCATTTCGACGCATAAACTCTACCGGAATACCAAAATATTATTCCATTGGCCCACTTAGGTTGATACTTTCGCTCCGTGGGATAACTATTTCAAAAGGAGAAAATGTATGTCATTTAGCTTATATTAACACTTCTTTCAATTCTACAGATTAGGCATATATGAAATTTAATTTCGTAAAAACTTTTGAAGCTGAAATTGCTCTCAAAGCAGCTAAGAATACGAGAACGAACCTGTGACCCGATTCTTATCTTTAAAATGCTTCTGATAAATTCCAAAAGTTATTTTTTTCGTCCTTCCTCTAAGACATTTGTCCCAAATCTTTTTCATTCCATTTCCCATTTTGCCATCAGTATGTCTGTTATTACCTCCAACTGTAAATGTCCAAATTAAAAAAAATGCCAACTTAATAGTATTTGGTTAATCGCCGTCCTTTATATGTTACAGATGCAGTACATTATGGTACACGCTTACTAGTTTGTAGGATAAGACGTTCTTACCATGTTAGCCGGAGAATAAAAGATCGAAAACATTCTTTGGATAAGCATTTCTCAGCTGAAGCACTCAGATCTGCATAGGTAGAGAAATGTCGTCAAATCAAATCTTAGGATTTTGAAATATTTCATTTTATCACAATATTGCTTCTCAATTTAATTATTGACACTGACAAGGTAATAAGATTAATTATTACCGTTTTGACCAAAATAAATTTGGTTTTAATGCCAAGTGGTACCTAATGATAAGATTAATTAATCTCCTGCTGTCAAATGTTCCATATTGTAATATTTGTCATTCACTTTCGAGGAAAGCGCTGAGACATATCTAATTCATTTTTGGGGCCGCCATTACAGAAATGTTGGCAGTCACTGTTCTTCTAGGGTTGGTGGCGGCGGAGTGGCTATAGTGTTCACCTTCCACGCAGCGGATCCGGGTTTAAATCCGGTCGGATGTTTCAACCAGGGTTCCCTACTTGTGTGCTTTGAGGAGACCGCGAAAGTCAGCGCTCCGACCTTTGGAAGAGACGATAAGCAGTTGGGCCCCTTGGTACTCTTCGTTAAGAGTAATGCCGGCACCGGGTTTCCCTCCTTTCTTGTATGTGTGTGTTCGGTGTGGAAGGGGTATTGGCTATAATAATGCAAGAGTTTCATCAGACAGAAATAAACGCATGCAATCAAACAGTTCTTCTGAAGCAGGGTTATTCAAAGTGTGACACATTTTCCACAATTGGTGCTAGAGGACCTTGCGTCTAGGAAGGCAAGTTTATTCGATAACTAAAAGGGGCGGTGGTGGCAAGGAGTTGGTCCAACTTCCCAATGGGGTAAAAGGGAATATCTTCGCAACATACTGCAGAGGTGACCAAATTTACTTCCCCTCGAAGATGCATTCGCTAATTTTTATAAGTTCGAGAGCCTCACGACACACATTCAGTACTCTTAAATTTACGAAAAGTAAAACAAAACCTTTATCCGAAGAATGCTTGTCCCTCAAGCATCCCAAACACATCTGAAGTCATACTACGTCATTGTGTTTTGTAGTGAAAAACGTTGACATGCCACCGAATCGAAATTTAAAAGTGACGAAAGAGGAATTGGCTAAACCGATTTCAACGACATTTTGAAAGAAGGCGGTCAACACAAACAAGTAGGGATATGCACGGTTTCCCGTGGTACAGAAATGCTTTTCTTCAAATTCGCCGTAGTATAATCGTATACTAATGTATTTGCTTTGAAATCAGAAAATTATTATTCCTTGTTTTTTTAATATCCGTTATATATATATATATATATATATATATATATATATCGATGTCAACAAGGTGTTGGGATGAGGAGAGTTCTCTCTCTGTAGCTGAAGAAGGAGTAGTTCCGAAAGCTTTACGTTTGTGATGTTTCTGTGTTTTTGTGTTATTTTACGTGTGTCGCTTCGACATCCCCGGGGCCTCGCCAACCTGAAGTCGTCTGATTGGTGAGTGCTCACTGGGTTTCCTCATCCCAACACCTTGTTGACATCCATATATTCATTTTACCTTTCCTTTTCCGTAAGTTGTTATATATATATATCATTATATATAGACGTTTCTTACAGAGGAGGAGGATATAACATACTAGTAGTTGGTGCTTGAATTCTGCAAGCATATCATCTCAACATAAAAAAACATTCATTTTTCATATTTCATCATTACAAATATTTTTTTAATTCTAAATATTTCACCTCCGGAGCGATTTTAGTTTTTCCCTTATGTAAAAATAATAGATTAAAACAATATCAATCCCTTTGCAATTTTAAGAATTTTATACTTTCTCCATTATGGGGTACTAATGCTACACATTTCTGCCAAATTTTAAAGTTGTAGTACTTCTAGAAGTGAAATAATATTTTTCCAATTGTTTAAATTTAATATTTTTAACGGTATCCGCAATATGTTTCTGGAGAGATAAAAATTTTTATTTGTATAAATGCTCTATTCCGTACATAACTTGAAAATTTCAGCTTCATAGCTCATCCCGTATAGTCTAAACAATTATCTATTTGTTTAAACTTTAAGAATTTTTAACTGCCAAACAAATTAAAATATCAAAATTTGTATAATCTTTATTTCGTTTTTTTAAGAATTCTACTTATTAAAAAAATTTCAACTTTGTAGCACATGCGGAAATACAAAAACCTTGAAAATTTGTTTAAACAATTGAGAATTTTTAGCGTCCCCATTGTTGCACTTTTTCAAGATTTTATTTTTTTCTATTCGGTTTGGCACACATTCCTACCTATGAAAAAACTTCAAATCTCCAGCTCATCTGGAAGTGCCTAAACATTAGTACCCTCCTAAATATATGTTATCATTATATATCGACGTTTCTTACAGAGGAATATTTTCGTCATGGGGGTGCGCTAATTGTGATGCGATTGACCAGCCGTGGCGGGCCGCTACCCCCAGAATCCGGAGTCGGGTGTATAGGTACGCTTTTAATGGGATGGGGAGCCTTTCCCAAAGGCTCGCCATGTTGAGCAGATTTGATGCTTCATGAAGATCCCTCGGCCGGAACCGGTTGGTCGTAATGGATGCTTTTACGACTAAAGCCAACTGCAGTACTTCCGGGTCGGGTGGCAAGTCATGGACGGGAGGTTCCTCCAGTCTTAATGACGCCCAGGATGGGGGTGCTGCAGTACATGAAGAGGTAAATTGATTGGCGACCGACTGGGTCTCCATGAAGATTTTAAGCTGTTGGGAGACAGTCTCGACTTTTTCGACCATGGCTGTGAACCTAGGGTCATCAGAGAATAGGGACGGTGATTGTCTGCCGCCTCTGGTGGGGGAGGTACCTGGTTTTAGCGAACAAGCCTGCTTCCCATGCTTGCATTAACATGCTATTATCTCTTCTATGAACGTCCGTAATAAGAAAATACGGTAGTGCCAAAATATAGCACATACCCGGCGGCTTTGGGGATGTCGGCGTTGCGAATTCTTGGACAGATGCTTATGGCATGGTGCAATTTCGCGAGGCTATTTGGGGTTAGCCAAAGTTTCATTAGGGTGGTGTCTATAATCACTCCTAAATATTTCAACCGATTGGTGGGCACTAAATTACACTTTTTGAAATTCAAGAAAATTCAATAAAAGTCTTATTTAATACAACTTGCTCAAATTGGTTCAATTATACAAGCAAATTTAATAACTTTAAAATAAAAACCACCAGCATTGTGAGCTTAAGAGTGATAAGAAATCAAGTTCTCTCCCTTAGAACTTCCAATTACATTGAAATTCATTTTTCACTATATATATTCTAAAGTTCATTCTTAAATCTTAAGCTTACCAATATTTTAAGTTCAGCATCGTGACCAAACATGCTGCTATCCTTCACAAATTGATCTGGGATCAATTGTGGATTATGTAATCCACCTCAGTTGGATGAGTACTTCCACTTCCAGAAGGAACTGGTCCGCCTCCACCAGTCCCTCTCTGATATTTCTTTAACTGCAAAAATGGTAGGTTTAATTGAATAACCATAAATCTTTATACATTAATCATTACTCAATAAGTTCAAATTGAAAGGTTCTTACCATGGTATTCGAATCTTTGGAGGATAACTTCATCCTCCTCCATTGCTCCTTGATCCTCTACAAATTTCTTTCTCCACCATGCTCCGCTTCAAAGATAGTCTTCACCTCTATCCACATTTTCTGCTTTTTTAGCAGCATGCGGCCATCGCAACTTTAGTCTTCAAGTATCGAAATTCTATCCCCTACTAACGCCAACAACGAATCTCTCTCTCCCTGCGACCAATTCTGAGATCTTACCCTTTTCGCTTCCATGACAATAATAACTTCAAACCCACTAAATAACGACCCAATAAAATCATAAATCAATTAACAATAATAATAATGAACAATAACAACCCTATTAACAATAAAAACACATTTAAATCCAATAAAAATAACGCAATGCAAGGAATATTTACACAGTAAACTAAACTAGCACTAATCTAAATGATTTAAGGAAAAGAATTATCAACACCGAAAAACAAAACAGCAATAGAACCACGCTACCCAGAGCAATGAATTAGTGCGCATGCGAAGTAAGAGCAATCCCAACGTTGCCAAGCGTTGCATGACACCCTGACTATCGTAGTATCACACTAAGTTAGTTACCATTTGTCAACCTTAGTAAGTCACTCCTTTCGGACTATGAATACCAATTTTTAGTAACCCTTACATACTCGCTTAATATGTTACTAGTAAGTAAGCCTTAGTAGCGTGTAAATATGAAAATCTATCAATACGGCCGCTTGATTTCATAATGATATGGTGTACTAACCTTGTATGCAAAACTTAGTTGAAATCTGTAGAGCCAATTCTCTCCAAACCCATTGTCACTGAAAGAGTTAAATTTGTAATTGTGGCACCACTGTTTGGCTGATGCGGTCTGAATATTCCATATCTACACAAAACATATTGATATTGTTTTTTGTAATGTATGTAATTATGAATTTGGAAGGTGTTGGCTGAACGGATTTAAAATAAATTTCATTTATAGGTCGAATATAGAATGAAAAAACGAAATGAATATGTTTAAATGGATCTAAAAAGCAGGGCTACCACAATATGAGAAAAATAATTTCCTGAATCAGAAATATACGATATACGATTATACTACTGCAAATTTGACGAAAAGCACTTATGTACCATTGAAAAAGCCCGTGTACACCCCTACGTTTTCTATATCCTAAGTACATATATGAGAAAATGAAAAAGTTTGAACGGCACTGTCCTAGAGCAACTCTTTTTATGTCGGGTGTCGCTCTATATCAATATTTACAATTCGTGACTCTTCGCGAATGCCACCTTTGAATTCATTTTATCTCTAGTGTTCGCCAAGTGCTTCTGATGTTATGAGAAATGGGAATGTTACGGCACGGAGTGAAATTAAAATCAGATGTATTTTCAAATGTTTTCTCCGTGAAATATCGTTCCATGTAAAATCCCATCGGGTGCCACTTTAAGCAAGCGAGCAATAGTTTTCCGACCACTGTTCTTTGAGGATACATTCACAATAAAAACCTGAAAGTGCAAATTACAGAATATTAAGCAGTTTAATCGTCAAGATCCTTTCTATGATTGCAAGGTTACCCTAGGCGTTCATGCGTTAAAATAGTGGCAGTGAAACTACAAAGTGCCTTTTGGAATTTTTTATTAATTGATAGTGTAGACACTACCCGAAATCGTTCATTGTGAAATGGCACAACTTAGACGATCATCTGGTACTATCTGTGGTATCGATGGAACTATTTAAGTGATATCTGTTAAAATACGGTGCAAAAATTATATACTCATCACTCGGCCTGGCACGTCATATTGCCTATAACAAATTTTAGATATCCAGCTACTAGTTACTGCGAATGAACTCTATTAAGTTTGGCATTTAACCTTTTCTTAAATTCAGTTATTTTGCATTATAGGTATTTGTATCTTGCTGTCGTCAATTTTGAAATTTCAATTACTTAAAGCTGTCCAGAGAAACGCTGCTAACTTACTCCTATAATCCACACAGCCCTCACATGCTGCCTTTCCTCGCCGATTGATCGAAATCAATATCAGCAAAATTGCATGCCTTAAATAATAGCTACATTATTCATCTTTGAAGAAATTTGCTAAGGAAAGCAAAATAACGATTGAAAAAATATATCCGCAATACACTTCTATTTCTGTTATACAAATATTTGTAGGAACAAACTAAAATATTGATTCGTTCTTAAAAACACCAATTATTATGTTAAGTGACATATGCTCTACGGCAGACACGCATAACCAATCATTGCGTTGCGGGTCACGTCAGTGGTTCGCAGGGCTGGTGGAGTGTATTAATCGGAAGTTACTAGGAGCATGTGTCTGATACTACCCAAGTTGCACGGGAAACAAATGCGCGGCGATCCAATAATAACAACTTAGTTTAAACCGAAAAAACTGCTAATGATGGTGCAAATTGTAATTTAAAGGCAAACTATCGTGTGATTAAGGAATATTAAATATTTTGATGTCATTTCACGATCGTATCTCCCCTACCCTCCTGAGCGTTCTAGAAGCAAAGTAAAGCGAAGGCTACATTATATCAATCAATTTTCAAGCCGCATATTTAGAAAAAATTTTTAAAGTTATTATATGAGGCAATTTAGGCAAAATTCATTTTTTTAATGATAAAACTTCTAAAACATCACGCGATCGGCAAAATTTGATTTTGATTTGATTTGAATTTCCCACTTTTATACTATCCTTCCCACTTTTACACTTTCCTTCCAAATTTTATACTTTCTTCCCACTTTTATATTTTCCCTCCAAATTTAATACTATCCTTCCCACTTTTATACTTTCCCTCTAAATTTTATATTTTACTTCCTACTTTTATAGTTTCCCCCCAAATTTTATATTTTCCTTCCCACTTACATACTTTCCCTCCCACTTTTATACTTTCCTACCAACTTTTATACTTTCCCTCCAAATTTTATACTTTCCTTCGCTCTTTTATACTTTCCTTCCCACTTTTATATTTTCCCTCTAAATTTTTTACTTTCCTTCCCACTTTTATACTTTCCCTCTAAATTTTTTATTTTCCTTCCCACTTTTAAACTTTCCATCCCACTATTATACTATCCTTCCAAATTCTATACTTTCCTTCCCACTTTTATACTTTCCTTCCCACTTTCATACTTTCCCTCCAAATTTTATACTTTCTTCCCACTTTTATACATACCCTCTAAATTTTTTACTTTCCTTCCCACTTTCATACTTTCCTTCCCACTTTTATACTTTCCCTCTAAATTTTTTACTTTCCTTCCCACTTTTATACTTTCCATCCCACTATTATACTATCCTTCCAAATTTTATACTTTCCTTTACACTTTTATACTTTCCTACCCACTTTTACACTTTCCCTCTAAATTTTATACTTTCAGTCCCACTTTTACACTTTCCCTCCAAATTTTATACTTTCTTCCCACTTTTATATTTTCCCACCAAATTTTATACTTTCCTTCCCACTTTTATATTTTCCCTCTAAATTTTTTACTTTCCTTCCCACTTTTATACTTTCCCTCTAAATTTTTTACTTTCCTTCCCACTTTTATACTTTCCCTCTAAATTTTTTACTTTCCTTCCCACTTTTATACTTTCCATCCCACTATTATACTATCCTTCCAAATTTTATACTTTCCTTTACACTTTTATACTTTCCTACCCACTTTTACACTTTCCCTCTAAATTTTATACTTTCAGTCCCACTTTTACACTTTCCCTCCAAATTTTATACTTTCTTCCCACTTTTATATTTTCCCACCAAATTTTATACTTTCCTTCCCACTTTTATATTTTCCCTCTAAATTTTTTACTTTCCTTCCCACTTTTATACTTTCCCTCTAAATTTTTTATTTTCCTTCCCACTTTTAAACTTTCCATCCCACTATTATACTATCCTTCCAAATTTTATACTTTCCTTCCCACTTTTATACTTTCCTTCCCACTTTCATATTTTCCCTCCAAATTTTATACTTTCCTTCCCACTTTTATACTATCCTTCCCACTTTTATACTTTCCCTCTAAATTTTATATTTTACTTCCTACTTTTATAGTTTCCCCCCAAATTTTATATTTTCCTTCCCACTTATATACTTTCCTTCCCACTTACATACTTTCCCTCCCACTTTTATACTTTCCTACCAACTTTTATACATTCCCTCCAAATTTTATACTTTCCTTCCCACTTTTATATTTTCCCCTCTAAAATTTTTACTTTCCTTCCCACTTTTATACTTTCCCTCTAAATTTTTTATTTTCCTTCCCACTTTTAAACTTTCCATCCCACTATTATACTATCCTTCCAAATTTTATACTTTCCTTCCCACTTTTATACTTTCCTTTCACCTTTTATACTTTCCTTCCCACTTTTACACTTTCCCTCTAAATTTTATACTTTCCGTCCCACTTTTACACTTTCCCTCCAAATTTTATACTTTCTTCCCACTTTTATATTTTCCCACCAAATTTTATACTTTCCTTCCCACTTTTATACTTTCCTTCCCACTTTTATTCTTTCCCTCTAAATTTTTTTACTTTCCTTCCCACTTTTATACTTTCCCTCCAAATTTTATACTTTCCTTCCCACTTTTATACTTTCCCTCTAAATTTTTTATTTTCCTTCCCACTTTTAAACTTTCCATCCCACTAATATACTATCCTTCCAAATTTTATGCTTTCCTTCCCATTTTTATACTTTCCTTCCCACTTTTATACTTTCCTTCCCACTTTTATACTTTCCTTTCCACTTTTATACTTTCCTTCCCACTTTTACACTTTCCCTCTAAATTTTATACTTTCAGTCCCACTTTTACACTTTCCCTCAAAATTTTATACTTTCTTCCCACTTTTATATTTTCCCACCAAATTTTATACTTTCCTTCCCACTTTTATACTATCCTTCCCCACTTTTCTACTTTCCCTCTAAATTTTTTACTTTCCTTCCCACTTTCATACTTTCCCTCCAAATTTTATACTTTCCTTCCCACTTTTATACTTTCCCTCTAAATTTTTTATTTTCCTTCACACTTTTAAACTTTCCATCCCACTAATATACTATCCTTCCAAATTTTATGCTTTCCTTCCCACTTTTTATACTTTCCTTCCCACTTTTATACTTTCCTTCCCACTTTTATACTTTCCTTCCCACGTTTACACTTTCCCTCTAACTTTTATACTTTCCTTCCCAATTTTACACTTTCCCCTCCAAATTTTATACTTTCTTCCCACTTTTATATTTTCCCTCCAAATTTTATACTTTCCTTCCCACTTTCATACTTTCCTTCCCACTTTTATACTTTCCCTCTAAATTTTTTACTTTCCTTCCCACTTTTATACTTTCCATCCCACTATTATACTATCCTTCCAAATTTTATACTTTCCTTCCCACTTTTATACTTTCCTTCCCACTTTTACACTTTCCCTCTAAATTTTATACATTCCTTCCCACTTTTATAATTTCCCTCTAAATTTTATACTTTCCTTCCCACTTTTATACTTTCCCTCTAAATTTTTTATTTTCCTTCCCACTTTTAAACTTTCCATCCCACTATTATACTATCCTTCCAAATTTTATACTTTCCTTCCCACTTTTATACTTTCCTTCCCACTTTTATACTTTCCTTCCCACTTTTATACTTTCCTTCCCACGTTTACACTTTCCCTCTAACTTTTATACTTTCCTTCCCACTTTTACACTTTCCCTCTAAATTTTATACATTCCTTCCCACTTTTATAATTTCCCTCTAAATTTTATACTTTCCTTCCCACTTTTTATACTTTCCCTCTAAATTTTTTATTTTCCTTCCCACTTTTAAACTTTCCATCCCACTATTATTACTATCCTTCCAAATTTTATACTTTCCTTCCCACTTTTATACTTTCCTTCCCACTTTCATACTTTCCCTCCAAATTTTATACTTTCGTCCCACTTTTATATTTTCCCTCTAAATTTTATACTTTCCTTCCCACTTTTATACTATACTTCCCACTTTTATACTTTCCCTCTAAATTTTATATTTTACTTCCTACTTATATAGTTTCCCCCCAAATTTTATATTTTCCTTCCCACTTATATACTTTCCCTCCCACTTTTATACTTTCCTACCAACTTTTATACTTTCCCTCCAAATTTTATACTTTCCTTCGCTCTTTTATACTTTCCTTCCCACTTTTATATTTTCCCTCTAAATTTTTTACTTTCCTTCAAACTTTTATACTTTCCCTCTAAATTTTTTATTTTCCTTCCCACTTTTAAACTTTCCATCCCACTATTATACTATCCTTCCAAATTTTATACTTTCCTTCCCACTTTTATACTTTCCTTCCCACTTTCATACTTTCCCTCCAAATTTTTATACTTTCTTCCCACTTTTATATTTTCCCTCCAAATTTTATACTTTCCTTCCCACTTTCATACTTTCCTTCCCACTTTTATACTTTCCCTCTAAATTTTTTACTTTCCTTCCCACTTTTATACTTTCCATCCCACTATTATACTATCCTTCCAAATTTTATACTTTCCTTTCCACTTTTATACTTTCCTTCCCGCTTTTACACTTTCCCTCTAAATTTTATACTTTCAGTCCCACTTTTACACTTTCCCTCCAAATTTTATACTTTCTTCCCACTTTTATATTTTCCCACCAAATTTTATACTTTCCTTCCCACTTTTATACTATCCTTCCCACTTTTATACTTTCCCTCTAAATTTTTTACTTTCCTTCCCACTTTCATACTTTCCCTCCAAATTTTATACTTTCCTTTCCACTTTTATACTTTCCCTCTAAATTTTTTATTTTCCTTCACACTTTTTAAACTTTCCATCCCACTAATATACTATCCTTCCAAATTTTATGCTTTCCTTCCCACTTTTATACTTTCCTTCCCACTTTTATACTTTCTCCTTCCCACTTTTATACTTTCCTTCCCACTTTTATACTTTCCTTCCCACGTTTACACTTTCCCTCTAACTTTTATACTTTCCTTCCCAATTTTACACTTTCCCTCCAAATTTTATACTTTCTTCTCCCACTTTTATATTTTCCCACCAAATTTTATACTTTCCTTCCCAGTTTTATACTTTCCTTCCCACTTTTATACTTTCCCTCTAAATTTTTTACTTTCCTTCCCACTTTTATACTTTTCCTCCAAATTTTATACTTTCCTTCCCACTTTTATATTTTCCCTCTAAATTTTTTATTTTCTTTCCCACTTTTAAACTTTCCATCCCACTATTATACTATCCTTCCAAATTTTATACTTTCCTTCCCACTTTTATACTTTCCTTCCCACTTTTATACTTTCCCTCTAAATTTTCTTACTTTCCTTCCCACTTTTATACTTTCCCCTCCAAATTTTATACTTTCCTTCCCACTTTTATACTTTTCCCTCTAAATTTTTTATTTTCCTTCCCACTTTTAAACTTTCCATCCCACTAATATACTATCCTTCCAAATTTTATGCTTTCCTTCCCACTTTTATACTTTCCTTCCCACTTTTATACTTTCCTTCCCACTTTTATACTTTCCTTCCCACTTTTATACTTTCCTTCCCACTTTTTACACTTTCCCTTTAAATTTTATACTTTCCTTCCCACTTTTACACTTTCCCTCCAAATTTTATACTTTCTTTCCACTTTTATATTTTCCCTCAAAATTTTATACTTTCCTTCCCACTTTTATACTTTCCTTCCCACTACTATACTTTCCCTCTAAATTTTTTACTTTCCTTCCCACTTTTATACTTACCATCCCACTATTATACTATCCTTCCAAATTTTATACTTTCTTCCAACTTTTATATTTTCCCTCCAAATTTTATACTTTCCTTCCCACTTTTATACTTTCCTTCCCACTTTTATACATACACTCTAAATTTTTTACTTTCCTTCCCACTTTTATACTATCCTTCCAAATTTTATACTTTCCTTCCCACTTTTATACTTTCCTTCCCACTTTTACACATTCCCTCTAAATTTTATACTTTCCTTCCCAATTTTACCCTTTCCCTCTAAATTTTATACTTTCCTTCCCACTTTTACACTTTCCCTCCAAATTTTATACTTTCTTCCCACTTTTATATTTTCCCTCCAAATTTTATACTTTCCTTCCCACTTTAATACTTTCCTTCCCACTTTTATACTTTCCTTCCCACTTTTACACTTTCCCTCCAAATTTTAAAATTTCTTCCCACTTTTATATTTTCCTTCCAAATTTTATACTTTCCTTCCCACTTTTATACTTTCCTTCCCACTTTTATACTTTCCCTCTAAATTTTTTACTTTCCTTCCCACTTTTATACTATCCCTCCAAATTTTATACTTTCCTTCCCACTTTTATACTTTCCCTCTAAATTTTTTCTTTTCCTTCACACATTTAAAATTTCCATCCCACTATTACACTATCCTTCCAAATTTTATACTTTCCTTCCCACTTTTATACTATACTTCCCACTTTTATACTTTCCCTCTAAATTTTATATTTTACTCCTACTTTTATAGTTTCCCCCCAAATTTTATATTTTCCTTCCCACTTATATACTTTCCCTCCCACTTTTATACTTTCCTACCAACTTTTATACTTTCCCTCCAAATTTTATACTTTCCTTCGCTCTTTTATACTTTCCTTCCCACTTTTATATTTTCCCTCTAAATTTTTTACTTTCCTTCAAACTTTTATACTTTCCCTCTAAATTTTTTATTTTCCTTCCCACTTTTAAACTTTCCATCCCACTATTATA